>JAODKF010000049.1:16941992-16952417 GCA_026779585.1 Mormyrus proboscirostris | reverse complement strand
GGGGGAGTTCAGGGACTGGAGTCCCACTCAGGGTCCTGACAGATTCAGGTGATGTTGTTCCTTATTCGCTGGGTTATTTCTGCTCACACAGGCGCTCAGGCGGAAGGCAGACCTTTTTCTATCTGAAAATGTTGACGTGAAAGCTGTGTTCCGCTGCGGTGAGTGTGTCGGCATGCTGGTACACGCATCCGTCGCCGCACAGTACTCCGGCACAGGCTGCCCTGTTCTGCTGCGTGCTCTAGGGCACACAAAACCACCCCACACCACTTAATTTGTATCACTATTATGAAGTGGCGAAATGACGTGATAATTTTACAGTGAATACTTGGTGGCCTGATGTAGAAGGTAAACTGTGGTTCCACTTCCAGGGGTGATGTCTCTGGAGTTTCCAGAGGCTCCGACTGTGAAGTCTACCTGTGTGTTTTTTGTGAGTATGCTTGGGCATGCTCTTCCATGTTGATATGTTGCTGTAATGCAGGAGTATTCAACTAAAATTTAGTTAGAGAAAATTTCTTGAAGCAAAGGTCCGGAAGATCATAATGTCTAACTATTTAGTGTGATATATATTTAAGTAGCCTATTAGTTGTATCAACATTGCATGTAATCAGTACCTGACTGTCAAATCAAATTAATTCAGTACAATTCAAAAACGTTTTGACACTATTTATTGTCACGTGACATAGAACTTCAGTCAGCTGGCTGTAGTGAGATTTTCAATTGGAGATGTCTGCACACACATGTACTGTAACAGTTCTCTTCTTGTCTGCTTTTGTATTTAACCGTGTAAATACACCCTTGACGTAGCTAATTTTAGGTTTCATAATGGAATAAAATAGATTTGCTGTAAGATTTCCAGCATGAGTCTGAAAGTGTGTGTCATGCTAGATGCTTGAGATCTGACAGCCATAAAAACGTTTTTTTGTTTCACCTGAGTTGATTTATATAACAGATAACATTACTTTATACATATGTTAAAAAGCAGAAACTTCAACAAACATGAAATTAACAATAAAATACGTCTATTTATCCAACATGTTATATAATACATACAGTATTTGAAAACTTTTCAGCTGTATGATTTCAGGACAGACCAGTCACTCTGTTAGGAACATTACTGCTTTTTGGGTGCGGGTGTTAGCTTTGCTGCTGCTATTAACACTAAAGGCGCATTAGCGCAGACAAAGGGCTGCGTAAGCCAAACTACATCTTGCTTGGCAGTTAAAGGTGTTTGACATTCATTGGTGTGTATCTGTTGATTTGAAAGTCAGCTTCTGGGTCCGGACCCAGACCACGGTCTGCCTGTTAGTGACCTCTGCTGTAATGGCTTCCTGTTTAATTACATGGTGCCCCCTGCAGGTGGAGCTGCTTCCTCACTGTGGCGACACCCCACCAATAGGCCAGGTGGTGCAGGAGGATGGTGAACTGCTGCTGAAGGCTGTGCTCAAGGTAGGCTGTGTGACGGTGGGGGCAGTCGCATGAGAGAGTATGTGCTACCCCCAAACACTCTCCCCCCCATCCAGGGCATCGGAGGGCGGGCTCCGCGTGGCCTGATGGAGCTGTTTGGGGAGGTGCTATTCTCCATGAACAAGCACTGCGCCACCCTGCTGGAGGTGTGGCTGAACGTGAACTTGCAGCTGCCGGACTTCCCATCACCTCGTGTCACGGCTGAACAGAAGAAGAGCTTCGCGGAACAGATACTCAGGTATCTCACCCATCACACCCCAATGAAGGATTAGTTGTTCCTTCCATGTAATTGGATATAATACACAGGGACTCTTATCGATCTTGAGAGGAGATTTCCAACTCTGGGTCTGTGAGCCCTTATAGAAATGCTTCATAAATTGAGTGAGTGCTGGAATTATCAGAGAAAGAAATACTAAACCCCCTGGCCATTAGTTTGCATATGGCCCAATGACACACAAAAATGTTCTCAGGCCAGAATGAAAAATGATTGGTTCAGAAAGATAACCAGATCTTGGTCAGATGTCAGACCGACCACTCAGATGTCTTAGTCCCGCCTCCCGTAGTTGCTTGGACCCGCCTAATCTACAATCTGATTGGCTATCTATCTGAACAATCATTTTTCATTCTGCCCTCTGAACATTTTTGTATAAATAGAACTCACACGAGCTTGTATATGATCATGCATTAGTGGTAGGGGGTTCAAGGGTACAACAGCAAGTCCCACCTTGGAATTTCTATGTTTTATCTGTGTTGTATGCCATGTATAGCTATACATAACTGTCAGCAGTATGGGAATGATAATGTAACCCTCCATCCCCCACCAGGGTACAATCAAACAAGTGGCAGCTGAAGGAGACGGTGAAGGAATTTGGCCTTCTCTGTCGAGGTCTGCACGGCACCGAGTACGCCGCTGAATACTGACTCCAGAGCTTTTCTGCATGTACTGTATGAAAATCTTAGGCAGTCTAAGAAAATGACGTGTAAAACTTTGGTGTAAAACTGTGACATTTTGTCTGTGAAAGTGTGTCAGTTTATCCATTCCAAAAACCTCTCCTGAAGTCACCCCATAATTTCCAGCAACTATACAATACACTCATGTATTTTTTGACTGGACCACTAGCACACTTCTTACAGTTAATCAATATCTCGTTCACTTTTTTTAACAAATTAAGTTAATTGAGTGAGCTGGTGGTGAAATTTAACAAATACATGGAATGGCTGGGGTGCCCCTGAGGAGAGGTTTGGGAACTGAAGCAGTGTTCATCTAGCCATCCAACAAGATGTCGGTGACTTTCTGGAAGACAGAAGAAATTCCTGTCAGTTTTTATTGTGTTACTCATGTGTTCTAATGTTAAATTGTAGCTTTAAACATTTCCTTTGACCGCCTAAGACTTTTGCACCGAGAGGGTCCCACCAAAGTCATCATCCGCTGACCTGAAAGGCTGAAAGTTTCAGTTGTCCACAAAGTTTATTTGGTAACTTCTGTAATCTGCCAACTTGGACCTCCTGCCTCGGCCCTCAAACACAGGGCTATTCAAGCTTCAGCTGCTACTGGTGTCCCAGGGGGCAGGGGAATCCCAGCAGTATGATCTTGCTTTACAGCATCGATCCTGGGTGGTCAGGATACCTGAGAGCTATTTGATTACTTACTGTTCTGACGTCCATGTGTATTTAATATCACACTCCACTTTCCTGCCCCTCTACAAAAGCGACTCCCTCCCTTTTATACCCCAGTCAATCGCACAAGATCCGTTCACATGCTGCAGTGCAGGGTCCGGGAGCATGGAGTCTGTCCCAGGAAACACAGGGGAAAGTGGAATTCTAGTTTTCAAACTTGTTTGATCATGTAAGTAAATGCCTGCCTAATTAAAAGGAGAAATGGGATTTTAATGTTAAATCTGCAATATCATATATTTTTTGTGTTTCCAAGAATGTTCATAATTTTGTATTGGATTTTAATTATCTGAAAGACGGTAGGCTGGGTATATGGATAACATACTTCATCTGGCGCAATTCCGAAATTTCCGACTACAAATTTAGGTAGAAACCAATACCCAGTTACATATGCATTTTTTGCATTGATAGCTTTTTCTTTCATCCAGGTCAGGCAATGTGCAAGATGACCCCCACCGTGTGTCAGAGTGCATGCATATTCTCATACATACAGTACATTATGTAGAGCACTAATGGTTGCATAGTAGGCTTCTGATGACATTCAGTACATATGGAAGTATGCGGTTTTGGATGCACCCCAACAAGGCGTGTTTGTCTCAGAGACATGCCTGTTACCTCAATAGTATCATTAAATAATACTCATTTAGGTTTGTCCTGCTTTTGGGTTTAGTGCTAAAAACTTCAACAAATTCTTAAATATGTATTTTTTTGTATGAATAGTAGTTTGGGCCAGAGATCTTTTATAAAACTGCACACTGCAGCACCTTTGAAGCGCCTTCAGCAAACATACCCCTTTGCCCTCACAGCGGAGGACCTGTCACATGCGTATGCATTTAAGATAATGCTGATAAACTGCGGTTCTTTTTGCTTGACAGGCAAGGTATTGTGGTAATCTGTTAATCACTTTTTGTACATCACACAACATCCAAAAAGTTTCTCTGGGCTGCAAGTGTACTGCTCTCCCATGACAGGAAGTGAAGTCACATTTTCAGGAAGTATGAAGACCTTAATGGTCTGTGCGCTGCCTCACTGCCATATGGAATGTTTTTCTAGGAATAAGCCATGCCTGGGGGGTGAATTCTGACAGAGGAGAAATAAGCTGAACACAGCTCTCACACACGCACATCTGAAACATATAAAACACCAGAGACGGACATCAGATCTCCCCAGATCAATGTTCTTTTAAGTGTCATACAATTATTCACAACATAAAAATAAAAACAGTTTAACATGAACAAAGAGTCCTTGCTGCCAGGGTTTAATGATGAGACACTCTGTAGTTTAGAGTGGGAAAAAGGTTGGCTGCTTGTCATTGGTAGAAAAGACGTCTGTAAAAGTTAGTGAGAGAAGAGTCTTCCGTCAGTCCAGTGTCCCTTGAATGCCAGTGATCTGCAGTTTAAGGGCAGTCCTGTCAAAACGCTTCCCTTGTTTCAGTTTTCTGCAATCTGTGGCTGGCTCAGATTCCCAGTCGCCTTCAGAGCTACCGTATCCTTGTGAAGAGGTTCAGCACAGACTTGGATTCCTAGAGGATAAACGGGAGAGTTGTTGACAGCCAGTCAGGAATTCTCTGCATCCATGGAGAAAAGGTGTCAAGAGCCTGACCTTTGTGCATCGCGTTTTACTGAAGACGTTCCAGAAGCGAAGAGTTTCATCCCCAGCTCCGGTCACGATAGCCTCGCCGTCCGGGGAAACGGCCTGGAGAAGATCAGGGAGAGCACAGGGAAATCCCCATGAAGCTTCACATGTGGGGAAATTAATGAATTTAATGGCAAATAAGGGAGAAGCAGGCTCCACCCCATCCCACCCCATGACCTCACCAGGTAAAGCACCCTGTACGAGTGTCCAGTTAGCTTGGCCACCTGCGTCAGGGACGGGTATTTCCACACCAGGATCTGGTTTTGGGAGTATCCATGTGTACTGACCTGAAAACAGATCCACTTCCCACAATAAGTCTGGGTGTGCTCTTTAGTTCTAATAAAACTTAGCGTTCAATTGTCATTTGTCAGGTACACTTATCAAAACAGCAGCTGAAATGTTTTTCTGTGCAATTATTTCAGGTATTAATTTTAACAACAACACTTAATTGTTAGTGTAACATTATTATTATTATTGTGGATTAACTTATTCGAAATATTTAAGGCACTTCTGTCTCAAGATGAGAAAATACATAAAATATGGGGTCTTGTAAATTTAAGCTACAAAATGTAATACAATACATCCGACTACATGACCTTTTCCCTACTTCATGCCGGGTGTCTTTGGTCTCCTTACCAGCTCATTGGCGTGCTTGGACCAGGCCAGGTTGCAGACCTGTGAGCCGGTATCAGTGCTCTGCAGGGCCTGGCCGGTCAGGGTGTTCCAAAACCTAAGGCAGCGGTCAGCCGTGCCGCCCCCAGAGGCCAGGAGGCCGTGCTGGTGTGGCGACCAGGCGATGGCCTTCACTGCGGCCAGGTGGTCACTGTACTGCTGCACGGGAAGCAGGCTGGAGCTGTTCCACACCAACAGCTGGCAGAAACCAACATTCGGAGACCGGCAGTTAGCCAAATTGGAACGTCTTAGCATGCCAGCATGAGTTAGCAGCATCCTAAGCCCTGTCACATCAGGCAATCTAAAGACAATTACAACCAGACAGAGCCCTGCTCATTCAGAGTAATCCTGTGGATCCTCCATTAAGCTCCAGTTGTCATCCCGAAAATTATAGTCCAGGAAATGCAAAGGGGAGCCATTAGCACCAAAAGCTAGTTCAACAATTACATCTAACAGCAAGTATTTTAGCTTTGTGCATGGAAGCTTTACAGGTCTAGCTTAAGTTGTTCACATTCACCCCCCCCCCCCCCACCTTGTTATCGTTTCCCCCCGAGGCAAGGTGCTGGTGGTCAGGGGACCACTTAAGGCCACAAACTTCCTGCCGGTGGCCCTGCAACCGCCTCTCGGCGGACGGAGGAGTGCGCACGTCCCTCTGCAGGATGACGCGGTCCCTACTCCCTGACGACAGCTGATCCCCGTTCCAAGCCAGGGCACCTGAGGATGGGGCCCAACGTTAGGATATCCCACCTCCATGCAAAACCACATGCTACACATTGGTCTACAAATGCCATGGTGGGTGTGGTTATAAAGCTCAGCCAATCGCAGAATGGTTTATTCACTGGATCATTTAAGCCAAACCTTCATTTCTCCCATTGCTTTACACAAGCAAGGCTTCTCCCTAATATTATATGTGCTTGCATTTTACAACCAGGTCTGAAAATGTTACACTGATCGGTTATGGCCATCTTCCCTCCCTGAAACACTGACCGACTCTGGCAGAATGCCCATCCAGGCTGCTGAGCTTCCTGCCCCCAGCCGCGTCCCAGATCTGAACGTAGCCTTTGTGGGTGCCTACAGCAACCAAACTACCCTGAAAGACAAAATAGTGGGGTGCAGGGGGGTATAAATTGAACAGAAGCCATGTTTTAACAAATTCACTTATTCACTGGTCAACAAACTGAGCAACTTTATCTGACTATGTCTATTTCAGTCTGCATAGAGAATTACAGCTGCCCTCATACGAGTCAAAGCGCTTATGGGCTGACGGTTAGCACTACTTCCAGCGCCATGGGTTCAACACTCACCCTCTCATTCCAACACACCGAAGTCACGGAGTCTCCATCAATGGACAGGTCGCAAAGCCTCGTCACCTAGGCAACCACAACGCTGCCAAATGAGTCTGTGTGCTCCCTCAGTCTCGGGGCTCCCATTAGCCACGCCCCCCCACGGCGTCCAAATGCCAACACACCTGGCTGGTGCAGGCACTCCACAGGTAGACGCAAGCCCCCAGGCCCACACTCAGCAGGTTTCCCGCAGACCAGTCCACCAGGTTGAGGTAGAAGTCATCCTGCAGCTCCGGGGCATCCAGGACCTTGAAGGGGATCTTGGAGATCTTGCGGGCCGGCTTCCGTGGAGAGCGCAGGAGTTTATGACTGTGGACACAGGAGGCTGTGTCATGCAGGCAGACTGCCTTGCTGTAACCACTAGCAGTCAAACCACGTTAAAACATCATTTGATTGAAAATGAAAAACAAGGCCCTGCGTAGAGTTCCTGCCAGTGCTGGGTCCTTAGCTAAAGACCTTTAACAGTATGTTAATGCCATGCCAAGAACTAGGGCTATATTCATAGTCACAGTATTAAAAACAGATTGAATGACTACAATGTTACAAACAGTTAAAACAATCCAAATAAGATGTTTAAAACTACCTTTTGTTTAAAAACAATCATTATAAAAAAAGCCTTTGGCTGGACTTTACTAAAAACCTTGTTTAATGAGACAGTAAAATGGTTACTCTGCCCAAGAGTTAAAAGGGCAAAACGATAAAACGTGCTTAAATAAATGATTTTTCCATTTACTACACACAGGTGGATCTCCACCTCTAAGTAAAAACATGTGAGTCACAAAGGCTCTTAACCCCCAAAGCTCCAGGGGTGCTGGAAGCCAGCCAACCCTGAGTTCTCACCTGCAAGTGTCTGTGTGTCTCATGGAAGAGCAAGAAGAGACAAATTCCCCATGGAGTAAATAAAGCATCACTATCATTAAACAAAGTATTTTACACAACCTGTTTCAGTAAAGATAGATGTTTGTAAACTACTAAGAAGTACTACGATCTGTAACTTTGCCTGATAAGAGCATGTGACCAGAAAGGGTGTTTTTGTTTTGACAGAGTACCTCTTGTTGCTCAGTGGCGAAAGGGAGTAGGGAGACACCTCATTGCTGCTGTCGAAAGGCACTCTCTTGGTGTCAACCGTGTACTGGAAAGGCAAGAGGAACCACGACCAAATACTACAAAGTATGTCAAGCGTTCTTAAGATTTCTTACTCTTCAGTCAGGCTAAGAAGCTTGTCTTCTTACATTTGTTTCAACAACCAGAATGTCAATTATGCGATTAGTTATATCTCTGAAATATCGCTGAATATCCTAACATGATGTCTTGAACAAGCAGTCACTGGATTAAAACCATCTGACAACTCACACTTAAGGACAGACTGCCATAAACAGTACTATATTAAAAATTCAAGTTAAATGTAATGGTTTTTAATAACAAACATACCCACTACTTTGTGACACTTGTGAAAACACTGCATGGCCTCAGAGGTTCATTGGCTTGAGGTACGGTACAGTACACAGTTACTTTTATTACTACTGTATTATTGTTATTATGTACCGCAGTCCTATATTGTTTCAACTTAAAGACAGACTTAGAGAATGGATCTTGTTCATAACCTGGGGACTAATAGATAAGGCCTACGTGGTTCAGCATGGTCACCATAGGGGCAGATGCTCACCTTGAATAGGCTGTGCGTGTCCTGGGATAAGTGGGCATGTCTGCGATCATCTGTGTGTGGGTCAGGAACTGTTTCGATGGCTGCTCCGAGCAACTCATTTCTCAACAAGGCAACGTAGGCCACTGTGTCTGAAAGCACAGAGACGAGTCCCTCATGAGCACTGAGGAAATGACCAACAGCTCGATTGATGGTTTTAAATGCAAAGAAATGGGGGAAATAAGGGATTGGGATCAGGAACTGGTATCCCTACCTCTGCCTGTATCTGCGTTTGCTTCCTTCGCCCTGTGGTTCTGATTTGGAGACCTGCAGTTCTCCTGCACAAGAGGAGATGAGGAGGACAAGGAAAGCAGGTGAAGTTCCAATTAATTACAAGTTGGCGCACATTAGAAAAATCAGCAGAAGTATCTCTCAGTGTCCCACTGGAGGGTTTAGCATGAACAAGAGTGTACACAGTGCTGGCACATGCTGAGTAATCTGATACATGAAGAGGAAGTGAGTGTGTGTAAGGAAGAGATCCCTTGGACTATGTGCATTTAGCAGACTTACGTTGGCATAGTGGAAGTTAATAGTCCAGTTGCTACCAGCTCGCGTGGGGATGAACCTGTCTCCTGACTTGACTCTGACAGGGCTGGAAGTCGCACAGCCTGACTGCAGGAGGGAAAACCAGGAATACTGTAGACGTTTATGGTTAAGATCCCAGGGATACAAGGCATCCAAACATTCAGAGAGAAGTTCCAAAGATTTACAATTAGAATGACGCAGCTAGTTGCAGGGGTCACAAATATGGGTGTCATTTCACAGAGCCGTTCTTTACAAATTCTATCATGCAGTAAAACCCAGCCTCTTACCTTGGTCAGTTGGCTTTCTGGAAGGTTTTGGTGATTGATTTGCCGAAGGAGGCGTCTCTCGTAGTCCTGGTCCATCTCGAAAGGAATACCTGGTCGTGTCCTATAGCACGGGCATCTTTATTTCTGCCGATCAGTCTGCTGATCCAGTCCCCTCATGGTCATCCATCCCTGGAAAAGTAGTTCACAACTCACATATTAATGTCATAGAAACCCCAGTGATTAAGCCTGGTTTTATGTAGTGTATCCATGCAACATAGATTTTGACACATTATGCTTATTTTCGGAGCAAAATAAACTTCAAATCAGTCATTAACTACAATCATTTTTGTTTTTTTGCATTTAAATATCCCACTTAGTAAAGGAATTACATAATGTCTATGAAGGGTAATTTAAAGGGTTGAGATTTTAATTCAAGTCCATACATGACTGGGGGTGTAAAAGGGATTCATTCACCGGTATGGGAGATTGCGGTATAAAGGCTAAATTACTGTAAACAGCAAAGCATACAGGTTTACCGTTTTCATTTGTTCATTATTTTCCTTGTAACATGGCTTCTCACGCAATTCTACGGATAAACTGATGCATTTTACCTATAAAATATTCAAGTAAATTATGGTGTATATTCATTATTCTTGTAGTATGCGACTGTACTGCACAGTATTGCAATTACCATGCCAGAATCACCAACAGCAGAAATATGGCATGCTTTTCTCTAAAGCGAAAAATCGATCTATTTACACAAATGTTTTTTTTTCCATTCATTGAACTAGTTTAGATAACTATATAACTACATAAGTAAAGGATCCTGAAGTATTGCCCCTTTTTGTCGAGTTAAAATTTAAACAACCCACGTTTGCTGAAGACCCTCCGAATAACGTAACCGGGTTGAAGGGGCGAAACCGGATCATAGTTTTACAGATAAACACCTCCGCGAGTACAAATAATTGGTAAAATGATCATCTAATCAAGTTACAGTTTTTACGTGATTGGTGTTTATCTGGAGATCTATGCAGTTTAATAGCTTCCATCTGCTAATGAATCTCGTTAGCGTCATGGTAGGAATAAAGCTGAAGCACCGCGTCCGGCTTCAAGATGACAGCTAACGGGTTACACAACATTTGTA
>JAODKF010000049.1:16928315-16941984 GCA_026779585.1 Mormyrus proboscirostris | reverse complement strand
ATATAATTATTAAGATAAAACACAGGTATGCGATTTTACTATCAACTCACGCGTTAATGTAGTAAAAAAAATGTCGTTCGCATACCAGGTGGGCTAGCTGTCCAAAAAAGCAAATGATATTGGCTTTCATATTTATTTGCACGCCGATAACTATTTTTCTGTCTTAAAAGATTTTTGCACCATATACAGATAGACAACAAGCCGCAGGACAGTTACTGGGTATAGTTATATGCATGTAGCTAGACAGCTATAGCCAGTTAATAATTACTGCAATGCATTTAATTGACGTTCATCTGCAAAAAATGTCATCACTACGCAGCATTAGCTAAATGTGTGGCAAGCAATATTTCAAATAAACGTACTATTGGTAATCAATAAAATACTCCTAACCGATGCTAAGGAAGCTAACAGACACAGGCTAACAGACGTCGCTCTGACACACGGTTGTCATGGCACCGTGCCACCGCAAAACAACAAGCCAGCGGCGGTGCTGCTAGCTGGCTAGCGTGCTAGCTAGCTAACGGCGACAACACCGCTACCCGAGTCGGTGGGCTGGCGAACAAAGCCCAGGTCCGTACTTTGGTCAAGACGTCCATTCGCTCTCCTTTCAATGCCCGCGTTGTTTACTGAGCCGTCGCCTTCCTTCGTCTCCGGTGTTTTTTCCCTTCGCTCGGGTGTCACACACACGACACGACCGACATCGCGACGCCTCCGCTCCGCGTCTATTTATAGGTGAGTTAACATGGCCGCCATGCCAGCCTTGTTACTGCAGCGGCGCCCGGTGGCTCAGCTGCGCGGCCGAGATCCAACGAGGATCCGGAGCACCGAAGGACGGCGCAGATGTCTTGAACGCTGAGTCTCCCGATTCAGAATTCGGAAAGTTTGCACAAGTAATTTCAAAATGGTGTGTATCAAACGCGTGATTCATGCTAGGCACCATATCATATTTTCGTGAAACACTCATAAATAGAAAATCGATTTTTGATAATTTTTCTCTTCACAGCTCAGATTTTTTCTGTTATTTTTTTCCCAGTATAACTTTACTGTTGCTTATTTATTACACATTTATTATACTCCGTCTTCTATTACACATTTATCATACGGTTACTTTTTATGTCTTATTTGTTTAACGGCTTTTTATTACATGCAGTTGACTACTTTTCATTTCACTGTAGGTTATAGTTGGATTTTATACTTAAATCCCTTGATTGCATGCTTGGAGGCATGATATGTTTAAATGTTCAACTCAACATGGTGGTTAAATAAAAAAATAATAAAATAATAAAAGCTAAGTGTGTGTCCTTTTCTAGCACCACCAAGAGGACCCCCCCCCCCCCCCAGAGCCAAGCCCATTGCAGACATTCACACACCTCTCATCAAACCAGTTACTGGTCACCTGACCCACTGCTGGGGGCTTAAAAGATTTACACATATACCATTCACTAACTGCCTGCAGCATCACTCCATATTATTATTATTATTGTTATTATTATTATTATTCCATGTATCCCTAATTCCTTATACTAGGAAGCAGAAGGCGTGCGGTATGGGACGCCCTAGATGAGATGCCAGTATTTCGCAGGCCACATACTCATACACTATGGGCAATTTAAAGACACCAGTTTGCATGACTAAACATTTCCAGGCTATGACAATGAAGCAGAGGACGTGGAGGCTAGACTGCCACCCCCTGATCTACCATACCAGCCCACCATTTAAGTGAAATTTTAAATCATAATTAACCAGCCAACAGTGTTAGTCAAACACAGTGGGTGGCCAATTGGACTGTCAGTCACAGACGGATTTAAGCCATTTCCTAATGGTTCCTTTATTGATTTCCAGTGGAAAAACCAGACAGTAATTAACCATGCATGGTAGTGATTCAGTGCTTTTTAAAGCCTCATTTCTGTTATTAAAATCTCTCAGCTTTGATGGTTTTGATGGTTAATTGATTTATTAAATATATTTGCTAAGCCTTAATTTCCAATATCCATCCAAAATTCCCCTCCATCTCCCAGCTGCTTACTTTGGTTGGGGTTACAGGGTGCCAGAAATCTCTCCAAGGGGGCACAGGGCATGAGGCAGTGATGCACCCTGATCAGGATGCCAGTCCATCACTGGGCACACACATATTAAAGGCAATTCACAGACAGTAATTAACCGAATTGTCTGTTGTTCAATGTCGCACAACATGTAAACTCTACAGAAAAAAGAGACAGAGGGCAGAGGTAAGATTCAAACCGTACCCTTCTGAGGCATTATTGTTACCCACTGTATCCTCCTCCAAACACCTCTATTGCCAGAGAGCTGGAAAAAACTGCGATTAGCGCCCTCTAACGGTATTATAAGAGACAGTTCTTCGGGAGAGAACATAATGTTCAGAAGTCAAAATAAAAGTCACAATTAATATGCTATTGTATACATGAAGGACATTGCTGCCTTAGAAAAAGTGCAACGGAGGGCTACGAGAATTATTCCTGGTCTTAGAGGAATGTCTTATGAGGAGAGGTTAGCTGAGCTGAATCTGTTTAGCCTAAAGCTAAGGAGACTAAGGGGGTCATGATCCAGGTATATAAAATTCTAAAAGGTTTGGATGCTGTTCAGCCAAATGGCTAATTCAATATTAGTTTTTATACTAGAACTCATGGCCATAAGTGGAAATTAGCTGGAGAACATTTTAAAACAAATTTAAGAAAGTACTTCTTTACACAGCATATAGTTAGAGTATGAAATAGTCTTCCTGCTAGTGTAGCAGAAGGTATAACCCTGGGTTCCTTTAAATCAGAGCTAGATAAGATTTTAACAACTCTGAGCTATTAGTCAAGTTCTTCCCAAACAAGCTTGATGGGCCGAATGGCCTCCTCTTGTTTGTAAATTTCTTATGTTTTTATGTTCTTACATACGGCATTCACAGAAATACTAGCTCATTCTATGGTCGGCAGAGGTAATAAGTGAAGTGTAACATTCATTTTATTTTTCCCCAACCTTCCTCCTGAATAACAAGCTCATTCCCGTCAAACTCAAGCTTCTATAGCAAGCCATTCTACCTTTAATTCATTTTTGGAGGATATCACAAATTCGATTCCAACTAGTTAAAATTAAAATTCTTGATATCAGAAATTCAGTTGTAACTACAGTAGTTAAAACAGCAGTTCTTGATATGAGAAATTCTATTTTAGTTTCTGAGATTCCAAATGTTTTTCTCATATGTTTCAGTTGGAGTTGGAATTTGAACTATTGAAAATGCCAATATTTGACCTTACGAATTCCTTTGCAAGTAGTTAACTCGGTTTTAACTAGTTCAAATTTCGAATTCAACTCTACTCAAAATGTCAATTGTTGATATCAGAAATAATTTTTTAACTAGCAGAAAATCAGGTTCTGATATCAAGAATTCAAGTTATAATTCAATTTCAATTATATCTAGTCACAACTGAATTCCTGATATCAGAAACTGGTATTTTAACTAGTTACGGTTAAAACATGCCTAGTTACAACTGAATTCCTGAAATGAATGAGAAAAGTGTTTTGAATCTCATTAGCTAAAATACAATTTCCGATATCAAGAATTGGGATTATAACTAGTTACAAGTGAGCATTAGTACAAGTTCCCCAGCAGAACAAAGGAGTCCAAACTAGGGACTTGGCACTAAGACGGAGGAAGGAACAGGGTAGCCAGCAGCAACTGTTGGCCAACGGAGAATTAAACACCTAGGACAGAGATGGACTATAAGATAGAGATGGGTAAAAGGTGGAATGATTAGCGATGTCTGCTGGCCAAGCAGGGAAAGGTCACAATGGGTGGGGTTAGACGGGGACAACCCTGACACTCAAATGCGGATCCAGAATAAACCAAAAGATTTTAATGGTAGGCAAACTTGGGGGTCAAGCAATCCAGGTCCGAAGCCAACATGAGCAAAAAGAGGATCCAACATGTTTGGCAAAGGTCAGTAAACAGGCACAGGTCAGGCGTGGTGTGACCAGAGATCAGGGGGTCAGGCTAACCCAGACTCTAGTAAAAGAATAGAAATCAGGAAACCAGTACACAGATAATCATACAGGAATCACTCAAAGTCTCCGAAACCATGAAGATCTTGCACCAAACAGCAGTCACTGAAATAGATCTCCTAATCAATCTGAATATATCACAACGAGGAGGGCCACGGCTGTTAATAGAAAAGTGATTCTTCTGGCAGCATCGGGCAGGAGAGGGGAGACTGGTGATAAGTAACAAGCAGGGCAGGTTTTCCCAAGGGAGGAACCATGACCATAAGCAACAGGATTTTATTTAGGACAATGAGCTTCTTTTTCAAACACAGCCAGAGTAAGTTCTGGAAGTCTGTTTCATCATAGTCAAAACACTGACCAAACACCATAAGAACATAAGAAATTTACAAACAAGAGGAGGCCATTCGGCTCATCATATCCTCCCTTAGTCTCCTTTGCTCGAGGCTGAACAGATTCTGCTTAGCTAACCTCTCTTCATAAGACATTCCTCTAAGACCAGGAATCATTGTATCCCTACGTTGCACCCTTTCCAATTCAGCAATGTCCTTTTTAAGATATGGTGACCAAACCTGCACACAATATTCTAAGTGGGGTCTTACTAAGGAATTCTTAGCATCACCTCCCTTGACTTAGGGCGCTTTTCCACCGCACCAGGTACTGTACTTTTAGTACTTACGGTACTTCCATAAAGTACCAAAAGTATGGTACTTCTTTTGTGTTGGTTTTCCACTGGTGTAAAAACTGGTACCAGCACCAAATGACATCCTCAGTGACCGCCCCTGACTGACATCATCACATGCCTCAAACCATGTGTTGGTTTTCCTGTCGGCGCCACTCCTGTTACTATGATCCTTCACTTTCCTAGTTTTCCTAGTTTTTTTGATTTTCAAGCGGCATTGTTCGGTGTTTCACGTATGCCCCATTTCTTCCAAGCGGCTTTCTATTATGGCAAATACTTTTTCATTTCGAGTCGTGCCATCCAAATCCCGCTGGATCTGTTCATCCGACCATATGGCGATTAAAGCCTTGTCCTCGATCCTTGTTTGTCCACATTTTACTTTTTTAATATTCTTATTCCTACTGCTTATTATTTCGTTTCTCGCTATTCACTATGTGTTTCAAAAGATAGCGGTTGTATTTTGTGTTTCAGCGGCAGGCTATTTGCATAACTAATCAACAGCAAATACATTTGCAAGTCCCATCCCAAAGTACCAAAGAAATACCCCAGCTGGTTTGGCACTTTCGGTACTGGAACTTTCAGTATTGGTACTTGACCGGAAGTCAATGGAAAAGCAAAAGTACCATACCGAAAGTACCATACTTTGTGCGGTGGAAAAATGCCCAAAAACTCCACACACCTAGAGATATAACCCAACATCCTATTGGCCATTTAATTGCTTCCCCACACTGGTGAGAGTGGAAGATGGAAGCATCAACATACACACCGAGATCTTTCTCACAATCAGCTACTTTTCAGTGGAAATCATGAAAATATCTGTACTTTATATTTCTGGTTTCTGCATGGATTACCTTACATTTATCTACATTAAATTTCATCTGCCTAGTTACTAATTAAATCAAGATCCCATTGTAGCCTCTGTGCTGCTAGTTCAGTATCTACTACACCAACCACCTTGGTGTCATCTGCAAATTTAACCATCTTACTGTATGTATTTGTGTCAATATCATTAATGTGAATTAGGAACAAAAGTGTTCCTAAAATTGAACCCTGCGGTACCCCGCTATGAATGCAGGCCCACTATGACAATGTGTCTCTAATAACTACCCGTTGCTTCCTATCTGTTAACCTAGCTGCTACAGTTCCTAAAATCTCTGCAGATCTCAGTTTAAGCAGGAGCCGTTTGTGGGGGACAACATCAAGGGCCTTCTGGAAATCTAACTAGATTTTTTAGGCCTTTTTGTGATCAAATTGTCTTGTAGCTTCCTCAAAGAACTTAAGTAGATTAGTTAAACAGGATCTACCTCTCCTAAATCCATGTTGGCTATCTCTCAGAATGTTATTTGAATCCAGGTAATCTACCATTTTCACTTGGATTATAGGTTCCGTTACTTTTCCAGTTATGCAGGTTAAGCTGATTGGCCTATAGTTTGCTGGATTACTTCTATCCCCTTTTTTCAAAATGGGCTTTATATTAGCATGATTCCAATCAGAAGGTACCACACCAGCAGATAAGCATTTCTGAAATTGTAATACAATGACACTTGCAAGAGTGCTGCTTATCATAATGCAAGGATCAAAGGCAGCCCCTGTTAGCGCAGGTGACATGGTTAATGACCTGTTTTCTAATTTAACAAAGAGGGTGAAAAATTCTCAGAACTATAATGTTTATTTTTAACACATTCTAAACTGAGTATTGCAGAGCCAATTTTTGAGGTGTTTCTGACATTATAGGGATGCTGACTGGAATGTCTAGAGTAAAAACACAGGCTAGAAGGCTGAACTGTCACATATCAACTCTGGGTTACCTGCCCGATATCGTCCATCACCCAGTCATAATAAAACAACTTAGAATGCCAGCAAAAGTAATTTAAAAAAAAACCTCATGGAAGTGTTGTTTTAGAACGAATATTTATAATTTAACAGTGGCCCATTTTATATTTTATCTAGCACATTCAGGTAAAATGGGCCAGGGACTAAAATGCATTTTTATTATTTATGAAGGTACCTTTGGCAAATATCTGTAAAAAACGGTGGAATCTATGTAAAATCACAAATTATGCAAAACTTATTAGCTTGTTTCCTTTTTGTTTATAGCCCATATTATATGCATTACATTTACATTTACAGTACATTTACGGCATTTAGCAGATGCCCTTAGCCAGAGTGACATACCTGTACAAAAGTCCTTAGAAGTGTCATCAGTGAATACATCCTGATACTGGTTCAACAGAACCCAGCTAAAAACACTATCACTCTAAAAAACTCTTTTGGCAAGTAATACAGTTTTTTATATATTTTTTGAATAATAGTATAATCCTGGAAGTGCTAATCTACTGTAAGTACTTTTGAAAGAGGTAGGTTTTTAGTCATCGTTGAGCGGTGCTGGAGGATAGGAGAGAGCGTGGTGCAGTGCAGGATATGATAAGTGCTTTTAAATAGGAGGGTACTGGACCATTTTTGGCTTTGTAGGCAGGCATCAGTGTTTTGAATCTGATTTGGGCAGCTACAGGAAGCCAGTGGAGGGAGTGTAACAATGGTGTGCCGTGAAAGAACTTGGGAAGGTTGAAAATGAGTCGGGCAGCTGCATCCTGGATCAGTTGCAGAGGTCGAATTGCGCTTAGAGGCAGACCTGCTAGGAATGAGTTACAGTAGTCTATTTTCAAGATGACAAGAGATGAACAAGTACCTGAGTGGCCTGTGTAGAAAGAAATGGACAAACTCTTCTGATGCTGAAGAGGAGAAATCAACATGAGCAGGAAAGATTAGCAATGTGAGAGGAAACGGACAGGTGATTGTCTATGGTTACCCCAAGGTTATCAGCAGTGACTGAATGACAAATAGAGTAGAGTTGTGCAGGGAGATCACAAGATCCTGGTGCGGGAATGGATCAGCTGGGATGAATATCATTTAAATTTTGCTGGGATTGATTTTCTACTGATAAGCTGTCGTCCATGATGAGATGTCTACCAGAAATGTAGAGATCCCAGTAGTATAGAGGGAGAACAGAAGAGGACCAGGAACTGAGCCCTGAGGGACGCCATTAGAGTCTGCATGGAGTAGATGTGGATGCCTTCCATGTCACTGATATGTTTTTTTTTTCTTTCTTTCTTTTTTTCTCTTTTTCTTTTTTTCTCTTTTTTTCTCATGTCACTGATATGACTGCCCTTCTAGGTAGGATGCAAACCATTGCCATGCTAAGCCACGAATTCCAAAACTCATATGGAAGGACAAGAGTGTCTTTTGGTTTACTATGTTGAATGTAGGGCTGGCCAATATCATATTGTTATTATATCAATAATCACCAGGGCTTCAGATGGCAGGTGAAACATTTTGCCGGATGCCAGCTTTTTGGTACTATACAGATGTTTATTTATGCCCAAAATTTGTAAACCAGAGTAGTAGTAAAGCTAAAATATTGATGAGGGATTTTATGACGCCCAAAAGTGAGTAATCAGTATAAATTCAGCAAATGCGTATGTTTAATAAACGTCTCAGACTTCATGCTGCAAAATGTACAGCAGCACCACCAACATCCACAAGATCTCCTCTTTAGAAAGAAGCTGCTGAGCTGTTCCTTTCTTCACCACCATTTCAGTGCATATTATACTGAAGTATATCAAACCATAGTATGCCAAAATGGTATTATGTGGTGTGCTCTGCTAACAAAGTTTAATAAACATAAAGATACACCAAGTTTATACAGATTATTAACTTTTATTAACTTTTGGGTGTCACAAAACACATCTTATTAATATTTTAGCTGGTGAAAGTTTTGCCTTTCTGGCAGCATGCAGCCTCTCAATGACAGCCAAGAGGGCGGTCTCGGTGAAATGTGTTGCTTTGAAGTTAGATCGGTTAGGATCATGAAGGTTGTTCTGAGAGAAATACAGAAACAGTTGACTGTAAACTTCGTGTTCAAGGATTTCTGAAAGAAATGAGAGAACGATGTTATGGCAGATGACTTAGCGTGAGCTTCTTCAGATCAGTAATACTTTAAGACACGACCCGTCCCACCTTCCCAAATTTATACTGATCAAAACTATTGGAGCATGTGAAGAACAGCTGCAGCAACAATACATGCTAGTTTTCAGAGACAAGCTGTTATAATAGCAAAGCAGAGAGAGACGCTCCAAGCTTATCTGGCCCATTTTACTTGATGGCCCAATTTACCTGGCTTCTCTGTATTTACCCTGCTCTTGTTTCATGGCCTTGCACAGGAAGTCACACTCTGGCTTTATGTGCAGCTCCTGATGCTTCATGCCCACTGCAAAATTATTCAAGTGCCAAAGTGCAAATTTTAACTGCCTTCTCCATTTAAAACCAGTGCTTAAAACATATGATGTAGTCTGTTTTTCCATTTTAAGGTGCAACATTATTATTATTATTATTATTATTATTATTATTATTATTGTTGTTGGTGGTGGTAGTGGTATTGTTTATTAACAATTCACAGGAAGATTTAATAAATTGCTTGCAGATGTACATAAAAACCCACTTAATACTTGAGTTAAAAGTATTGTTAAAGGTGTTAAAATATGTTGGCAATACAGAATACGTTGATAGCTCAATGCATTACACACAATGAATGAAAGCAAACATTTTGTTACTTAAAATAGGAAATGTACTGTAGTCTTTAAAAATCGGATCACTGAGAGGAGAGACAGTCAAGGAAATTATTTCCTTGTGTAACTAAAGCTTCTTTGACCATCTCATAGCCTGACAGAAATAGGATAGTTTTCTTGCCTCTCCTCCATCTGAAAATATCGCCAGGTTCTTCAGCAAGCTTGAAAGGTTATTAAAAAGTGGAAGACAACGTAAAGTAGAAGCAGGAGTTTATCTCTTTTTAGGTGTGCGGTTGTCGATGAAGTAAAGCATTGTGATACTGTTGTCTTGTCAATGACCTTGTAGTCAAAATTGTTATTTTAGATATTTCCAAAAAAATGGTATTGATTGTGGTCCTGGTGGAAACTTGAATGGACTTTTGTTTTTAAAAATACTGATTATAAGTAAAAACATGAAAAGAAATGACAGACAGGGTTTAAAATCCAGCCACATGTCATGTCATACAGGGAAGGGATGACCCACAATGCAATGTCTTCCAGGAAAACCCCACAATGGGGGCTTTATTCAGGGAAGCAAAACAACACCAGAAGCACAGACAAGCAGCAATGACCAGACTAGGGAGCACTTAAATACTTAAGTCACATGAGGTCTAACACACAACAGCTGGGAGTAATTAACTAGGGGGCAGAGACATGAGGTGAGACTAGCAAACCCCAGGAGGCAAAGATGACAGGACCGGCAGGGCATGACAGTGCCCCCCCCCAAATGCATGCCCCCCGGCCATGAAGGGCAGGCCAGGGAGACCCTGGGAACCCAACACAGGGACCAACAAAGGGACAAGACACAAAACAGGACAGGGCATGACCAAACCCGACAGAACAGGAACGAAAGTACGAGCAGGAGTGATAGACACAGATAGTGTGTCCACATCTCCCCCCCCCCCCTTTTGGGAGACCAAAACCCGGTCTGCCCTCTTCCCGGATCTCCTCGGGCAACGGGGACAGTCCCAGAGCCCAGGGTCAAAGTCCCTGACAGAAGAAGGGTCCTCTAGAGTGGAAAGCAGTGGAAGACCTAGAGGGTCCCACTCCAAGTCCTCTGGGGGGAGATCTTCAGGGCCTAAGCTGTCAGGGTTGGAGGTGACCAGGACATCAGGTGCAGGGCTGGGGGCAGCGAGCAAGTCAGGTGCAGAGCTGGTGGTGAGCAGCTGCTAGGCATGAGTCAGCAAGGCCGCTGGTAGTCTTGTGGTGAGGACAGGTGCAGAGTCTGCCTGAGGTAAGGCATACACCTGTAAGGAAGCAGGTGGTGAAATAGACTGCACCTGGTTGGACCGCGCCACACCCCTCCCCTGACAATCTCCACCTGGGGGACCTCAGAAACACCAGTGAGGGCCACAGGGAGGGGGTGCCAGTTCCTTGGAGTTGGAGGCCCAGACCAGGGCTGAGCACCTGAAAACCGGTTAGGTGGCCGCAGTCGACAGGAGGACAGCCGGCGACAAGGCTAAAGGCTGACTGGGTGATGGCTTCAAGCAGGCGAGCATGCAGGAGCCAATAAGGCAATGGGGCAGGCGAGCAGGCAGGAGCCAATAAGGCGATGGGGCAGGCGAGCAGGCAGGAGCCAATAAGGCGATGGGGCAGGCGAGCAGGCAGGAGTCGACAGGGACATGGCACTGAAAAGGAGGAGGCCACAAGTGGGTCAAAAAAGAAAAAAACATCCAGTGAGCGGTGGTTCTGTGGGTGAAAATGCCTTGTTGATGGCAGAGCTCAGAGAAAAATGGCCAGACTGGTACAAGCTGACAGAAAGGCCACAGTAATGCAAATACTGTAGGCACTTACAACCAAAGTATGCAGAAGAGCATCTCCCAATACACAACACATCAAACCTTGAAGCAGATGGGCTACAGCAGCAGAAGACCACACCAGGTGCTGCTTCTGTCAGCCAAGAACAGAAAACTGAGGTTACAGAGGGCAAAGGCCCACCAAACCTAGAGAATGAAGAACTGGAAAAAACGTTGACTGGCCAGATAAGTCTCATTTTCTGCTGCAACATTCAGATGGTAGAGTCACAATTTGGCATTAACAACATGAAAGCATGAATTCATCCAGCATTGTACCAATAATTCAAGCTGTTGATTGTGGTGTAATAATGTGAAAAAGTTATTGGCACAATTTGGGTCCCTTAATACCAAATGAGCATTGTGTAAATGCCCCAGTCCACCCGAATATTGTTGCTGACCATGTCTTTATGATTACAGTGTACCCAGCTTCTAATGGTTAATTTCAGTAGGATAAAGCGCCATATCACAAGGGATTTTTATTAGTGTATAATGTAAGATATTTAAATTTCTGTTGTTGTCATTGACACAATAGAACCATGTGAGAAATGAAGGGCAGCAGGCAAGAGTTACGGGGAGAGAAAAAAATGACAGTGATTTTAAAGGAACCAATCAGACTGGTAAAGATGTCTGCTATGTCACATCTAAGCTTAGAGAAAGACGACCTCTGGCAGGGGCGTTTATTATGGAGAATTGGCAGGATAGTACACGTGAACAGAGAATAATGACTGAACCGGGAGCACCGGACTGAGAGACACTAATACACGTGACTAACGGAGGCGTAAAGGCAAGATAGCTGCGGCTGGTTAACAAGAGGACAAGGAACAAGGAAGACTAACAAGCGTCAGGCGTGGCTGCTTGCCCAAACAAGCTCGTGTGTAAACACTTGGAAAATGTAAGCTTCCTGCTATGAAATTAGTAAAATGTGCAACGAGGAAATACTAGTGCTGACGATAAATATTACAGCATTTTATCGTCTGAAACAAAACAACTTTTAGGCCTACATCATTTTCCAGCAGATGGCAGCATAGTCTAGTAAAAAAATGTATCTGCTTGTGCTCCAGAAATAGGGGATGTGTGATTAGATAGATAGATAGATAGAGTGCCATTCACAATTATTGGCACCATTTGTAAAGATCTGTAAAAAGAAAGGTTAGAAAAAATCCATCATTTTAAGGTGAGTAGCTATTTTTTTAATACCCATTCCCTGACTTACAGTATGAAGGTCAACACACTTCTCCCGTATTTGGTTTGTATGCTCTTATCTTTGCTATGTGGATGGATGACTAAAGAAATTTAGGCTCTGTGTCACCTCAAGTTTGTATCCCTGTTAACCAGAAGGTCATGGATTACAGCTTGAAGGTTTCTATTCACTCCACTAAAGATGTACAATTTACATACATGGGAAACATGCTTCAGATACACGATGTTCACTATAATTTCCAGGGGTGCCAATAATTGTGGCACATGTTTTTGTTAAAGATATATATATTTTTTTGATGAAGGATTTCTTTTTCTTTGAATAAACTTTTGTTAATAAATGGTTGGATTTTCCTCAATTTTTCAGTGTGACATGAAGCTGCTTCACCAAAAGGTGGATTTTTCTAACCCTTTTTACAAACCTTTACAAGGGGTAGTAATAATTGCGGAGGGTGCTGTAGATAGATAGATAGCCATGCCCAGTGCTACATCGCCAGCATATGGCAGCAAAGTTAGGTTAACTTCCTTCTTCTTGACCCCCTGCCAGAATGTTTTCATTCCAATCCTACCTTAATCAGGCTCAAATTGTCCTTAGTAGGCTAACAGGTCTACAATTTTTTTTTTCCAGTTACCGAAGTTTTTTGAATGGATTTAGGGTTCTGAATTCAACAGTCACTTTAGAAATTACTTTTGCTGAATTGGTTCTAGTTTTTGAGATAATGGACATCCATGAAAATAACACATTCCCCCAATGCGACTTGTGTGATAACAAATACAATAGCTTTTGGTCTGTCATTTGACTCTGTAACAGTGGCGTAGGTACTGTAATGAAATTAACGATGAACGATTGTCACACAATATGCAGTCAGTGAACACATTTCCAATATGCTTACATTTTCTTAACAGACAAGTTACACCCAAAACCAAAATTAGAGATTGTTTATGTCTTATTGACAAATGTTTACACACAGCATAGCACAATAGAAAACCCAATATTCCAAATATTAGATACAGTATAAAATCACTACTTCTGCAATGAGATCAGCTCAAAACAATAGTAAAACAGCTGATAATAAAACGATCTCTGAATAATTGACACACAGCTGATTTGTGTTGTAAAATGGTAAAATGGGCCAAGCACAGCTCATTCCAGTTCTGTCAATTACAATGACACATATGAAAGTGGGACTTTTGGAACTGATGTTGTTTGGTGTAGAACCAGAACAAGGCAAATAAAGCCTGGACAAGGGAGAGGAAGAGCTGGCCGAGGGAGACTAGGGGGCCTGGAGAGAGGAAGAGACCAAAGGATGGGTTAGGGTTAGGGTTAGGGTTAGGGTTAGGGTTAGGGTTAGGGTTAGGGTTAGGGTTAGGGTTAGGGTTAGGGT
>JAODKF010000049.1:16915580-16928215 GCA_026779585.1 Mormyrus proboscirostris | reverse complement strand
GGATCAAAATACAAAAACAGGGGAGGTGGGATTCAAACACAAGACAAAGGTTCACAGACAGCCACATGGCTCAACGCCTTGAGCCACATGGCCAGACAAACAACAGCAGAGAACAAAAGACAGAACACAAAGAACGGGATGACCAGCAACACCTGCTGGCCACACTGGGAAGGGACACAGTGAGACACAGGGGCTGACCCTGACAGAAAAATATGTATTGTATTTTGAAATGAAGAGGTATTAATTTAACAAAACGTGTTTTTGAGAAGATAATGAACAATTTGGCCAGTTGTGTGATGTAGGTGTACTGCTGTGTTTAGAGTTTAGTATCTTAAGTATAGGTCAGTGCTTGTTAGCAATCGAAAAAAACTGGAAGTTCACATGTAAGTGTTTGCATGTTTATTTATTGCTGTTGTGCTGGTGGTGAATATTTACCCAGATCAAATCTGCCAAGTCCTTCCAAAGGAAGGGCATCATGGAAACACCTGTCTGGTATTTAGCCAGAAATGGTTGAAATGCTCATGATGGGGCCATGAAAAAATGTAGTTTGGCCAGAAGAAGGGGATCCATTCGAGCTTCACAAATGCAGTCAAAAGAAGATGTCCCTGGGTTCTTCACCTATTTTGACTTCACCAAGTCCACATATTTCACAATAGAGGACCAGACTTCCATTGCTCGCTCGACAGCTGGCACCAATGGCCACAGAAAGGTAGAGGGAATCTTGAGGATGATGTTGCTGCTGTGAAGTCCTCTCTTCTGGCTGGTGCAGAGTGGAAAAGAAAATGTAGTGCTTTGAGCACTTTCTCCACCATCCACACTTCAGCCTTGAATGAGTTGTGAGGGGTATGTAGGCCACAACTTCCTACAGTAACTGTGTCCCAGCAAATTACTCACCACAGTGGGAATGTCATCACTGGACGTATAGGAGTGATGTCGGCTAACCGTTTGCAAAGCCCATAGCAGTTCTGCTTTCAGTGTGTCGTTTGAGGTGAATGCTCTAAAGGCGTTGCTTGTCGTGAGATCTGGAGACACTTTGAAAGCGGGTGTAGGCCCATCTGTAGAGGTTGTACTTGCAAGACTGGCAAACAACTGAATGGGGACAGTTGTCTGACTTTTGACAAAACACTTCTGCTTCTCTCTCCTGATATGTGAGTCGATGGCTTTAGAGCCCATTGTTGCCAGTTTGATGACTTTTTTACAAAGGCAGCATTGCACTTTGTAGACATTAGTCGTCTTTTCACACAGCCACAGCATTGACATTATTAACAATTAACTAATTAATATTGTATTATTTAATCAAATCATACACAACTTTTTCCTGTCACTGTTAGATATCATACATTTTTTTGTATGATGTTAGACTGTCTACTTACTAGTTGTAACTAAAATAAAAATATTCTTGCAATTCTGAATGTTTTTCAAACGTGTTCCGTTAATTCATTAACTATTAAATATTTCAGAAACTAGAGCCAGTCAGGCAAAACCGAAGTCATATTCTTAGTCAGCACCATAAACTTAATATAAAACCGTTCAGACATCGTCGGCAGCAAAATCACTGCATACCAGTGTAACGAATGTGGCAGGCTGAAAGCAGTGTGGGTTGGAATGAAAACATTCTAGTGGGGGGTGGAGGGGGGGCAGGAATATGATTGAGAACCACTCGGTTAATCAGTTACGACGGCAACCCTGAACACAAATTAAACGTTCAGTGATCCTGTCTATCTATCTATCTATCTATCTATCTGCTGTTTAATTTGTCCTATTCTCGTATGGTCAGAACATACCCATGTACATATATATTTATAAACTTATATATCAACCTCCTCAACTCTGGCACCAACCACCAAAGCAAATTCCTTGTATATGTGAACGTACTTGGCAATAAACCCGATTCTGATTCTGGTCCTAATAGTCATATGGAAATCAGTGGGTCTAATAAAAAGGCAAAAAAAGCAAAACGGCAGTTTTGGCGTTAAGTACTATAGCAAAAGAAAAAAAGAGCTGATCACAAAATATCATCAGCTGAGTACTGCTCTTTCCACAGAGTACGCCTGTATACA
The DNA here is from genome assembly GCA_026779585.1 of Mormyrus proboscirostris. Lineage (NCBI taxonomy): Eukaryota > Metazoa > Chordata > Actinopteri > Osteoglossiformes > Mormyridae > Mormyrus > Mormyrus proboscirostris. The sequence goes on along the minus strand of JAODKF010000049.1, from coordinate 16,926,155 downwards.
CCCTCTATGTGGACGCAAGTATTCAAGTTTATCCAGTGCGAATAAAATTGGTGTTTTCCTTGTAATAGTATATCGCAAAGAATTTTCAATTTGAACGGTAAACAAATTATGGGAAAATTATCAATGAATATTAATTAACGATTAACACCAAAATATTAAACCACATTTAAATAATGATATTTTACAAGACATTTTTAAATTGTACAGTAGTCTTTCTTTAGGCTATTATACTCTATGTTAATTTTGTATTGTTCACAGCGACGTCATTATTTCCTAGGCTCGTGTTCTTACTTCCTTGATAAGATTAACTTTATTTGTGGGATTTAGTTTGTTAGCCAGTATCCACGAAATACACATCATCAGAGTGGAAATTTACTTTGACATTGCTATGAAAAATGAACTTTATCTCAAAATCGGTGTAGTTACTGAGCTTATCAGGTGATATGTGACATTTGCTTACGCGCACCTGCGTTTGTCCTGCTCGTGTATGAAGGTCCTAGTTCCTGCCTGCGCTTATCGAAGAATAATAAGATTAATTAGTAAATGATAACTGGACAAAACATCACATTAACAAATAAACAGTAAAACACATTTAACAAACCGTCAACTTATTAGGCTATAAAAATTCACGCATTCATGGCCACAAACCAAAATTTTCATTGATTTGAATACATTATTTGAATATAATCCAATAGGCCTATATCGCTGCAGGTTTACCATGCGGTATGTGTTAAGCATTTAAGGCAGGGGTCTTCAACTTCATTTGCAGCGCGAGCTATGCTATTTCTATAAAGAAACGAGCTACATGTTTGATGCATGTTAAAGTTGTTCACTGGATGGCAGCGATGAAAATTGCCGACTGGATTAATTATCCGTCCGTGACAACGCAAACAAAGGTTCGTTCCTGCAGGTGCCCAATATACAAGTGTATTAGGAAGAAATAAATGTAATTAATTCTGTTTATGAAAAAATAAAAGTGTTATGCGAGCTAGGTTCCCTGCGTTGGGACTGCTGATCCCAAAAAGACTGAGATATACGAATGTATCTTTTAGTAGTGCACTAGTTATGTACCAGGTACATGAAACCGTGGAGGACATATCAGTGTTTTTTTCCTTCGAAACTGAGGTACTTCATCTTCTCATTTTTGGTTCATTTTGTATGTTACAGGGTTGCCAACTCTGTGTGACACTCTACTTTCACGCTCACACAGGAAATCTTAAGGCAAGTCTGTATTATTCCATTAAACCCGTAAAATTAGCTCGTCCAATGCTTTGGACTAGTTTGCAAACTCTACAAACTATTTACAAGGTAATACATCTGTTACATAGCCTACATGTATATTCGTGAGCAGACTTGTCTCGAATTCTCTCGAAAATCTCACGTTCAGCCGGCTGACAGAAGTTGGCAACCCACGTGTTACATACTTTTTTCTTCCTTAAGCACTGGCAAAAACGCATCTACGTGTCGGTGCTTTGCATTAGGCTTTGAATAATGCGAACATTTTCCTCCTTTTCATTAATCTAACCCCGTATCATGTTCCGGTAGCAGACATTAGTCAAACTGATAAAGCGCCTTCTCCTTATCTGCACCTTGCCCAAATCGTCACGTTAGAAAACAAACTGCTTTGTGTGTCATGACTTTGTTATGCGCTTACGCCTCTTGGCGACGCCTTTCGAGAGATCTAATGGTTTGGGGGTATTTAAAACCTTGCAAATAAACCCTGGGTTTTGTTTACATGCTGACAGGACCCTTGTGGTGGAAATAGGCAAATCACTCCTTGATGACTAAACACCAACAAAAAAAAAAAAAAAAAAAAAAAAAAAAGCCCATAGTCAGTCACTTAACGAGGACCCGTAGGCGAAATAAGGCGTTTCTCCACGTCTGTCCTACCTTTCCCGCATTCGGTAGGGTGCTATTTCCTCCATGTCCCTTGAGTGCATGTACAGTTTGTGTCCATAATCCACACCACAATGTTGTGCAATACTTTGCTTGAGATCGGTATGATTTAAAGAGGCGATACAAAATATGAGCATATACCAAAATGTGTAGGTCTACATGTATACAATCCACTGGCGGAAACACTTGTTCCCCTTGTATGTGATGTAATCACGACCCACACTACACAGGGCACGATGATTTAGTGGAGGGGTTACATATTGAAACATGCGCTTTTGAGTCCGGTTAATTAAAAGACCTAAGCAGAGCAGAAACAACCCAAACAAACTAGCACATAAGAAACAAAATGAAACAACCGGCAGACTCAGAAAATTCACAAAAGCAAGCGCAACCTTCTGGTAGATAAGCCGACAGCACCGTCATCATTAAATAAGCGCTATCAAAGCGTGTGTTTCTTAACTCCACTAGCTGTGCCGGTCAAGCAGATTAGGGCTACCCAACAAAAGAATAAAGCATGAGGCGTGTTTTTTTTCCTCCAAAGACTAACTGTTTTTGAAGCTATGTTGTTTATAATTAAGGCTTTTTCTCCTTTATTTTCAGTCTGTACATTTACAAAATCATATGGCCTAAATATTGTGGCATTAATTGGGTCATACCATATTCACATAAACACAGAAAATCAGTTGTAGAACATCAAAAATAGAAATATAATTATTTTATGCAGGAATTTTTCTTGATTTCTGACATTGGGAGTCACAAGACCAAAAACCACTAGGCCCTGTTAGCCGGTTTAACTGGTTTAACAGTGTATTGCAGAACAGTTATTGTGGATACCTTATCTACAAGGAAGTCAAACAAAACGTCATTAGATCATTTGATTCTGAGAACAATGCAGTGAAGGGTCACTTAACAAAGTTGCGCTATTAAGCCAAGAAGTATTTTAAAATTACCATCATATAGCTTTTCAACAGTAACAGACCACTCTCACAAGCTTCACTGTTACAATGTAATTTAACTCAGAATCTCCACTAAATATAAGAAACAATGTGATAAACATAGTGCATATTCCCTGTGATGGATGTTTCCTGATTATAAGTAAACCGAAATGTTGAACTGTTTATTTCACCACAAACACAGCTCATGACATCACTCATGGGCATCAAGGGACCATGTGTGGCTCCTGTCCATGTTTTCTTAATGTCCAGTTTTGTCCATGTGACAGTACAAGTACATGGACACGACCATCGACGCCAACTGAAAGTGGGAAAAATGAAGGGTCATAACCAATATGTAGTTATTTGTATGCAATTTCAAGAGGAGAAATACTTTTATATATTTGCATTTAATCATGATCTAGCCTGTCACCATTTTCTAGACTGCGAACTTTATCAAAACATCAGCATTACTTATTTTCCCAAGGGCATGGCAAGGTAGGCCTATGCAAATACAGGCCTGTGGAATCAACAGGACTGCCAAAAATCACATGATTACTGCAGCGTTCGGTACTTTGATTCAGGGGCCTTGCTCCAGATGTTGGGCTCCATGAAATCATATCATATTGGGCCCCCCAGTCCAGACCAATCCAGTTATTATCCAAATTTGTATCCAGATTTTCCAATCATCCTAACCTAAACTGATTAATAAGGGAGACATCTGGTCATGTTTAATTTACCTCCACTGCACCGATTGCAGCCGCTACACCTCCGACAACATTCGCATTTTTCTTTAAAGTTCCCAGAAGTTGTTCGTAGCACCCCTAGAAAAAAAAGTCAGTTGTAAATGTTAAATATTATGCCTATAATTCAAAACAAAAAAACAAATTTAAAAACCACTGAAGAATTTCTGACGAGAATCATCCCTTACTCCAACGTTGGTCTGCTGTGCTAATGTCAGTGTACAGGGACTGGTGTTGTTGCAGCAAGGCGGTGGAAAGGTTTTCCCATTTGAGTTGTAATACTTTGAGTTCATGAAGTCTGTGTAATTGCTGAAGCCACAGCAATTCAACTATACAAATGAGAGAAAAAAACAATACAAGCTTAATTTGCTTTTGAGCATTGGAAGTTAACCACCTCTTTTACATTTCATAAAAACAGGTATAAATCATATGCTTGAAAGAGGTCGAAATAGTGGAGCCATCGAAAAAGATGATATATATTAATTACCTCACCTGACGTCCTTAACTGACTTCAATTAATAGCCATATTAACAGAACTTTCAACATTTTATTTAAATGATGTAAAGCTTTGCTCTCTTACCTAAGCCACGCAGGCAAGACTCAGTGAAAAAGTCTGTATAAAGGTTATTTTTACAGAGAATAAAAAAGGGTTCAATTAGGAAAGCTTTAGCATGATGCAAATTGAGTTCTTTCTGTATACTTCTCAGAGCTATAAATATATTGCACATCACAATAGGTTTAATCAGTTTAGCTGTTCAGTAACTTTTGACAGTGTAATCTTTCGGCAATTCAGTAGAGTGCAAAAAACACAGGCCATTAACCATTTTAACAAAGGGTGCCTCTGAATACACGTGCACACATATACATGTTAAATTTTAAACTGGATAACTAACAGCTAAACCATCTACGCTATCTGAGCGATAACAACAAGCCAGAAACTAGGGGCTATAATTAATGGCATTTGAGATGGGGGAGCACTAAATAAATGAAATACAGTGGTCACTTTATTGGGCGGATGAATGGAGCTAAATTAAATATTAGGGGGAACACGTATCCACCGCCCCCCAAGGTCTTACTGAGGCAGGCTTTTTCGCATATGGGTTAAATACATATGGAGAATAGACCAATAGAAGGAAACCAGCTAGACAGGAAAAGTTTGCCTATGGTACCACCTGCAAGCACAAATGAAATGGGACTGTCCAAATAATAGTGTTTTCTAGCTTCCCAGTATGGCAGAGTAGTAAATACATGACCACCTGACTTCTTATTTGGCATATGTATGTGATTTCCAAACCAGTTCCAGTAAATCACGTCCCCAGTTCAGTGACCAAATCTTAGCTGAGATATAGCAAACAATTGCTAGCATTTGCAACTGGGAACAACTTTTCTGGGGTTATTTGTCACATTTTCAGAATCATGCTTTCACAAGTAACTGTAAACATCACACAGTTAAACATTATATATAAAACCTTAGATTGCAAGTAACTTGGGTGGCGAGTGTTTTGTAAGACAAGCAAAATTTTAATGTAAATTTTAACTTGATAAAAGAGCGAGGTCTTGCAGTATGAGTATTACGTATATGCTTTGTCTGCCTAGCGTTACGTAATCACAGTTGAGCTTCTGGTTCTTCTCTCTCTCTCTCTCTCTCTCTCTCTCTCTTTCTCTCTCTCTTTCCCTCACTGCGGGATTGTGGGTAATCATCTCCTATTGACATTCAGTCTTTCGTAGAAAAGCACCACCCGAAAAAGGGCGTAGCAGTGCAAGCGATGAATCTGTTTAATAACAATGCAATGTCCACATTTCCGCAAAATTGAAAAGGAGGCAAAACCAGCTGTCATTGAATAGGTTCCTTGTTAAAGTCACACAAAAAGAAAAAGATTCCAGTGAGTCAACAGTTAGCAGTGATTCCGTTAGTTATAATGAAAAACGTCCTACAAAATAACCCTCCTCTTCTCCTCTCTCTCGTCTCCCTCACACCATCCAACGTAAAGTGCAGGTTAATTTGTTTGATGTATTTTTACTTTAGATTTTGTATTAATCACTTCTATATAAATATTTTTGGGTTGTGGAACGAATCATCTGAGTTTCCATTATTTCTAATGGGAAAATTTGCTTTGATATTCGAGTGCTTTGGATTACAGCCACGTTTCCGGAGCGAATTATGCTTGCAATCCAAGGTTTTACTGTAATAGCCTTTAATAGCCTTGTTTGTTGTGCAGTCTGGAGCAGCTGCTATTTCAGAGTAGCGGTAACTCAAACCTATTACTGTAAAGGAACAAAACAATCTGGTTAATGTAGCTAAGCTACATATTAAGACAGAAACAGACAGTTCCTCCTTGATCAGTTTTCAATGTTGCTGTTTTGTTTTCTACACCCGATTACAATGTGACCCTACAGTATGTCCCACAACAAGAGGTGTGGTTTACTAGAACTTGGTTGGAAATTATGTACATGCTGCTTGTGCTGATCTGGAGTCAGGGAAGTTGCTAAGATCTTAAGACATCCAGGCTCTAGAACTTAATCTCTCTCAGGGTTTAATGGTTGTTAAAACGTTTCTGTTAAACAAATCATTTGGGCTTCATTTTGATTCATTTAGGGTTTCAACACCAGGCTTGTGATGTATCTGTCTGGGGCATTTTTAAGTTAAACTGGCTCAGTACCATCATCCATCCATCCATCCATCCATCCATCCATCCACTTTCTGTAACTGCTTATCCTGTTCAGGGTCACAGGGGGTCTGGAGTCTATCCCAGAGGCTATGGACATAAGGCAAGGAATAACCCAGGATGGGGCGCCAATCCATTACAGGGCACACTGACACACTATTCACACGCACATGCACACCTATGGGCAATTTAGTAACTCCAGTTAACCTCAGCATGTTTTTAGACTGTGGAGGAAACTGGAGTACCCAGAGGACCCGACATGGAGAGAACATATAAACACGCACATGGAGCCATGATGGTGACTCGAACCCTAGTAAACTGGCTCAATTGTTATTTTGTAAACCCGTTGTTTGTAAAGCTGTGACCCAGTCTACACTACTACTGAGTGGGTTTTCTTGATTGTGATATTAATTTGAAAATTTGGCTCAATGGTTCTCTTCAAATTATTGTCAAAATCAAGAAAAGCTGCTCAGTACACAGTTAACTACAGTTAACTGTATAGACTGAGTGACAGCTTTACAAACAATGGATTTACAAACCTCTGGGACAGCAGGTACTTCTAATATCTAATGCTTCTATATTGCTGGAAACTCCTTAGGCTTCCCAAGCGACACTCATACAACATTATGCCGGTATATATGTAAGTCTATGCCGTCAATGTCTCTGGGAAGATCATCACATTTTTCCTTGACTCTTGTGGTCTGTCCAACAGACAAAAATCCATTAAGTTGTCTTATTGATTATTATTTTACAATCCAGTCTTTTTAAAATTAATGATGTAAACTATTGTTGATCAAGTATTAGCTCAAGTACTGAAAGAGTGATTGATGTCTCATCCTTTCAGTCCTTTCAAATGGCACTCCATAAATCAGAGGGTTACTATGTTGTAATAGAAACTGGTTATGTCTGCCTTAGGGCATTGTACTTCAGTGCGTTGCAAACTGTTAAGGAACATGCAGATGAACTTGCATTTGTCATGGTGTCATTCCATATCTGCGTGACCACCGGGTTACTGCCATACTGGTTCTGCAATTCAGGTTCGGCCCATGCTTGCAGGATGCTCTGTGCCTGGCGTTGGTGACAGAATGGGTGAATCAGCAATCTCCAGATAAAGATCTGGAACACCTTACAAAATCCAAGTGCCATCAAATAATCAAACAAATAAGCAAACAACCAAAGACGTTCAGGTAATTACATGTCTTGCGATATGGTGTGTTTATTGGAGTACTTAAACTAGTCATGTCAAAATTGCTTTATGAAGATGCAAACATATTCTGAAACTGACAACAGTCCACGAAAGTGACTGGTCAGACTATAACAAGTACAGATATTAGGTTCCCATGACAAAAGGAGATCAGATTGCACACAGAGTGACCAGTAGCCTGACAGGACAGATGAAAGGCAAAGTCTCCCAGTATAATTGCATTTGAACAGCGTTTACTGACAACATGCCATGAGTGTGACGGTAAGCGGGCAATGGTTGGTCAGGGAATTATATATGCTCACTCAAATTGACTCCGGATATTACTTCTCTGGACTATCTGATAGGAAGCAGATTTTATTTTCTGCACTTCAAGCTTTCTTTTTGATTTTTGTAGATCAAGCCATAATTAATTTTTTTTCCTAGTATTCTATTACGATATATTGTTAAGAAAAAGGCTGGTTCTGACTCATGCTTAAAAGACTCTACCAGTCGTTGTGTGCATATACAGTACATTATTGATGAACACAGAATCCAAGATTTTATGGATGCCATGGTGAAAAAGTTTCAGAAAGTATGCATTGGGAAGGGGGCATTGTGACAGCTCAGTGGTTAGTACTGTGGACCACACCTGCATGGATGCAGGTCTGACTGTTATCCTGGCTGTGTGTTTGCATGTTCTCAGCCTGGGGGAGGCTCACCAGTGCAAGACGGGTGGTGCTGGATAAATGAAAGCATTTGGAGGTATACTTACAAATGAAGCGTAGACCAGGGCAACAACTGCGGCTGCAATTTCAGCTATGAAGATAATCAGGATGATGCTGAAGAACTGGGAAGGGGGAGAAAGGAAGAGAGTTTTTAGGGGACAGTGAGTCCAAATACAGAAGATTTGTTCTATGTTTCATGGTACCTTGACACAGTCAGTACGTTTATATGCACAGCTAAATCAAGCTCAGGTTATAGGTCTACTACGCCTTTTAATCGGACTACTGTCCTTGTCCCAGTATACATTTACAGGAGGGGAATCGATTTACTGAATGTCAGACTCCGCTACAATAGGTAGCAATATGGCTCCTTTCAGGTTTTTAGTATTGGGATTTTTCCAGTTGACATATTACATCACACTTGTAGAAAAAAAAAAATATATATATAAAAAATTATAGTAATAGGTGTGAGGACAAATGTACTCACACAAACTTTAATTGTGATCTGGTTGGGTCAGTCATAGTCATTTTAATTTAATTCATTTATTACAAAATTACTATCAGAGGTAATATTTATGAAACAACATAAATTTCTCACAAATCTGTCTAGGAGTGAATAGAGATAAACTTTAGACTGATTTTTAACTGTTTTTTTTTTTTAAAACCCTCTCCTTGGATTGCCACCTTATCGTGGTGGAGGGGTTTGTGTGCCTCAGTGACCCTGGGGGCTATGTTGTCGAGGGCAATAGCCCCTGGTAGAGTCTCCCAAGGCAAAAAGGTCCCAGGGGAGAGGCCAGACAAAGAGAAATCCAAAAGAACCCTATGATAAGTAATAAAACCAAAGTCTCGTTTCCCTCGCTCGGACTAGGGTCACCGGGGCCCCACCCTGGAGCTAGGCCTGGGGGAGGGGCCCGTTGGCGAGCACCTGGTGGCCGGGCCTTGGCCCATGGGGCCCGGCCGGGCATAGCCCGAAAGAGGCATGCAGGACTGTCCCCAGGTGGGCCCACCACCTGCGAGGAATGTCAGGGGTTCGGTGCATTGTGGATCGGGTGGCGGCCAAGGGAGGCCCTGGCGGTCCGATCCCCGGCTGACAAAACTGGCTTTCGGGACATGGAATGTCACCTCTCTGGTGGGGAAGGAGCCTGAGTTTGTGCGTGAGGTTCAGAGATACCGACTAGAAATACTGTAGTCGGGCTCACCTCAACGCATAGCTTGGGTTCTGGAACCAATCTCCTGGAGAGGGGCTGGACATTATTTTCTTCTGGAGTTGTGGCAGGTGAGTGACGCCGGGCTGGGGTGGGGCTACTGGTGGATCGGATATATACATCGGAGTTTACCCCGGTGAATGAGAGGGCTGTTTCCCTGCGCCTTTGGGTACGGGATAGGTCTCTGACTGTCATCTGCACTTATGCGCCGAATGTCAGTTCAGAGAACCCAGCCTTCTTGGATTGCCTTAGTGGTATGCTGGTTGGCGTGCCATGAGGGCATTCCATTGTTTTGCTGGGGGACTTCAACGCTCACGTGGGCAATGACAATTTGACCTGGAAGGGGGTGATTGAGAGGAACGGCCTCCCTGATCTGAACCCGAGTGGTGTTTTGTTATTGGACTTCTATGCGATGCATGGCTTGTCCATAACGAACACCATGTTTGAGCATAAGGGTGTCCATAAGTGGACATGGTACGAACATACCCGGGGCTACAGGTCGATGATCGATTTCATAATCGTATCATCTGATTTGCGGCCTTCTGTCTTGGACACTCAGGTAAAGAGAGGGGCAGAGCTGTCAACTGATCACCACCTGGTGGTGAGTTAGCTCAGGTGGCAGGGGAGGAGGCCGGTGAGACCTGATAGGCCCAAGCGTAGAGTGAGGGTCTGCTGGGAACGTCTGGCAGAGCCTCCTGTTTGCCGAAGCTTTAACTCGCACCTCCAGCAGAATTCCAACCACATACCGGGGGAGGTTGTGGACATTGAGTCTGAATAGATGCTGTTCCGGACCTCCATTGCGGCTGCATGGAGCTGTGGCTGCAGGGTAGTCAGTGCCAGTTTTGGCGGTAACCCCCGTACCCGATGGTGAACACCAGAGGTGAGGGGGGGCTGTCAAGCTGAAGAAGGAGGCTTACTGGGAACTGGAAGCAGCTGACAGGTACCGGCAGGCCAAGCGGAACGTGGCTCAGGCGGTCGCAGAAGCAAAAATCCGGGTGTGGGAGGAGTTCGGTGAGGCCATGGAAAGTCACTTTCGATCGGCCTCAAAAAGGTTCTGGCAAACCATCAGGAATATCAGGAAGGGGAAGCAGCTCCTAGCTCCTACTGTTTATAGTGGGGAGGGGGCGCTGTTGACCTCACCTGGGGACATAACCCGGAGGTGGAAGGAATACTTTGAGGACCTCCTCAACCCTGCCTCAGATACATCTACGCACACTGCCTTTGAGAC
>JAODKF010000049.1:16860859-16898755 GCA_026779585.1 Mormyrus proboscirostris | reverse complement strand
AAAGACGACCACCACTTCCGTTTAATGTATCTTTTTTATTGAGTTTTTCAGTGAACAATGCCATCATGATATTCACAATATAAATTGCAACAGTTTACATTGCTTCCCTGATGCGATTGGTTGGGACTCAGTGGATGCACTGTCGTGGCTCGTGGGTAATGTAGTCTTTTATCGGTCTCGTGATATTGTCTATTCTTGGGCCACTGTCGCTGCGTCGGATCAGTTTCAGTAAGTACCGTAACGCAGAAAAAAGTGGTGGAACCCAAAAGATGAAAATACAGAAGTTCCGGAACTGTGTTCCGCTGCGTTCCGGCCCACTTCAAGCACTGAAATAGGGGAAAGACAGTGTCAATAGTTGGCAGTATATTATTTAATTTCATCAGTGACTTGTACAGTATATAAATTCTGCTCTACTTTCTTTTTGTAAGAAATGATCTATTGCCCTGTCAATAAATTACCATTACTCCTTATCAAGAGATTTGACCATTTTGAACACACACACAGCTTAGTTAGCAAGCAACTACCAAAATAGTCTACTAAAAATCACTGAAGTGGCACTGAAAATTAAACGATCAAATTCAAAGCTCAGTGATAACGACTTTATTTACAATATTTACAAATGACAGTGGTGAAAGATGACATACAAAACTGTCACTCTGGGTTGCAACAAAACGCTCCTGTACCCCTGCATGCGACAGAATTAATGAAAACTATGACCCAGCACCCCTTGATTGCACGTGAAACCTGTCAGTCATGAGCATTAATGTCACTGGTAGTTTATCCTGTTTTGTTGCGATGTCTCCCAATCACCATGCAGAGGAGCCTTCCAGTGTGGGTCAAAATATCTGACTGCAAGTCTAATGTCCAATTAGTGTTGCCTAAGCACAAGCTATGTGTGAAGCTCTCATAGGCTTTGTCGTGTTCAGCTTACCTAAGGCCAAGTGCCATGAGACACTACACAGTGTGACATCTGTGACATAAGACTGCACTTGTGAAGAGCCGAAGTGCACACGGATTTCTTGAAACCAATACGCACACTTGATATCTTAAGAGGTAAACAAGAGACATGCAACAACTATGCTGTCATTTGTTTTGGTTATGTTTGGGTTTGTCTTTTACTGTAGCACAGGCTACGTAAACATTTGTTATACACCTTTGTACACTTACACTGAAACTTTTTTAGAGGCATGTTGGCCTCTGAACGGTCAACAGACTTCCTGGTATTCAATGTAAACAGTAGTCGTCAATGATGCGGTGCGTTGTGGTCTACATGCTTAGCCAAAGACTGCTTCCATGCAGTATTTGCCAAAGTGTGGATAAAGTGCACATCAAGCGTGCTGCAGTTGGCTTACAGTAGATGAGGAATGGGACACACTAGAATACTTGTGCTAAGCACATGAACGTGCACACTAAGTGTGATAGGTTTATAAGTGTGGACCATGTGGGATAAATGGGACAGAGCCATATACTCCTAAAACACATAATCAGAGCATATTGATCAACAAGCTTTCATACATTCTCCATTTAGACAAAGCCTACATGAATCTTCCACTGATGTTCAGTGAACCGCAGCATCTATGGGCTGTATTTATCATGGTTTGAAAGGGAAAATGACCATTTTGGTATCGAAGAGAATGGCGGTGAAACAAGCAGTGCCGCCGTCCAATTACTAAGACAGATAATACTTTTAATCGCAAAATAAAATGAATTTCCAGTTATATATTGAGGAATTCAAATCTTTTGGCAATGTTATGGAAGGAAGCCGTGCTTCCTTAGTAGTTTATTAAAGCAATCGCTTGTGATCCTGCCGTATCTCCAATGGGCAAAGTACAAAAACCCAAAGCACTCCAGTAATATATCTATTCCTAGGAATGGGTAAAAAAAATGATTAATCCTTCAGGTACACAACTGAAATATGCACTTTTTTTCAGATAAATTACAGAGATGTATCGATCGAGCTGTAAGTATAAGGTCTGCCTGAATCCACCATTTACGCAGAGGCGAGAGCGTGAGTAATGATTAGCATATATAGTGCCTCCAGCTCTCCACAACAGGCTGCTCCGTGCACGGACGATGCACTTCATGAATTAAATGTAAAAAAGAGTATTGGGCAGACAGGTAGAGCCTCCGTGGAAGTGGGACCCTCTGTGCAACAGCAACATCCAGCAGCAGGTCTGGGCTCACAATGTCTTTGGTGGGCCAAGGCCAAGGGGCAGGTGAGTGGCTCCTCGCAGTGTTATTGCCACAGGGTTTGGCGTAAGTTTTACACAACTATCATTCACAAGCCCAGCACGGCTCAAGGATCCTTCCCCTTCACGAATCACCAGCCGACACAGTCTCTTCCCCCCAGGCGATTTTCATGATGGTACGGGGAGAGGGGGGGGGGGGGGAGGCGGTCACAGAATTAAAACGCAATCCGCGGAGGACCATGTTCGTGTGGCATGCTTTAAAATTTATTAGACACAGAAATGCCTGGACAGGTATCATTACTCATCTGTCACGCGCATAATCCCGTATGTATATGAGCTGGTATTTCTGAGATATGGGACCATAAAAGGGACGCGTGAAAAATATGGGGTTAATTTTTGTGTGTTGAGGCGAGCGCCTGGCCCGCTTCTCTCTCACCCCATCGCCGGATTCCCCAGCGGGGAGCAGACTTTGTTTTTCTCTCCCATTCCGGTGCCAACAGCCTTCCGGACTAAACTCTTCTGGAGCAGAACCTCGCCTCGCCGGGTTAAGTGCGCCGTACATCAATTAGGACGGAAATAATTGGGCCACTGGAAAAGCGATCGCTGATTAACGGTACGCTCCTGTGATCGGCGTCCTGCTAATGAAAGGGTCTCAAACATGCACGCCTACCACCATTATCATCGCCTGTGTTAAATATAAGACATATCAAAAGATTATTGTTTGATGGTCTGCATGTTTTTGTGGCGAAGATGTTTGTCACCCTGAAGACTGCATGTTCCACACTGCTGGCCTCACTTCCAGGCTGCTTAACAGCCAGGAGACCAGATGGGGGGGGGGGGGTGTGGAAACACACTGGGAGTCAAATGCTTAGTTTCCTCCTTTGACTTTAAAAATAATTTTAATATCCAAGGACGCGAACATTAAGGCAGACTTTGCCAAAGCTAAAGTGCTATGAGCTAAACGGCCACATCTTGTTTCATAGATGGATGGATTGCCAGAGACTTATTTCCTGTGCATTATGTTATTACATGTGTCTGTAAGCTTGTTTTAATCCATCCGTTTTCCAACTGCTGATCCTGGAATACTGGCTGGGCAGGAAGCCGGTCAATCGCAAAGTACATACACACACACTGCACTCTACATGCACTCTGCAGTAGATGCACTCTGCAGTAGATGCAATGTATGCATATCAGTAGTGCTGCAATACTTCTTCATTTCACTGGATCAGAAGTTTTTCACATGGAACCAGGCTTCATGCATCATTCGATGAACACTCACAAACGTGCATTTCACTGTTAGAGGATTGTGAAATACATTTGACGAAATGACATTTATAAAGCTGGAAAAGATTAAGGTTAATAAAGTTGCACTTAGATTTGAATCCCAATCCAGGTTCAAAACTCTGCAGTTTATATCCAGGTTGTTTTTAAATCATTGAAGTTAAACCTCTACAAAGTCCACTGTCTAGCAGATTGTGATGAAAACCGCTGTTCAGACAGTACAACTTTAGTATTCAGAACTTGATCAAATCCTTCAGACCCACGTGTTTTGTGAGTAGGATTTGCATACTTGAACTAGCATTCAATATTAACTAAAATGGTTTGTGAGATTTTAAGTATAAAGTGTATATGAAGGAAAAGTTGCAAAAGCTTTTTAAAGCCAATCAATCTGTCTGCAAAAATACCAGCATTGTCTGCGGAGGCCCTTCTCTCATTTTGAGGCAGTTTGTTTTAATAAGCACAGAGCGGAATGAAACGGTACATCGTGTTTTAATCCTGCCTGTAATTGCCTGTGGTTTTCTTAACATTCAGGGTGACTAAGAGATTAACCTTTATCATGCAAAGTCATGCACTAATTGGATACGCACTTCCCTTCTCTGCGTGGAAGTAAACATGGAGGCTTGGTTATTGAGGCCCCACACAAACACGACTTGGGAGGGTTTCAAAAAGCCATGAAACACTGCCATCGCATGACAGCCCCTTCATTAACCCCTCATTAACCCAAACGGGGTTCACAACACGCTTCACTGCCGTGCCTAAGGACAGTGGCCCATACTCTGCAGGTGTCATGACAGGGCATTATGAACAACAACCCACATCAGGCTGAGGAACAGGGAACTTTATTCTTAACCAAAGGCAAAATGACAGGAAAAAAAGGACCACAAGGGGTGCAAGACGAAGGCAGGTTGGGCGTAACGAATAAGCAAGGGCTACGACTGACAGGCAGGGAAACTCTGGGGAGATGGAAATAACATTAACTGGTCTGAAACGTCAGTGTCAGTAACAAACTACAAGCAAGTACAAAAGCACGACACAAACACTACTGACAAAGACCAGCAGAGGAACAGCGCAAGGCACATTTATACACAGGTAACAAGGGCTAAATAAGGGACAGGCGAGAACAATTACAATTAACCAGACACTAGAGGCTAGGAACATCAAGGAACAGGTGAGGGCTGTGAACAATTAACAGGAACTAAAGACTCAGGAAACAAGACAACCAGTGACACCTACTGGCCAAACAGGAAAATGATGGACAGGACAGAGCAGGGACGGATACTGGCAGGTTGCTGGGTTGGATCCCAGGAAGGGCAGTGATGCGCTGATTTTAAATCCCCATACATTAAGAATAGGTCAATTAACCTAAAATTCTCATGCAAATCATCCAGGTAGTATAAAGAAAGAAAAGTGGGTCTGGAAAATGTGTCAGTCCAGTGAATGTGTTTTTGTACAGTGAATGTGTTTTTGTACAGTGAAAAATGAGTAATAATTATATAAAGCTTCTCCATATCACAGAACGTGGGCAAAAAAAAATCTCCCTTAATCCTCTTTTTAAAGATATTAAAAACTCTTTGTTAACTGGAAAAAACCTTCCAGTCTTAATTGGCTGTATAACCTTGCATCTATATGCAAATGACTACTCTTAACCGAAGGTATACAAAGAAAATTAATAAATCATGTATAATTACAAAGGTCTTTAATTTAGCTTTTTGATTGCTATTGACTCAGCCTTCACCTGCCTCTTCAGCATTTGCCTGCAGCTAATTGGCATCAATTTATTTATTTTTCAATTGCCGTCAATTAGACAGGCAGCCAGAGATGATAAAGAAGAGTGCCGTGTCGCGGACGGAGGGCCAGGAGAAGCCGGCGGGGGTCAGCCATGAATATTTACGACCATCTCCACGTTGAAACGGAAGCGACCTTGAAGGTGTCCCCCAGCTGACGAAGCGTAAAAACAATTAGCTTTTTCCACAAGTCCTCCGTAAAGATGCCCGGAAAGCTTACAGCATCGATGTGGATGCACAGGACATCGGAAGAACGGAAACATCTAAGCATATGAACGCTGATTTGGGGCGGGGGGTGGGGGTTAAGGGTTAGGTTACATCTTAATGGAGGAGTTTTTGATGAGGATGTGTGACAGAGAAATATTTGCATGGGGCTAGATGAATAACAACCATCTGCTTTGGTGGAAACTTCTGCTGCATCACTGATCCCAGTAAAAAAAGCGATTGGATTCAAAAAACATACTGAATTTTGTGAAGACATGACACTGGCATAACATCTAAAAATATCTTGGAACCACATGACTCATATGAATGCATCTTCATATGCTGCTGTCTGATTTGGATTGGGAGGAAATCAAACGAATGGAGAAAGTGTAGAAGCTCAGCAAAGTTCGTTTGGCATAATCGTGTTTAAAATGCTGATATAAGTCATTATTTGCTCTTAATCAAGCACGTGCAGGGAGGGGGGCAGGGAGAACCTGCCCTTCTGTCTAACCTCTATAAAATGCCCCCTATCAAACGTACTGAATGTCCCCTTTTCACCTTTGAGCACCCGCCCCTCAGTGTCTCTGCACAGCCCTGCTTCTGATGTTAGTTTGGATCTCGGGGGGGCAGTTGGGCATCCATACTGAATGACACTGAATATGCATTGAAAAGGTAGAATTTATAATTAACATATTACATGTACATGGAAACATAGTAACCACTGAATGAAGAAATAAATGACTTGTTTACTCTTTTCCCTGGAAATGCATGTTTTTAGCATATCCTACATTGTAATTATTGTAAATAATATTGCTTCATTTATAGTGCCTTACAAAATATTCAGAGCTCTTCCATGGGTGCCATTGTGTCACCTTAAATAATGGTATATATCCATTCCAAAAGCTCCTTTTATGACTTGGGTAAATTGACTCGAGGACAGGGTACAGTGAATTTCAGCAAATGTTGTAAAATACGCAACGTGTGACAGGCGCTTTCAGTTCAGCGTTAACTCTGGCCCTGATGAAACTGTTCTGCTTGGGCTCTGCCAAGGGGTTTAGGAGCTGCCATTTTCCCCTGCATTTCCAGCAACAACAGATCACTGAAAAACATCTATTTTCTCATTCTGAAGTTATTATTCATCGTTTTTGTGAATGGTTGTTAGCTTCTCTCAATATTAGGCAGAAGTGAATAGTTCAGGTCCATGAAGTAAAAATCCAAACCAAGATTTTGTTTCAACCAGCCGGTTGAGGACTCTGTGACTGAGACTCTTTAGTTTCAACTGCTTGGTTGAAACAAAATCTTGGTTTGGATTTTTACTTTATGGACCTGAACCACCCACCTGTGGTATCAGGCTAGTGAGCTGAGTGTCTTGCTGAGGGCTTTTGACCTTCAATAAATGAAGGATCCCCAGTGAAGACAAAGCAGTTACGGAGCCCCTACCACTAATGCGTGATCACATAAGTAACTGAGAACTCAGGACAGGTGGAGGAACTTAATATTAATTTCTCCGGGAGGGGAGGCGATGCCTCCTTGTATATTTTTTTGTACAAATGCTATTGGGGAGGTTCCCCAGAATATTTTTTTCATTGTGTACTGCAAAATGACATTTCACCAATTTACAATATGTCTCCCAAAATATACATTGTGATTATACATGACAAACCCAGGCCCTATTAATTCATTTGTCTACAGTCACATGGCCAGTAGGGCGATCCGTGGGGGCTCGGGCAATCTGGGGGGGGGGTTGGTAATTCCAGGGGGGCTTGGACTCTGTCCTAGGCAGCAGACCGGCCAAGAGGAGCTGTGTGTCTTTGGATTCAAGCGTGCCGCCATGGAGGTATGAGGAAGAGGAAACTTTTAGACTACACTGGATAATGACATTATTTGGACATGTGTACGAAATGCCAGTATCACCCACATTTTACAGATACACTGTATGATCAAATACTGGAACATATAGTTATTAATAGAGACACTTTGATCTGCTTCATTCTAAAGACATTTATAAGAAAGGTAACTATCCTGTGACTAAGAGTGTAAAGGACTCGAAGATGGACTGAGATCATTTTGCAAGCTGTATGCAGGTTGGGGTGGATGGTGCCCCCCCCCCCCACCCCCATTCTGAAACAATCTGTATGTCTCTTTAATGCTTGCTGGAGGCTTGCCTGTGAATTGATAGCGCGTTCGTCAGACCAGTCCCCGGTTTCAGATCTAGCTAATATACTTTTGCCCTGCTGTGCACTTACGATTTCATTGGAATTGCCCATTTTTATTGCCTTCCGGCACCAGGAAAATATTCTTTATTATGACATTTTTTTCAGCTACTGGGCATCTTACGAGCGATTAATGGAGCTTCACTGGTGAGTTATTAGTGCTTTCCTCCACTCCCAGAACACCCTGGTTCTGCTCATTCAGCCCAGGGGCTGACATTTTACTTATCCCTGGGGGCTGCGGGCTGGCCACTAATGATATTCCCTACCTTTGCACCCAGAGCGTTTACAGACTGCATCACAGTAGAAAGAAACCTTCTCAAACTCTGATGTGTGCCATTCTGGAGGAGACCCAAGCGGGTCTAGAACCAGGTAGAAGGTCTGGGTTTATATGTGAGCCTGAGTCTGTCTTTGACAACAGTCACAGTTAGTGACCACAGCCTCACGCTCGCTTGCATTTGTGAATACAAATGTTTCATAGACAAATTGGAAGTGAATGGACAGATGCGTATCTTTGAGATGATCATTGTTTTTCAAGGGTGGTTCAGTGGGTCAGTGGTTAGCACTTTTGGATCCATTCCTGGGGGTGGCATGGTGGTGTAGTGGTTTACTGGGACTAGGGTTTGAGTTTCTGCCATGGCTCCAAGTGTATAGAGTTTGCATGTCCTCCCTGTGTCATTGTGGGGTTACATCCAGGTACTCTGTCTGCCCCCACAGTGCAGAAACATGCTGAGGTTAATTGGAGTTGCCACATTGGTCCATATGTGTGAATAATGTGTGAGTCTGCCCTGTAATGGGCTGGTGCCCCATCCTGGACTCTTCTCTGCCCAATATCCTCTGAGACAGGCTGCGGATCCCCCAGGACCCTGACTAGGACAAGCGGTTACAAGCGGATGGTCTGTTTCAGTCCATTGTTCACTGAAAGTGGGGTTTGCATAATCTTCCATGTTTGTTTGTATTTCTTCACAAAGCCCTAGAATGATTTTTCAACTCTGAAATGTTCATTATGTGTAACTGCGTGAGTGTATGTCCTGTAATGGGCCTTCATCCAACCCAGTTGCCTGGTACTCACCAGGTTCACTGCGACTCCGCGCTAGATAAGGAAACATGGGAGATGAACAGATGGATTGTTTTTCCAGTTAAGAGGGCAGGATATGAATGTGAATCAGAGTTCGGCTTGATTTGCCCCTTAACTCTAGGAATCTCTTCATGTAATCCCTGTGTGCCTGTATCTTCACGCCAGGTCAGGCCAGGCACAGAGGAACTGCCAACCTGCTTCTCCAGCAGGTCCCTCAGGAAGCCCCGACTGTCCAGCTGGACTTGCAGAAGCGGCTTTCTTCATTTCCCCTTCGGTACAAACGCAGCCGGGCCTCTGAGGGAAACAGAAGTCATATTTCAGACGCTGATCTGTGGGAAACGTGTCACGGTCATTGAAATGTGGAATTCCTCTTCTGGAAAACACAGGAATGCGACTAATCTTAGAGCTGCCTTGCCTGTCAGTCTGGCCTGTTTTATGTTCTTCTTTAATCAGCTTAACGAATGTCGCCAGCAGAGAGCGGAATTAAATATCCACTGGTTAAGGTCAATGGTGGAGGGTAAGATGATTGCAGCTCAATGTTCTGTAGCCCACTGTCTCAACTGGCCTTTACTGGTGTGGAGTGAGGCTGAGAGGTCAGCAACCAAGGCAAGTGATATCTGTAATACTCCAGACGAAAGATGAAATCGATTCATAAGATAGAAAGAAAATGTATTGCTTAAAACCAAGGTTTCAAGACCAAACGGTTAGTTTGAAGTTTATTTCCTGTAAATCACACTGCTCCTGTACCCATATGGGGAACTTCAATAAGTGCTTATCAAATAAGAGTCCTGGATATCTGAAGACTTCTCTGGAAGGACAGGGAGGTGCCAGGTGGAGTACACAGTGTATGGAAGCCAAGCCCTAGTAATGCAGAGACACATACAAACTGAGACACACACACTCACTTGAAACGCACCTGAATGGACTGCAGCCGGAAACCTGCAGGGGGGGGCACTACGAGAGTCACATGCTCATGGCCCAGCTGGAATTCCAACCCGTAGCTTGGCATGTGAACAGCAGCACCACCTACAGGGCCACACACACACACACACACACACACACACATATACAGGGTCGCAATAAAGTTTCTTTACAATTTCAAAAATTTATTACAAAGGCAAATGAGAGGACAGATATGTGGAAATTATTACAAAATGAGATGTATATATTTAATAGTTCCCTCTTTAATGCACCTTTATATGGGCACCATTAGTTGCATGAAGCACATCAAGACGGTACTGGATTTCTTGCCATATTTACTGTAGCGTATACCCTCATCAATGGCGGCGATGGTGTCAGTGATCCTCTGCTTTAGATTAGTGATGTCCCGCACCTTTGTTTGGTATCCACTGAGTACATAGAACAAATCCGATGAAGATATCTCATCAATTGCCTTTGTAATACATTTTTGAAATTGTAAAGAGACACACATACAAGCTTACATAGTACATCCCTGCATAGTACAATATTAACTCGCATATTACATCCTTTACGAGTAATGGGCTGTAAAATAAGATAATTGAAACCAGACTAAAAGCATCAACACAAGCGTTTAATTAGTAGGTGCAATAAATCTTGTGCTGCGTTGTTACGTGTGTGATATAGAAGAAATATTACGGTGTATGTTTACAAAAATGTGTGACAACGTGACAGTTCAAGATTTAGAAATTAATAAGCTGCAAATTGCCCTCAGAGTTCAGCCCATTCAACTAGACACCCTCCTACATAAATGCCTGATAAAACAGGCATTATCAAAACAATAAGACACACATACATCCATGCAGACAAAAACTGTAAAGACGTGATAAATAAACTGCCCTTTATTTACTTATTGACTGTCTATTTGCTATTCTCGTTTAATCCTGCGAGATTTAGTGGTCAATACCATCCTACAGTAACAGATAACCGATGGTGCAGATTTGCAAGTATCTCCCCCTGTCAGCTTTATCTCTTAAATGTTATTGACTGAAGTCTGCATATATTAAGACACACCTTTGATCTTATGATCGCTTCTAGCATCAGCCCTTCTCAATCGATTATCTCTCTTCGTGCATTTATATAAATAGCATGTAAATATGTGTTTTGATTTACAGATAGTCCTGATATATGTAGCTCACCTACGATGCCCTTGAAAGCACGTGCAGGAGGCACTAAAGCGTAAGTTATTGCGTTTTCAATATGTAACATATTTATCGAGTGGACGACTGAATTACCAGCGCTGTGCCGCTGTGTTACCTCTGCCCTTGCTCTCATATTGTATTCCAGCCTCCGCCAGGCGAGCGCACAAGTGCTTTAGCCTTGACTGCGGCTCACCCACTGTCGCCGTGACGATGGGCTTCGAGAGGCTCGTTAAACAAAGAGCGGGGTACACAAAGGAGGAGGCAGTCTGGCGCAGACAGGAGGAGCGCGCACCACAGCGCACACAAAGGGGCGCCGCTCGCACGTTTCTGTTTCGGTGATACATCGCACAGTAGTCCAATGGATTACTTCCTTTCATTTAATTTAATGTACCATTAAAAAATATAATGCAATGTTTTTCTTAAAACAGTGTCTTATGTCAAAGCCATATACAGCCAGTTATTAATATTATCCATACATACACACATGCATATGTCTAAGGATAAAAAATGATAATCGTTTATTAAACGACTTCTGTAGGCATATTGATAAGATCCACTACAGACTGTCATGGGGATTTGTAAGAGTGCCTGCGGAAAGTTGCAATATTGCCCCCCCCCACCCCGAAAATCCGCATGTCTATCTAATGCGTGCATGAGGATACGGTGGCACAGTTGTGGGGGTCACTGCAACATGGGGCTAGCCAGACCCTGGAACCCCCTAAGCTCCAAACAGGCTTATTCTACAGAGTGAGTAAATGATACAGTACATGGGGGGGGGGGGCTGGGCCCGTATGCTGGGCAGCAGTAATTAACCCCACTAATATGGGGACGTCGATAGGCCGGCTTTGCAGCTGAACTGCTGAAGGGGCCAACCGACTCACATTTACTACCTGACGACTTGGTCAATAAACCATAAGGGCGGCCAGCGAGAAGCAGATCCTGGCCTCGGACTTAGATAGGAGATGACAGGCCATTTGTAACCGCCGGTATCCCAGCATCCACTGGCTGCATCGTTGCAACTTGACTTCCAAACCTGATACAATCGTTTAATTAAGCAAGTCTTCCACCTAATAAGGGGAGAGGGGAATATACTGATGTTTCAGATGCACCCCTGGATCGGTTCCACTTGCTAAACAGTTCAGGATAAACGATCACCAATTAAATATGAATTAGGGCATGATAATTATAATCATTGCGTATCATTGTTGTGTATCAGCAGTAATTTATTCATTACTTCAGGTTCTGAAAAAAACCTTCCGTTTCTACACTCCAGTTTCTCCGTGTCAATTCAGATGGAACATGCAGCTCAAATCATTCTGGATCGCGTCCCCCTTGTGTTTATTTTTATTATATATTTTTCTATTTCCCAGCTGCTGGAAATTGAAGAGAGAAAATTGGTGAAGTTAGAGACGCTGTGGCTGAGTGACTCTGTTTAGCATCCTCCCTTCTGACGTGCTAAAGAAATCAAGTGGATAAGCCACAGTTTCTTTGCCCCCCCCACCTCTTTTTTACCATCTCAAGTGATTCCTTTCTGCCTTCTTTATTTTCATTTATCCATTTCATTCATGCTTCTTTGTTTTGTCCTTTATCATTTTCGCAGAAATGGGCACGAACCATTTCTCTGCTGGGTTACTTCACCCTTAGGACTTCCCTCGGTGGCCTCCCACTATAGCATTATTAGGGAAAAAAAAGTTAGAGGTCTTCTTGAAAAATGAGGATAATAACAAATGGCCAGGCTCCTGGATGACGGCACGCGAGTAACTTGAACCCATCCATTGTTAACTTTTCACCTGAGGCTTTTACTTAGCTGGCACTGAGCCAACCACAGTAAAAAAAAAAAAAAAACAAAAAACAAACAGGGAGAATCTGAAAAATCAAAACACGTTCTGGGAAATGGCGAGCAAGATGTCACATCCAGGGTGAACTTGGAATATTGCAACCATTATACTGGTGAAGTGTCCAACTGTAAATAGAATGGTATACTGATTCTATTGGGCACACCAGTACAAGAGTCCAGTGATGTATTCTGCGAATTCTTATGTGACCAATCCTGACCATGTTTAGATTCGCAAACTCTCATCACAACACTTCCATTCTCAATCTGTGGGCGTGACGCATGTTTACAGACATTAATCTCTTACATATTTATTAGTTTGTTAGAGGTGATTAACGTACGCCTCGCAATGTGGCTAAACTGATGGCGTCATGTTGCTCCATTGTTGCATTCATTAGCTAATAGTCTTTCCGCTAGTGAGAATGAGAGTCATGAGAGGTCTGTGTGTTAATTAGCCCGGGGTGGTCTGCCCCGGAATGCCCGCCCCCATGTGGCAGGCCCCTCCAGGAAGCCAGCAGGCCTGGCAGCTGTGTCTTGACTCAGGTGTTGTCTGGCCACGAGTCCCTTGGCAGCTAACTGGCCTGTGAAGAACAGGCCCCCCCTTTGTGCCTGGAACTGCACACTAATCCTGTTTTAGTCACTGTCTGGACATGCTCGTGTGCTGGATAGCTCAGCCATTCACAAAACCCCTCCTTTCCTCAGCCAACACCCCCTGCACAAGAGGGCTCTCGCCTTGTCTGGATGAGACATTGATCTGGCTGGCCTGAATAATGAGAAATGATCCTCCAAGCACAGCTCCAAGCAAAGCTTCTCACCTTCCTGCATACTATTGTTGGTTCTTAATTGTTAAACTTTATTAAATGCATGTAAAAAATCTGCATAACCCTTCAAATGCAAATCATCCATAAATGGGACACTAATACGCTGAGCAGAAAGGTAATTCAGCTAATTAGCACATTGACAAGATATCGAGATTTAGCTCAATGTGTGCATTGAATTGGGTTTTAAAATTTTGGGCAATTGTGTGTCGTGTGGTTGAAAACTACCAGTGAACACGGCCAGAATTACCATGGCAACACGGCAGCCTAAAGGACTATGTTGTTGGTGGATAATGTGAGTAGTGACAATGAGAAATATACTATTTCAAATTATGCAGAAGAAGGAAAAGGTACCTGTGTACCTCACAGAGAAAACCTGATAGACGGATAGACAAGAACATATAACAGCAGGGAACAGGAGGCCCTCAGGCCGAAAGGTGGAGCTAAGCATCCTTTGGAGTGTTGCTGGTGTTTATGATGCGATGCGATCAGATCAAACCTATTTAGATGTACAGTGGCCATTGTTATTATTCCGGGAAAGAAAATCCAAAGTTACTTATAAAGGATCACTGATGGAGCATGGAATCTACAGAGCATGAAGTAAAGAAAGCCGGATGGGGTAGAGATGAATATGGGGTCAACATAATAGGAATTAGCTCAATTAAATGTACATACAGTGATTTAGCTATCGCGCCCCCGGCTATATCTCGGATTTTTGTCCCCAATGCCACACAATCGACAACACATGCAAACGAAATGCATTCCTGGGGATTGGAAATGAGAAGGTGGGAAATATACTCAGTGGGAATTCTTGTAGGTAAACCTAAATAGTACGAGGTGGGACCTACTTTGTCCTCAGAATCATATGAAGGGTTGATAAGTTATGCATTGACAGATGCCATTCTGCACACCATTGCTGTGCTGGGCTGTTATCTTTTTGAGGAATTCCTGTTAGCTTTAACAAGACTGGCCATTCTGCCCTGACCTCTGTCATTAACAATATATTTTCAGCAACAGAACTGGTGCGGACTGGATGTATGTGTTCATCACACCAGATTCTGTAAACTGTAGTGTATGAAAGTCCCAGGGGGGGCTGTTTCTGAGATGCTGGAACCACCACGTCTGACACCAACAATCACAGCACATTCAAAAATGCTTAGATCAGGAGATTTAGCCATTGTAAGGCTCAGCCACACAGTAAATGAACCTCCAGTCCCTGTCATACTTATCCAGTTGCAGCCACCTTGTTTGTGTTAACAAGCGGGTTTACCTAATAAACTGGCCACATATGTTCAGTTGTAAAGAAATAACAAAGTTTCTTCACATCCCCAGAAATGACCTGGAGAATAAGCATATTGCCTTTAAAGAAAACATCAGAGACTGATTCAAGATGCTGCACCTATTTGATAGAGAACCAGAATAACTGCAGACTGAATTAAAAAATTACTGGTCAGAATAAAAGAGCTGGAGAAATCAAAGTGGGTGATGGAATATATGGTGGAAAACACAAAGATCAGACTAGTAGCTAAAACCAGGAAAGACAAAGATTCCCATTAATGTACAAAAATATTGAATTCCATAGATGCTTCCAGAAAGGACAGAGACCAATATAAGTCACTGAAGAAAGACATAAACATAGAAAAGCAAGTTAGTGTTTTTCAGAAAACCTTTGAATTTAAAAAGAGGTCTCAACCTCAAGTCGCAGGATATCAAAGAACAGGAAAACACAGATGACCTCTGCAGAAAAGACATCACCAACCAAGGTATATTCCATGAGGTCACACAGATTGTATAACCTTCAATAATGGAAGAAAAGGTCAGATATGTCTTGAGATCACAGCCAAAAAGGACAGACATGGCGACAGAAGGCATCTCAATTGTAATGTTAGAAGTGACTGAAAAGGAATTACACCAACGAATTTGGAAAAAAGCTCAATGACCTATAGATTGAAAGAAACCAAGCTTGTATTCCAATACCAAAAACAAAACCTGACTGAGTGCGCAAACTATTGTACAGTATCCCTCAAATCACATCCCAGTGAAAGTAAAGACCATTCAAAAGGCCCCATGGAGAAAGAGACTTGTCAGAGGAATAAGCTGGATTTATGTAGGGCTGAGGAACGAGAAACATTGTGTGTCACATATCTACATGGTCGCCAATATTCAGCATTAACTTCGACATTAGTTAGCAGTAATAATAATTCAGCACAATTTATTTTTATATAGTGCCTTTCACAACAGAGTTGCCTCAAGGAGCGATACATGAGAGTGCTGTGATCCTTTATGACATCGTTAAGACGAAAACAGGGAAAAGGGAAGATAAAGAAATAAAGAAAGCCTGATGACAATGGAGGAGAGGAACCAGAAACTCTAAAGCAAGGAGAAATAAAACCTCTGGGGGTAAAAGGGCCCAGGTTGCCCCCCCCCAGGCATGCTAACATTATAATAAGACAAACATACAACAACCATATGTTTTTGGACAGTAAGAAGACACACAACTAACATGAGGACGGTCACTCTGCACACACAAAGTGGAGATGGTGTGCAGCTCAGTATGTTAAAGGTCTGCGCCCATGTCGGTTCGAGTCCCAGGGCCAGCAGAGTAATTATATCACTGCTGGGCCCATGAACGAGGCCCTTAACTCCAATAGTTCTTGGGGCCCAAGACTCTGGCTCTTTGACTCCAAGCTTTGCTTACTTGTTTGTTTATTTGGGCAAAAGCTAAATCAATGTACATATACTGTTGTATGTCCCAAAGACACTCTGGACTGAAACCAAATCCACAACCCTGGAGGTGTGAAATGAAGTATCTACCTCCTGAGTCACAGCAAACTCAAATATAAACCATCCATCCATCCATCTGATCCTGGTCAGGGTCATAATGAGGCCTGAAGCTCATCACAGGCAGAGAAGGGCACAAGGTCAAGGTACAACCAGCATGGGATTAAACATAAAGCTTGAACATCAAAACCATAAGGTGCTTTGCCCGCCAGCGTATTGGGGAGAGGGGCTTCTCTAAAATGGCCTGAATGTGACTGACAGCAGAGCAGTACCACTGGCAAGCGGCCAGATATCATACAAGAGGGGGTGGAAAGAGGCGATACCCATGCCAAAGTCAATACAGCCAGAGTCAGAAGAGAAGAAGCTCCACCCCTGTCTTGTGTTCTGAACTCCACCTTCAGCCAATAAGCAGTGATGAGCCTTGTGCCTCTAAGCAGTAATAGGACAGGGGTCTGAACTGCTACTTGTCAGACAGCAGGCCGGCGGCCTCATCAGTGCTACATCCTCCAGAATACTTTGCCCCTTTATTCTCTTGTGAATATAATGAAATTCCCACCGGAGTCAGATCATAAATTTCCTTTATCTTTAAGGTAGCGCCAATTCCAGTAGTCAAGACATAAGAACACAGGATCACAGTAGTATCCTGCAATGCTCAATTGACTCCCTGCTATTCGAAAAATTCTTTATTTTCACATTAAAAAAACAAATATATAAAATGGAAAAAACAGAACAAAGTACTCCCATACTTGGGACTGAATGAATAAAACAAATTATACGTCCATGATCTTCCACTGATTATCAGATCCAAGATTGAGGTTGTTATCTTTCTTAGGTCAGTCAGTATGTAATGCCTGAATGTCTTTAGCAGTATCTGTTGAGAAGTTTTCCAGGTTGAATACATTATTTCGGGAGATAAGACAAAATCCATTACTGCAAACTATTCAGATAAGAAGATCATTTGTTTCTTCTGCTGAAAACCCACTTTTACTGATTTAACTGAACATTTTTTCCTTTTGCAGATTTTAATAGGCCAACATGGCTTTGAGGAATTGATTCATTTCGGGTTACTACATCAGTCCATTTCCAGGGCTGGAAGCAGATACTTTTCTTCCGATACTTTTTGCCCAAAAAAGACACAATTGGACTAAGAATAGGATCGTACCGTGCTCTCTTGTTGTTCTCCTCCTCTCCCTCCATCAGAGAGCTCAGTCCGAGAGAAACCCATTGCCATGGAAACCCTCACACATCACCTTGTTGCTATCTGATGCACAGAATGGATGAAAGATCTGGATTCTTAAGGAAAACTCCTAATGATTGTGAGAAGCACTTGGAGACTACAGCTTGTGTACTTTTCCTGAATTCCTCCATTTCAGACATCGTAATGATAAGCACAGCCTGGGTGCTACGGCTTTCCATATAAATTAAATTCACTGAAGAGTAATTCTAACTCTGCAAAGTTTTTCGATAAACCTTAGATTTCTTTGAGGAGGCATGATAAGGAACAGTGGAAGTCTCCAGGTTGTGAAATTGTGTTTTGGTTGCTTGTTGTGCATTTCTGGCTCTGTGTAAACTACCAGCTTTATACATTTCTGTATGTTTATTAATTGTGACTGAGACTATCAAAAAATGTGGAATCTACTGATTTATCAAGTGTGGGTCTGTGGAAAAAAATATCTCTTTATATTTTTCTGGTTTAAAGCCAGCAGCACTGCAGTATAATTTATAGTCAATGTATTTTGCTGCTGTTTCTCAGTGACTTTAAATGTGACCGTATTTGTGGTTTGGTGCAGTGTTACTAGTTATCATCTTGTATCCTGGGCATTAAAAATGATGGTTCTGTAACAGTTGAACCCCAGAGGCATCTGTTATCTCATCGGGCTCTATTGTATGATAGAAAGGGCATCATCTCACTTACATTCATATCATAAGCTGCAGGTTCTGGTTTACAGCCCAGGAGGAACATGAACAAGGTGCTAACCCTGAATCACTCTGCTAGGGTTTCCCAGTTGTATAGAAGCAGGAGTTACCTTGAAAAAAAAAAAACAATCAACTAAGAAACTAAATGAAATGAATGAGGAAAGATTACGATTCAAGGGCATAATCAAGTGAAATATGAGTTCAGTTATAAACTCAAATGTGAGTTTAGTGAAGCAAACAAAGCGTATTCATCATTAATCTGAGCCCTACGTCATGGACAAGCGTGAAGGAGCTTCATTGTTCTTCAGGTCAACGTTGTGCTACTGCAATCATCCAGGGTGCATAATTACAGAGTGACACTGAATCTTTGACAAATTAAAAGCCCATATGTCGAGCCGGCGAAGGAAATCCGCACGTCAGAAGCTCGAGGAGAAGACGGGCCAGGTTTTCTGACGGTGCACAGCAGATGGAGTCGCCCAGCTTAATTCAGTCGGCCGCTACTTTGAGGCAGACGTGTATGTTGGTGTGACGGCTCAGCCCTCGGGTCCTGCTATTGTTAAGCTGGAGCGGTGCGCCGTTTTACAGCCACAGACGGGTGGTGGAGGGAGTCACCGGGCTCACGGGGCGTTTTAATAATCAGTCTGTGTCTCGCAGCATTGATGAGTTGCTCTCTGGCAAAAGGCGCCTTCTCCTGATGTGCTGTCACATATAGGCCCACATCCCAGCAGGTGGGAGAAGTTTCTCTAAAGAATATTCTGACCCCCTGCTGAGGACCTCATGCCAAGCGACGCCAACTAGGGGATCCCGCATTTTCATCTTCATCTTTCACAGGCCACACTAATGTCCTGGCCTCCTTGGGTTGAGGGCAGAATTAAAAATTGTCAGAAAATGCTGTTTTCTATTCTAGCATCCAGTCGCCCATCTGCCCTGAAGATTGAAGACTCTTGTCTTCCATACTTATGTGAACACTGTAATGTCAAACAATATTCTCAGTCCAGATCTAACCATGGATACAGCAGCTGTTAGCCATATAGTTAGCTGGTTATTAATGGTTACTAATTGCAGTGCAGTTTTACATATGCGTACAGGTGGATGTTTTACTGGAGCTAATTGGAGTGCAGAATCCGTAATATTTTCAATGGTACAACTGGAGAACATATTCTAGGATGTGACAGCCTTTAGAAGTCTAAATTCTTACTCCCTTAGGAACCTAAAATGCTAGCAGAATAGGTAATTCTAACGCATAATGCATCTTGTGTCTGGTTCTTATACCGGTTAAAAATGCACACCAATTCCAATTTTTGACAATATGTAAAGTTATGATTTATTTTGACATTACAGGTGCTGTTTCACACCTTTACACCAAAGCTCTGTGGCAGAAAATGCCTCCAGACCTTCCCTTAAATTTGTATTGACTCAATGTATTTGCTTTTCGGTTAATGATGTTACTCCAAGGTTTGGCCTCGCTTCTCCATGAACCAAAAAATAATTAAAAGCATAATTGCTCTTTCTGTGCTTCCAGTGTTCTCTTTGCCAGATTATTACATGTCTTAGGCTGAAATCGTACTTCGTGCAAAAAATAAGTGACTTCACTGGCTGGCTGGAAGAGCAGAGAGCTGATATTTAAAAAGCAAACATTTTCATGCCATTGAGGAGTGGAAGAGATTATGTGTTTGGTCCCAGGACATGTTGCTGGAGATTATCCTGTCATGACATAAAGTTTTGATATATTTCTTAACTTTTCGCAGGCGTACATTCAGAGAGAGCCTCTGGATGTTGTATTACACATTACATCACGATTTTCTGTGACTTTTATGATACTTTTTACTATTATAATACGTCAACTTGTAAATGAACAAGGGATGAGGGACAGCACCATTTTATGGAAAATGTGTTATTTTTAAGCACTGAAGTAGACTTTCATTGCACGCCCAATACTTACTCAAGTTTAAAATGTGACTTTGTCCTCTATGGCTTCTCAAGGCAGCACAGTCCTCCCCAAGGTCCTGATGTCCACAACTTTGGTATTCAAGCATCCAAAAACTTACCTAATGCTTTGCTATCTGTGCAGCGCTTCGTGTTTTCCAGGGAACACTGGCTGCAATCAGAGGGGTTCTGCATCTGTAAACTGTGCTTTTATTTTTATTTCAGATATCTATTTCTCTATAATGCTGTATCCAATGCAGCGTCAGGGGGAGGCTGGATCCTAACCCGGGTAACACAGAGCATGAAGCAGGCGACACCCTGGACGGGATGCTGATCTGTCACAGGGCACATGCTCCCAGAAATGCTCAGATCGACCGGCAGGCGATTTAAATCGGCTGATTTTCGGTCGTAATTACTCAATTGGTGGCCTTTAATTTGACCGATCTCAAACACCGATTTTGTGGATGCCGTACATTAAGTACACTCCAATCCATCAGCCATGGTCATTATCTGCTGATATTCCTTCTAAATAGTTTGATCGGAGTTCTCTTTAAAGGCCGGTCAGAAGAGCCAGTCAAATGACAAAATACACAAGTGTGTAGCAAATGCAATGTGTGTGAAGCAGAAATCCCTCCAACAGTTGGGTGTGAAGTGACACTTATAATGGCAGAAGCCCCCCCCCCCCCCGCAATCAGATATTGGTGATTGGTATAGGCCGACTTTGATTCCAGCGATTGACAGTTGGTGATAAGTCCCCAAAAACCCTCATCAGAGCATCCCTATATACAATGGCTGATTTTTCTGGTGGCTTATCATACTTTCAAAGCATCCTAAATATAGTGGAAAGTACATTCTTCAAATGTTAGGCCATCTGCTACATGATTAAACAATGCATAATCTGAAAAACACATCCCTGGATTGATTTGCAGAACAGGCACTAAACATGGTACCCTCCAGTGAAGCCCCCCCATCCTCTGAATGGTTCCTTCCCAACCCTGCATTCTGGTGACATCACTGTCTGTCCTGTCTGATGTACTGACCTCAGTGTCAGGCTCTCTTGACAGTGTATTCTGCTTAAATGAGTCGCTTGAGCAGACTTTATTTTTGATTGTATCAATTTGAGTTGTACAGACTGGCATCCCGTCTGAGGTGTTCCCCAGCCCTCTGGTACCTCAGATAGGCTCCAGCCCCCCCCAAACCCTAGCCTGGATAAGAGGTTGGGAGATCAATGGACATGGTATAAATCATTTTTGTAAAGTAAATAGTACATTTGCTTTATTGTCTACAACATTTAGTGTAACACTGAACATCCATCCTCTAACCATACATCCATCTATCTTCTGTCCAGGGCTATGGGGGTGGGGTGGAGGTCAGGCTGAAGTGTCTCCCAGGCAGAACAGGGTGCAAAGTTGGGGTGCAACCTAGGACAGGATGCCAGTTATTGAGGAAACACCCAGAGAGAACTTCCAATGTACTTGTTAATAATATAAGAGCTACTTTTACTTGCCAATAAAATAACTGCTTGGCTGGTCATGCTGGTAGAAGCCAGAAGTTCACTGAATACAGTTTTTCCACAATGACCGTTTACCCCAGGAAATTGCTTTGGTGTGTCGAGTGACGCATAGAGATGCGAATATTCTGTAAAAATGACTTTGAAATGTCATGCAATACTCTGGGTTTTGCATGGTTCCGCTCTCTTTGAGCGGCTGGTCTGATCTCCTTATTCACTGTCGCATTCTTTCCCCTGGGTCGCGTCACTTGTGAATTCTTCGTCTGTTTTTACCGCCATGCGATGCCTTTTTGGATAATCGTTACCTGGCAGAAGATTTGGGGGCAGAGCGGCTGGCCAGCACGTTACTCTTGGAGCTGACTTGAATTCCTTTGAGGAGTCATAAACTCACGTTGTTCAGATAGGGGCTGCTGGTGATTTTGTGAGCCCATCTGGCCAGTGAACAACAATAAAATACTTAAAATTTATATTGCTTCCTAATCTGCTACTATGGCAGCTCAGGGAAAAGGAAATCCACACTATAGAATCTGGCTGTAAGAGGATCGACTGGGTACTGGAAGAGGTTTAAAAGCTAGAGATTTCTTTGGTTACACAGTTTAGGTGGGCCCTCTACGTCATGCTGGACTCACTCTAGAGTGACAGGAGGGCTGGACCCGTACCGTGGAACAATATGTTTTGATTTTTATATCGGCTGCTGAGATTACATGTAATATTTCTTGAAAATGATGGCACTGCTGGATCTGAATTGCCTTCAGTATACTTCGATTTTCCAGGCAGTCTGGAAGGAGATGTGAATTCCCATAGCTCAGGCATGTGCAGTGGTACATTGCAATAACAGACAGTTAGAGGTACTGCTCACTGCTGTCCTTTAGAGACGTCACACATGACGGCAGATGAATCGTACTCGTAGCTCAGATTCATTCGTACAGGTAAAAAGCAGGAGAGAAAATAGTCTTAAATGTCGTAAAATTACGGTCGGATTGTAAAATGTACTCCCAAAAACATTTGAGGGAACGATTCATTGCTGGAAAATCTTATTTCAAAAATACATTATTGCCATACTTCTTTTCAGCTGTCGAGATTTCTCATTGCCAAAATCTAGTTTGGAGCTCAAGCGTCTGGCGTCAATTATGCACTCGCCAACCTGTTGTATTGTGAAATATTGATCGATGGAAAAAAATAATAGTTTGGTTTTAGCGCTCAGATCTATTTGTCATAGACAACTGGAATGCATTTGCTAGTACCACAAAACTGACCTTATTTTAAAAAAATATGGAGTAACTTTTAGGCAAAACTAAAATGGGAGTTACATCTCGTCGCCTAATTATTTTGGATATATGTCCACACCCGACTTGCATACATGCTTAATTTGCATGAATACACCATTCTGACTTTATATGCATGATCCTCTTTCAGTGTGCCTTTTAATTAAATAAATATATAAATACAGCAGCACAGTCTGAGTCGGTCCAGCTTGCACACGCTGCATTTGGTGTAGAGCCTCCCAAACTGAGGAGGTGTGGTTTTAACATCTGTCGTATAAGTAAGTAGTCCTCTGATCCGCAACAGTGGAGCGCTACGCCTGCTTTGGCCGTACAGCCCGGATCAAACTCTAAATGTAAGTATAAATGTATATATTATTCCCGATATCAGGCTTCATTTATTATTATTTTATTGTTTTCCCCGAAATGCTTGAATAGATGGATAGCACATGTCGTCCATGCTTAGACTGCTGATTTTTCGAGTGCGCAACGAGAGGTGAGTATACTGGACCATCCGAGTTTCTGCCACCCTCACGGAGCTGATCCGCACTACTTAAGAGCCGATCGTTAAGTCAATCGTGTGGCCGTTTAATGCTGTTTATTTGTTACCCAATTCCAAACGGTTAAAATATTTTAACACGCACAACAGTTTGTAATTGCACTAAATATTTTGTGCATGAATTTTATTCATTGTGATGTATTTTCAAACTTGATTATTGCCTCTCTGTTCCGATTATCGCGTACTGTGAAGTTCAATAATTCCACGGGTGTGGTTGGTTCATTAACCCTTAATGCGGCCTTCGTTGAAACCCGGTCCGTTCCTGGGGGTACCTTCAGTAATGTAACATAATCCATGCCAAGCACTTACTAAGGCCTAGATTCAAGGTTTACTTGTTTAAATTGTAGAGTCGGAATTGACTCCAGTCGCAATTTAAACATAAAATCCGGTAAAGTTAAAAAGTAGAATTATCTTGTAATTTCTGCATTCCAGATAAGAATACAATTAATTTTCTCCCATGCAGTGACATTCTATGATTCCAGTTAGATGCAATTTCTGTCATGCGATGAATCAGAGCATAAATGTGTTTGAACAGTCCCCAAACCTCCCCAAAACACACAGAATGTCCACAGCCGATAACCAAAGGCACAATTTCTCCAGAATATTGTGTTTAAAATGTCACACCCAATTCATGCTGTATATGTCAAATACACGATTTTCATTTAAAAATTGATTAGATATAGTGACTTTTTGCGATTTTTTATGATGGCCCTAGTATTACTAGTAACCTCTACCAAATCACTATCATTTTACAAAAATAACTCGCATAAGTGTAGTAATGAAAAGGCAGTAAATAAAACCTGATTATATTAATTATTGCTCCATCTCTAAAACTGTTAAAGCAGACAAATTCCTTGAAGCCTTTATAAATATTCTGCTTTTCAGTAAGAAATGTTTCTGCTAATGTCACATAAGATCTTCCCATCCATTTTCGATTCTGTGTTTGTTTAGCTTTGCTTTTTTGCGATGAGCGTATTTTTCCTGGGAAGCGCAGACGGCCAGGCGGTCTTGGAGGGACTTCAGTACGTAGCTGGCCTTTCATACATAGACGCATGCACACAGCTCCCCTCCAAGAAGTGTGGGTGGAAAGCGTAGTCCAAGCTGTTTGCTAGTGGACATGTGCAGCAGGCGAGCGAGTACATGCTTAGATGTCACAGACCCTGTATTGCACTGAGTTCAATTTGAAGGGCTGGTAATATAATGATCTTGATTCGGTTTGAATCACCTCAGAATAAAATATTCTAGATGAATGATTTTCACTCATCCATTCTTCCATCTTCCATAAGCAGTTACCCATTGCAGGGTCACTTTGTGCCAGAAGCTAACCCCAGTAAACATGGGACACGCCCTGCATGGGGTGCCAGACCCTCACAGGCATACATACTATGGGCAATTTCAGCTAACCACATGTCTTCGGATGGTGGGAGCTGTAGTATCCAAAGCAAACCCACATCAACACAGGGAGAACATGCAAATTCCACTTGGGCTGGGATTCTGACCACTAACTCACCGAGTCGCATATTGTTTGTCCGTTTCATATAATGTTCACTTAGCTAAAATGTTTATTCCCAGTTAAACAGATGTGAGCCATTCTTCCGAAGCATGTCAGGTATTAAAAAATTGACTCCATTTTCTCTCATCTGAGAAAATTTCCACTTTTTGTTTCATTCAAAGCACTAACGAGTCTGGCTCTATTTTTCAGTTTTTTTTTCCTAAACTGCCATTTAGCATAAAAAAAATTGGTGGTATTTCATTCCTTCAGGTCTCTAGTTAATGCCCACATGGTGTTTAATGGATAAAATTGTAACTTGGCTCATTAGTAAAGATAATCTCATACGAAGTTCACGTGGTTCTGCAGTCAGGTCAGATCAGCTCAGGTTGGGGAGCATGCGCTGATGCAGTGTGTTGCCGCACCCACCACACAGCGAAACTCCGGGATCCTGACCGGCGACCCCCCAGGCAGATACACGGTCCAGTCCCACTCTCCAGAAATACAATGAAATTCTGAAATGAGGTTTTGATAATGTCAAGCAAGATTTTGATGACTGTCACTCATTTCAGGTGAGGATTCTTCCAGAATTTGTACCCAGAGGAAAAACTGTACTCAGAGGAAAGCTGTCTTTTCTGCAGTGGATTTTCATTTTATAAGAAAAAGACAGAAAGGAAAACCTCCAATGGCAGCTTAAGAATCACTTGTATTGTTGACACTCCTGGATGGAAATACGGGCTCTGTGGAGGAGCTTAGCACAGGGAGGGAAACATTTAGCATCATCGCACTCCTGAAGCTCATGAGAGGCTCGGACCATGGGCTCTGACGCTCTGCAGCACCGCACGCTCTTCCAGTACAAGCAGGAACAGGGGGCTGAGATCGCCCTGCGGCCCGGAGACATCGTCCCCTCCACCGTGACGCCCTCTCTGACTGAAGAGGACGGGAGGAGCGCCGCGGGCTGGCCGCATGGGACCAGTGAGCGCCCCAGCCAGTGGGGCGACCTCCCCAGCGCCTTTGTGGAGTACAGGGACTCGATGCTGACAGGACCCCCAGGTGCCAATCCAAGGCCCAGACCAGTCCCTCCAGCCCCAGGGGAACCTCAGCACACTGGGGCCATGGCTGCGGCTGGAGGTTAGTGCATCTCCTTTAGGAACGTGTGTAATCTGGACGCCCTTGCCATCTTCCCAAGTAAATATCACTGTCATTCCCAATAGCCCACATAGCATGGTCATTCATCCTGCAGAATGATGGGCCCCTGTGTGAGGTCCTTAGCCACGATTGCTCCCAGCACTGGCTGACCATGCTGCCTCACTTTCATGTTGCTTTGGATAAATGTGGCAGCTAAATATGTAAATAAGATTAAATAGTGTTCAAAGTGACCAGTGATTCTTATGTGGTCCCATAAAAAAAAAATCATAATGAACTAGTATGGCATTCATTTTTTAATGGCGTGGGGGTCCCCATAACTTATTTTGGGTAACCCCCATGCTAACTTCAATCCCTTACATGAATCTTCATCGTGAGAAAGAGTCGAAGAGGTGGTATGAAAGTATGACGTCCCTCGTGTGTTACTCCCAACTGTGGAGGCTGGCTGAATTTCTGCACCACACGCACTGCTGGCGTGCCTGAGACATCCAAACAGATGTGGTCAAAATAACGTTTCCAGGCGCTTTTATGTTGTGCATAGAAAAATAAGAAACGGAATAAACTTCTCTGCCCAGGCTGCGTGAATCCTGCGGTAATCGCTTTATCTTTGTGGTCCAAGAAATATTTAACTTCGCAGTCTGACGTTACGACGCTGAGTAGTACTGGCAAATTTGACTTTGTTGTCTCATATTGTTCCTTTTAACAGTGATTATTTGTGTAATCGATTCCATGTGTTTGTCGATTTAATGTGGAAAAAGTGGGCTTGTGTTTATTCAGTTTGCAGGGAAGTGAGCCTGACATTTCGTGTACGTACTTGCATGACTAGCATGGGTATAAATCGCCGGGATTATTTTGTATTGTGTAAGCAAGGCAGCCTTCTTTTGAGTAAAGGGGTAAAGAAGCGCAGGAAAGAAAGACATAGATAAAAAAAATAAAGAATTGGGTGTAAGCTTCGGACAGTTTTGGAGAAGTACGGTGTGTCGTGAGTGTTTTGCGCTGCGGTCGGGTTCCGCAGGTTCGCGTTTGCCGTGATGGGCTGGTGTTCATTTGCCGAAATTGGACTGCGCTCCTCCGTTGCCCCACCGCCGCTGTTTCTTATAACTGCCTGGCTCGCTGCTGTGTTTTGTACTCACGGAAGAGGGAGTTGCTATACTTGGACCGCAACACATCAGATCCAAGTTTTTTCCCTTTCTTTTTTTGCCAGGTTGTGTAGCAGCAGCAGTAACATGTAATATACGACGCTTAATGCGTATTATGATTCTGTGTATTTGCAAACGGTAATGCGAGTGAGAGATTTAGTAATGGGTATTTGCGCCATGAAAAGATTATTAAATTTTACTCAATGCAGACCAGTTTTATAAGTATGGTGCCATTTTATTCCACGAGATATCGGGAAACTCTAGTCTGCCATTTGTAGGGAAAATCACTTATAATAACCCCGCCAAAGAAAGATTCACTAATATTCATGGACATTTTTGGTTGGTTTTCTTACTACTTCATAATTTAAATGTTAATATTATCTTGTTCTCGTTCATTCTAATTGTAAGAGATTAAATGGCAGGGTTGGTGATGTCTTTCTGGCAGATCTGGGGAGATTAATTAGTTATTGTTAATACACACACAGCTGAACAGGAAAGATGTTTGGCCCCAGGCATGATGTTTAATTATCTAATCTTTATACAGATGCGTGCAGTGATTAATTATCTTCTGAGCCCAAGTGCCCTGTATCTCACACACAGTCAGCCTGAACCCGAGACGCTTGATAAATGTGTTGGTTAATTTTTTTAATATTTGTGTGTGTTTGACTCATTTCTGGGTGACCGAATTCCAGTCAGGTTGGCTGCAGTCTTAACCCCACCTTTACTCTGGAGAACATTACCTAATATAATATCATTGCTGTTCCATGGTTCTGTTCGTTATATGATAACTCGGACACTTCCCAAACTTAGCTGAGACGAATGTACTGAGTATGGGTTGGCTCTGAATTGTCGCCTCAGGCCACATCAATGGCAGGCTTGGTCCCAGTGGTTACCGAGTGAAGCCAACCCCAATTTTCCCAGAATCCCCTGCCACTTTGTGCCCTATCTGTCCACTGGCAAATCAGGGTGTTTAAATGGCCTTGGGGCCTCTATTGAATGCGAATGCCAAGCCCGTCCGAGCTGTTCTCTTGTAAACATGCAGTTTAGTGTCTTACGGGAATGAAGGCCCTGTTTATATACAGTATATCACGAGCGAGGCGCTTATTTCCGAGGCCAGGAGAAACGAGAACATTAAAGAGCTGATGACAGAAAATGTGTCCTGATCACAAATGGACCCATGAGGGAGGGGCTTCTGTGTACTAGGGGTACTAAATGACTGCTAGAGGTGAACAAATCCACCCCTCCCATCAATAACATACACATAAATGTGGCATTGAGCTCTGGCCTGGCTCTGAGGGACGGGAGTAATCTGAGGGGAATCGCCTTCCTCCTGGAGCTGAGATGCCAGGACTGGGTGGGGGGGCCTTCAGACAAGGCCGAAGATCTGTCAGCATGTATTGGAGGGGGTGTGTTGCCATTTCTGTCAGGGGGGTGGATAGAACGTCAGGGGCCTTGAGTTTTTCACGCGCGACAGAAGCCCAGGTTCGAGGTATCCTGTGATGATGTGCAGAGGGTATTAATAGGTTTCCCACACAGTCACACGGTCATCCTTCGAGAGTGTGGCCATTTTAGAGGAGCTGAGAGTTCATACCAGCTCCCACACCTTCAGAACACCCCCCCACTACCACCACTTTCTTCAGCGTATGACTGAACGCTGTTACTCTTCAGGATACAGAGGGAGGGTTCTCACCTCTTGACCATAGTGCTGACGTTGCGGTGCTTTCTAAGGGGGGGGGGGTCACCGGGACGCAGATGTAGGCCTTGGTGCCGCCGTCGGCTTGCATCCGCGCTCCATTTGGAGTCTGCAGCGTGACTTTCCCATACGAGGGGCGGCACAGCCTCGATTTTGGCAGAACATCCTCTGGCTCGCAGCTGAATCGCCGTTCTGTGGCTGGAAATGTGGTAGTGCCGTTTTACATACTTTTACATGCTGCTAAGAACTGGATCAGGCCAGTTAATTAATGCATTTAGGGGATACAAGAACAAAACAATAGCTTTAATAAAACTGCAGAGAGCCAACAAGTGTAAACATTTTTTTTAGTAGTACTTTGAAAATCTCATTCCAGTGTTCAGTTTCCTCACATTCATGTCTTGATCTGTATATGTTACGTACATTGTTGAATGTGTGTGTGTTAAATGTTTAATAAGGATAGCAAAAAAAAACTCACTGGTTTATGTTCCATAAATACCTACCCAAGAAAACATCCTTGCTGTCACCATGTAAAGGAGTTCCCGCTAATATTAAAATGTTTAAGCTCTGGAACGTTCCATCATGTGTAACCTTGGTATTTATACAACAGTGACTCACCCAGCCCATCCATTTAAGTGGTAGGTCTTTAAGAGTATGGCAGTTTTGCAGTTCCTCTATAAAAGTGAAGTAACGAGGTAAAATTGTGCGGTGGGGAGGGTGGTGGCTGTGTGAAAAATGAGATCAGGGCACCAGGTAATTAACTATGGGGGTGGCTAATTTAACTGGAACATTCTGGATTGGGGCATTGTAGTTTTGTAGCCGTTGTGATCTAATTTTAATGGAGAGCTTAGAAGGCAAAGACTTTCTGGTTAGGAAAGTCCCGTGTTTGTGTTTCTGGCTTATTTGTTTAGTGTTTATAAGGAATGAGATTGTGTGATTAGCTGACACAGGCTTACTTTCACGAAGAAATCGAAAGCACCAGATGAACACATTCCTTGAACATGCACTTAAATAGAGGATCTGATCAAGGTGTGTTATTGCCTGATTATTTTATCACATTATTACAGCTAATTCTAGATATTCTTATAGAATATTTTTTTTTTACCTATTTATCTTTTCTTCATCGATTTCCACCATCTAAGTGCCGGGTGCTCATAAAAACGTCTAAAAGGAGCGCAGCATCGGAAAAAGCCATGAAAAGCAGCCTTTGCTCCTGTTTTTTTCAGGGTTGAGGCTGTGAATTTTTATTCCATTTTGTCCGCCAGATCTAGCCCAACGGATGATAAACGCCCCGCTTCAAGCGGGAGATACTCCAGCAGTAAATCTGCACTGTTCGGACACGGACACGGCAGCTCAGGGCTGCACTATCGGAAAGCCAGTTATGATCTTCTCACGATACCTTCCCAGGTTATTTATCACCTTCCACATGTACCATGCAGCCTGTGTCCCTAAACCCTCTTACGGGCGGCCTGCTTCATAGGCATCAATTCTAATCTAGATACCTTTTGTTCGGGAAACACTGGTACCTGTTTCCTAATTTCTCCACGATACAGTCTGTGTAGATAGAGACTCGCACGGTGCAACAACATTATGGGAAGATAGAAAGGAGATTAATGAAGAATAATTGCAGGTAGACACAATGAACCTTAATGGAACCATCTTAACAGGTTTATGAAGTGACTAGTGGGTTTAGGGATGTTTATATTTAGCGAGAGTTGTTCTTTTTTAGAATGGCGACACTCTCAAAGTCGTCACTGGCGCCCGAGTTTGAGAAATGAGCCGGTAGCTAAGGTCTGCTGGCTTCTCCATCTCGCAAAGAGGTATCAGAGGAGCTGGGAACCGGATCACACGGGTCAGGACCCAATGGGCTGCTGGTAGATGTGTCACACGCGGTGATTTGTTTACACACTAGTGCTCTATCTGGGGGTAAATAAGACACACTCACACACGTTTCTGTTCATATCTTTGTGGGGACCCCTACCCAGCCCTAACCTTAACATTAGGAATCCAAACAAAATATAAGACTTTTGGCATTTTTAGTGTTTTCATTGCAATCACAGATTTTTATACAATTGAGTTTTCCCTTGTGGGGAGCAAAAAAAAATTACCCCCACAACGTCAAAAAAACAGATTTGTATCACATTGTGAGGAAATTTGGTCATTTGTTTTGCACACCACATAGTAGAATGTCTGGTGGTAAATAATGAAAGCACATCACATTGTGGGGACGTTGTAATTGCATTCACAAATTCTTATGAAACTGAGGTTTATATTGTGTGGATGTAAAAAATGTCCTCACA
Organism: Mormyrus proboscirostris; assembly: GCA_026779585.1. NCBI lineage: Eukaryota > Metazoa > Chordata > Actinopteri > Osteoglossiformes > Mormyridae > Mormyrus > Mormyrus proboscirostris. The sequence goes on along the minus strand of JAODKF010000049.1, from coordinate 16,867,518 downwards.
ATCTAGGAAGTAACAGGCTTTAATCACATAGTCCCCACAATATAGTAAATACAGACACACACACGCACACATACAGGTTTGTAATTATATGTTTGTGAGGACTCTCCGTTCATTTCTATGGGGAAAACCCTAATCCCAACATGACAACCTTAACCCCTACCCAGCCCTAACCTTAACCATAAGTAATCAAACAAAATACGAGACCTTTTTTGTTTTTTGACTGCATTCACGGATCTTTATGGGGACCTGAAAAATTGTCCCCACAATGTCAAAAAAACAGGTTTTAATCACATTTTAGGGTATATTTGGTCCCTAAAATGTATTATAAAGCTAATCAACACACACACACCCTGATCAGTCGTACCCTATATGTTTTCATTGGCTAAATGTGCTCTGGGGAAATGAGCGTCAGTCTTGACACTGCACACTGCACACTGGCCATGCATGTGTGTGTGTATGCGGGTGTGTGTGTGTATGCATGTGTGTGTGTGTATTTGTGTGCGTGCATGTGTGTATGCATGTGTGAGTGTGTGTGTGTGCGAGTGTGTGGTGTGTGTGTGCATGTGTGGGTGTGTGTGTCTGTATGTATTTGTGTGCGTGCATGTGTGTATGCATGTGTGTGTGAGTGCGTGTGTGTGGGCGTGCGTGTGTGGGTGTGTGTGCCTGTATTTGTGTGCGTGCATGTGTGTGTGTGTGTGCGTGTGTGTGTGTGTGCGTGTGCGTTTATACTGCCTGAGGGTGCCGCCCAATGGTGCGCTTGACCCCGCCTGGCCTTCTTCTGACCTGTCCCTTACTGCAGACCACAGGGGAACCTAAAGCCCTACAGCACTGCTCACGCTAAGTTCTCTCTTTTATGGGGGCTCCATTAAAAAGAGTTCATAGCACATTAGCTCATGCTAACCTGAGTGTCAGTGTAACAGTGATATTGGCGGGGGTGGGGGACAGAGATAGCATTAATGAAATCTCACTCTCATTGTAAATAGCTAGTTGCAGGACAGTGTGTTCATGGTCAGACAGCCCTGCAAACTGATTGTCTTCCTCTGAGCTGCACAGGGTCTGACTGCTGAAGCTCAGCCTAACTCTACATTCATTTACATGTGGGAAAAGCTGGTGATGCCTTGTTCATTTTGAAATAGGTTTAATTATTACGACATTCATGCCTCATTATGCAGATCCCGGGATTCATTGTGGCTGCAGTAAAGGACAGAAGGGGAATATCTCCCTGCAGTTTCAGGTCTATCAGCGGGTATTTGGATGCCGAGCGATTTGGCCTAAACAGCATGAGGTTTCCTAATCCAGTGGATTGCAGAATAATCTGGTTTTAAGATGGTTCATGGTAATAAAACCTCAGAATTCACTCTGCAGGCTTTCCCCTGAGACCAAAATGCCTGCAAATGCAGTGCAGCTGAATATTAGGAAAATATCCCTTACGCTAATAATTGCTTGAAGGATTTAATTAAACGGTTGATCCTTTGCTAGGCTCGATGTGACCTAAATCGGGAAGGTAAATTCGCTGTGTAATTGCAGAGCTGTTTCCTAGCGATAATAATCCTACTTGAATTTGGTGAGAAATATCCGTATGCCCATAATAACAAAGTTACTGACATCTCAACTGGAAAAAGACTTGTGATACTTTGGGAATTAAAATGTCACTCTCCACTAATCACAAAAGATGCTTGATCCTCAGAGGAACAATGTAAGAAGGCAAATGCATTCAAGGATAATAAGTGCCTTGTAAGCAGATTTAATTACTTGCAGCTGGCTTTTTGATTTAGTAAATGAGTACGTATATTATGGCATCTTTGTCCTCCTACTGATGTAATAAGTCTTATTCCTGACCCTTTAACCTATGTAGGTCTAACTGTTTAGTGAATTCTGAATACATTCTAATTGTCACAACAGTAAACAGTTTGAGAATACCATGCATTCATCTTATATTTTACATGATAATTTAAAATCACCCTGTAAACACCAATACCTGTGTTATATAGCAATACGGTAAAATCCCGTTATAGTGGACTTGCTTACAACGGAATATTAATTGTCTATAACGGACAAAGTCTGCTGGTCCCTACCATGCGCCTTTAAGAACATGCAGAAAAAGCATCTGTTATAGCGGACTCGCATATAATGGAATTTCGCTTATAATGGACAAACAATTTGGTCCCCTACTGTAGTTTTGTTCGGCTATAACGAACAAGCCGGTGAGATCCAGCGCAGATACGTAGTCAGGATTATTTTATTTAATTTAATTTTATTTTTTTTATTCCCTCCCCCACCCCCCCTCTGTGGGGGACTACTTTATTTGTATTTATTTATATTTATTTATTTATTTTATTATTAATATTTTTATTTACTTCCTCAAGTGAAGGAGAGGTGGAGAGAGGGAGGAAACAAAGGGGAAGACGGGGGAAAGAGAGAGGGAGAGAGGAGAAAACATAAGAAAAAAACGAGAAAAGAAAAAAAAATAAAACAGATAATCTTCTTCCATGGCTGCTGAAGAGAGAAAGACAACATACAACATCTGTACTAAACATGACGACCATCAAACGTTAACTGTTGTTGAACAACACACAACCAGCATTACAACACATGTCTAGAAGCAACAGCCGATCAAGACAGTGTGTTCGTGAGTGTGTGTCCGTGAGGACCAGTGTGCACACCTGTGTGTGTCAGCACGCTGGTGTTCCTAAGGTTTCTCCATGTAAATGTCTAATAGTGTGCGTGGGGAGCCACAGCCCCGCCCACCAAGGACACGAAGCTGACACGGAGGAGACCCGGGTCCCAGACATACAGAGTAGTCAGGATTATTAATAGTCATGCATCTGGTCTGGTTAATTTGGATTAATACATGTACAATATAATAATCTATACCACAAGTGTCTGCTGGGGTATGGCATGAATAAATGGTATCCTGTAGTTGTGTTCTGGCCATACAGCAACTCTGGATATAATGGACTGTTTTGCCAGATCCCTTGAAGTCCGTTATAACTGGATTTTGACTGTAGTTCAATATGTCAGCTCAAAGTAACGTTTAATGTGCTCATTGAGACCAACCAGACAGTTGGTTGGATTGTCGGATTCTGTATGCCTCTGTTAAAGATATAGGTGTATTGGGGGGGAGCACAGAGGCGGAAAGTCAGCATTAGGCTGTATATGAAGAAAAGCTCTGTTCCAGGACTCCTGGTATCGTATGGTTCAGCAGGAATGTCGGCTGAGGGGTCTAGCGCCTCACAGGAGTATCTGTGATTTGTGATGTGAGGTAGATTGGAGAAGGCAGGCAGCAATGACACATGACGTACATGTTTTATGGAAAAAAATCCAAGAGCTTGGCTGTTCTGAGGCTGTTCTGCAAACTCAGTTATATTTTCCTGGAAAACCAAAAAAAGTGAGAGCTAATCCATAATGGCGGGACGTCCTTTTCTAAACAAAGATGCTGGGAACTTAAAAGTCAGTAGGGTCTATCACATTTTCTCAGTGTGTTTTCAATTTGGGAATGGCATCCTTTTGGTCCTAGTTGTTTGGGGTGTCTTCATTGTTCCAGTGCTATTTTCATTCCTTCTGACAGTGTGTAGTTTAGTGATTCTTGCCGCCTTAGCACTGTGGCTGTTTCTGTCCATGATAGGTCAAAGTTAGGGTCACATGATGGGTTTTCTGATAGGAGGAGAGCTTATGATGGCACCCCTTACCATCTAAACCCCAATGCGTTATCTGTGTTTTGTCTCCAAGACAAAAAGAGTGTATGGGAAAGTGACAAGTGGGAAAACAGAAGAGGTGACGCTGGCTTCTGCACAAGTATTTTTGTGGCGTTTGTAAAGCTGTTTATAGTTGTTTTTGTTTTTGAGTCGTGGATTGTCATCAGAAGAGGATTCCGTGGTCCACTCTTATTGTTCCGTCCCTCTACTCCATGCCTTTCTGCTGACCGATCTATAATTTTGCTCTGTCTGTGAAGTCAGGGTGGCTATTGTCCCAACAGACAGATGTAGGGTCCCTGGAAATACTCCCACTCCTCTACCGGGCAAGTGCACAGAAAGGCACTAGCTTACATGAGATGTGAGTCTTTAGATTGCGGGGAGAATGTGTCGCTGCAGCAAGACGCGCAGAGCTAGTGAGTCCTGGACCTTGGGAGTGTGGGCTGACAAAGGGACCCACTGGGGCTGGTGCTCTGCTCATGGTCAGATACAACAGCTGGTAACATGGAAGGAAGTCAACCTTAAGTTCAGCGGGTCGGGGTGCCAGCCCTGACTTCCTCTTTATCTCTTGTCATTGTGTCCTTCTTTCGCTTTGATGGAAGCTAGAGGTGAAATCATAGGTTTCTTTCCTGGAACACAGCTCTGGCTCATTTCCAGGCTCCACCTACTGTAGAATCCTGTTCCAGACTAGCTTTATGCCAGGGTGGTCAGGCAAACTATTTGAAATGGCTCAAAACACACTGTTCATCTAACATCCCAAGCAAACATTCCCATAAGCTTCCAGTCTATTTACTGATCTTCCCCCAAAGATTCTGTATCTCAACACATCTGTTAGGTCCTGTTCCCATATGAACAGATAAAGAATCAGGACTGTAAAACAGGCAGGGCCAGGCTCAAGTCAGCAGTCAGGTGACATCCCTCCCATTCGCACCACCTAACCAGTGCTTATCAACCCAGACCTCTGGGACTCCAGAGACAGACCACTTTTTTCCTCCCTCGCAGTTCCCAACATGCATGTACCTGGTATTTGGTGTTTTTAATGCTTTGGTTCATTCTTGATTATTTGGTTCAGTTGTGCTGGTAGTTAGGAGGGAGCAAAAAATGTGGACTGTCTGTTAGTCCCAGAGGACCGAGTTGAGAAACACTGGCATTGACCATGTCATAACGATGCCTCTGTAGCACATGTAGTAACAGAACAGGATTCCTTGCAGTTTTTAGCAAGATATTTATGGGATATTTCTAGGGAGGTAGAAATTCAACATGATGCAGAGAAAAATCACTGGTCCCTTAAATTCTTATTTAATGCTGCAAATTACTGTTATGCATTGAAATGAGTGGCTACAGGATTAATTCATTTTTGGGCTTAACCTTCACGGAGGAAATGCAATATTTAAATGCACGAATGCCAGAAGTTCACTGGTGATGTTAGTCTATAAAATTGCTGTGCGTCAACTAATGACAGTATAAACACATGTGGTTTCTGTTACTGGGCACACAATATTTCCTGGCCTACTATGAGTTTTATTTAGTTTAAGCAATTCGATTTCACTCAGAACGGAGATACTGTCAGCTAGCTAACTAGCATAGTAGCTAACAGAAGCTGGCAGCCTATAATTGCAGTAGGGATGCAGTAACAGTGTAAAACTCTCCAAGGAAATTGAGTGAAAAAAATTTTTCGGAGGCAGCATCAAATACCGAACCATTCATGACAACTTTAGCAACTTTCCACTCTATATACGATTAGCATGTGAAATGCAGAGGTGGGGGACTCGAGTCATTGGCTCGATTCGGACTCAGGTCACAAATTTAATGACTTGAGACTAGACTTGACAAAGCTGAAGGAAAGACTTGGATTCTGCTATCTGCATTTTCAGTTGACTGTATGCACGGTCTCCTGAAATAGTTTGTTGGAAAGGTGCATCACTCCCTGCATATACACGGACATGAAAACTATGAGGGCAACCACGTGTGGACGCTGTCTTTCCAGCCTATCCCTGCCAATAAAGAATCTATCCTATGACGTATTGCGGCAGGTTTTTGATGCAGCAAGTCTTAATCACTGAAGGTAAAAAAAACTGACATAGATAAGGACTCAATTTACATGATTCACAACTGGATTTGGACTTCAGTCACAAATTTGATCACTTGTGACTTCACAACAAAAATGATGGAAAGACTTTGACTCGACTTGGACTTGGGCAAATGATTTAAGACTCGCCAAGGAATGACTTCTTCCCATCCCTGGTAAGAATAATGCTTGTAATCAGACAGGTCTATTTTAGATCAGATAAAGAGCAGGTATCATTAGACTTGCTCCAGTAATACTAATTCTGAGGGGTTTTTTTATGAAAGAAATACTTGTGAATCTTGGGAAAATCATGCGGGTGTACAGAAAAAGCACATCCCCTCCGGTGCTGCAGCAGGAGCGGCCTGCGCCGTTTTCAGGCCGAGCAGCAGCTCGTGTTTCTGCCCATAATTGGATCCAGAAGATGGAGAGAGACGCAGCTCGGAGGGGCCGGCAACAGCGGATCCCGGGTGAATGCACACATCTGAAATGTTAAATTAGCCCGAAAGGAGCTCAAGTTCAAGTGCATGAGATGTGAAAGGGGCAGCCAATCAGCTCAAAGAACCCAAAGCCCCATGATCCTTTATACGAATCTAAGGCTATTATCCCCAAGGACATTTTTTTCTATTATTCTTATAGAATAATGCTCCATATAGACCATTTAAAGCTGACAAGTGAAAAAAGCCTCATATTTAAACAGGCATTGAAGTAGCCCCCACTTAGGGGGTCCTATTAGGAATGAATTTTCTCCCAGGGTGAGACCTGTGGAGCTGTGTGCTGATTGTCCTGAAGTCACACCCTGGCTCTAATTAGAGATGAGATGAAAGGGGGTGACTGCACCCCCCCCCCCCCCAGTCTAAAGAGAGCGAGGTGACAGGAGGGCCTTGGCATTGTGCCCCACC
>JAODKF010000049.1:16802161-16814079 GCA_026779585.1 Mormyrus proboscirostris | reverse complement strand
GCCACCCCCCCCCCCCCACCCCCTTCATGGGGAGCCACCTAGAACCTGGCGCTGCCATGTGTTCCTGACACAGGAAGTCAAAACTAGCCACGCCATTTCCAGGGGTAGGGGGCAACATTGCAGTCTTGTCCATTGTTTGTTTTGTTTGGGATATGCAATGTTTCAGCAACTCGGTACATGGCTGTGACACTGGACTTCTCATCCATATACAGCAGTGGATCTCAAACTGGGCAGACCTGCAGCCAGACGCTGGGGGACAGGCAACCCTACTGTTGGCAACACTACTAAGCGAGGGTCATGCGGAACAGGCTTCTTCTAGATCTTCAGGCTTCTTTTAGATTCTCGGGTTCAAACTCGTTATTTTATTACCCTCTGGGTGGTTGCCAAATAATTGCGAGAGGTTACAAGATGATTTTTCTGAAGATGCATCATCACTCCCCCCATTCAAACAATTTAACCATTAGCAGTCCATTAGCAAACCTTTCACAATCCATTAGGAATTGTTCCATCAGGAACCCCATAGATGGATGGATGGATGGATGGATGGATGGATGGATGGATGGGTAATTTTCCTAGAAATCTGAAGGCACCTCAGCAACTTCTGAGCCTAAAAAAGTTTTGGAAATGTTGACTCCCAAACATTGAACTGCAAGTTTCCCGTCCAGGATACCAAGATCAAGCACACTAGAGGCGTCAAACGATGCAGACGACGAAGATATGTTAAAGCTCACCCCTATCTGCGCATACTTAATATGAACTGATATGATTTCCAGCACACTGATTGCGTGCTGAAAGACTGCCTAGCAGAGGCTAAGCCCTGGATTTCCCGTTACACAAGCTGCCAGAAGTGCTGATGTTGAGGAGTTTGGACGTTTACTTTCCGCTAGAAGTACGGGGACCGTGGCCAGTCAGGGTGACCCCGCCTCTTCTTCATAAAATCCTCTAAAGGCTCGTTATTGCATTAAGCCAAAGGGAACATGTGGACTGCTGACAAAGGATTAACCCAAGGCTGGGAAGGGCAGGTTTTGTGTCAGGCTAGGGGGGGCCAAGCTTTAGTCTCCCCTCCTTGTTATCAGATGTACCCTTAGATGATGTCCCATCTGACAGAGATGCTGCCTAGTAAGGTGTAATATGCCTAATAATAAGGTGATACAGGTGGAGGCCAAATGCATGCGCAGACGTGTGCAGTTAGATCAGCTGGTGTCTAAATTATGTATCTAGGGTGTCCCCCTGCCTCATGAGAAAAGATGGATTCTATGACCTCTAAACGATCAGTATTATGCCTAGTTAGCGCTAAAGGTTAGTTCGAGTAACAGGGTGTGTGAGTTTTATGTTTAATTCCACACGGCTTGCCTTCAACACCCTGATTAATTCTCGGGATTTGAGCTAGAAAGATTGCGCTGGAATTTGCCCTAATCCTGTCCTTACGGGGGTTCCCATTTGCAGACCATTCCTGAGGCTCCTGCTCACATGCAGCATTCCTCATTCACCCAGACCCTCCCCCCAACTCGACTCTGTGCTTCAGAGAGGGTGACGTGTGCGTGACCGGGCAGAAAGTGAACCGAGGGTCATCTGAGGCCAGCAAAGGCTGGTTGTCAGTGGAGCTGCACCCATCCCGAGCCTCCGCGTCAGGACATCAGCAGGCCCCTTATCAAGGGGACAAGCTCAACAAAAGGGGGCCTCTTCTGTTCCAGAATCTCAAAGATCCAGGAACCAGGACATGTTTGTATCTCAAGCAAATGAATTTAAACTCACACAAATTTACACAATGGCTTGAACTAATGAGCTAGTAGCTGGGAGCTCATCCTGTCGTGCCAAAGTCTCGGGTGTCGTCTGTACATGGCCGAGGTCTGTTTTAGTCAGTGTGACAGATGCTTCAAATTGAATGGAAATTGAAAGCCATTTGAAGCACTTCAGTAGTGAAAGTATCTTGCTGTTTCAGTAAGTGTCAGTCGTTGGCAGTCACTCTTTGTGGGGCAGGGTGTGCTTTTGGTACTGAAAACCTAGCCCAGCCTCCTCCCTCCACACACACACACACACACACGCACGCACACACACACACACACACACACAAACTGGTCTTTTTACAATGTTAAGAACAAGATGGCTTCCTGATTTTTTCAAGTAAGCTTCCTTCTGCAGCACAGGACATGTTGTCCCTCAGTTGCACTTGGGGCGATTTCACCAATTAATTTGCCTGCCTGTAATTTATTGGACAGTATTCCACTACCCTTCAACTAGCCAAAATTATTAAAAATAATGGTCATGTTACAGTGCTGAAAATGCTTCATCAGTAGTGCCCATCTTATCATTTCCTGTGTTTAAACAGAATATTTATGAAAAGACACGTTGCTCTACATGAGAAATCCTTATAGTCCTTATAATATCCAATAAGTTCCACTTTGCCTGCAATTGGTTCCCCACAGGGGCCAGGAGATTAATTATTTAGTGTATTTATGTGTAAGCTTATTCACATATTCGGTGGTGGCCTTGCATTGACGTCCATGTCGTCATTTCAGTCCATGTCATCACTAGCCTTGGAACAGATCCTGGGGCCAATGGCCCGTTTAATTAAATCAAGACAGCCACTCGGAAGTCCCTGTACGCCCCTAATCCCTTTGAATTTCCACTGCATCTTTAGGTCAGAGGACGAAGCTGGCCTCCCTTCATGTGACCAGGGGGCACCAAACCCAGAATCAGTAGATTAATTAGGACGCCGAGACATTATCATATTACCCCTATCCCAGCCTCTCTTCATTGGCTGCATATTAGATATTGGATTGACTTCAAGATTTTGCTGACGGTGTACAAAGCCCTGCATAGACTGGCCCCATCATACCTTGTGGCCTTCTTTGTTTCTGTTCTCCATCATGTTCTCTAAGATCATCCGAACAGTAGCTACTAGTTTTTTTCCCTACTCTAGGTTCTGAATAAGGGGGGGCCTTTGCAGTGACTGCTCCGCACCTATGGAACATGCTACCATTGCATGTTAGCTCTGCCACCTCTGCTAGCCTAGTTAATACTAAGCTAAAAACATACTTACTCAGCTTTTTGCTGAGTAACCTATACAGTTGTTTTGTTTTTTGTGTTTTCTTTTTTCTTTCTTTCCTGTAAAGCACTTTGGTGTCACCGAATGTGATATATAAATAAAGTCTGAGTTGAGCTGAGATTATGAAACAAAAGCTCCCATCCCCTTATGTACCCCTGCACCTGAATCCTGGGCCACAGAATCCATCTCCCCAAACCCCAGCTGCTCATTTGCCAGGTCCTCCCATATATCCCACCTTCACCCTCTTAATGGGGGTAAAAGGGAGAGACAACAGTGATTCTGATAACAGAGTGATACAGTGATACATCTCCTAGATGTCTCAGCTGAACCCTTATTGGCATAAGAGTCCATGTGTTGCTTGGCTGATGGTCTAAACCAGTGTTTCCCAATCCGGTCCTCAGGGACCAGCAGACAGTTCACGTTTTTGCTGTACTGGGAGCTGGGAGAGAGCAAAACTGTGGACTGTCTGGCAGGGATCTCGGGGATCTGGGCGGGAGTTAAAACATGGACTGTCTGTGGGTCCCCGAGGACCGGATTGGGAAACACTGGTCTATACCAAAAACTGATGAAATGCAGGTGAACAAATTATAGCGCAATCTCATCTACCCTCTTTTCAGAGATTTCCCCGACCTGCCGTGGTTTAACATGAACTTGCCCCCTTGCTTGAAGTAAAGTTGTGTATCATAATATCACAACACATGCATTTTAATGAGAAGTTATGAACTACATGTATATAATTATGAAATGACGCTAAAGACAAGAATTTGAAATGTTGAACTCATTTGAACTTATTTTGGAAAAAATAGACATGACAGGGAAGTATATAGACAATTTAGGAGTTTGTATAAGGCTCCTACTGCCTGGAGCTACCTATAGACTACAGCAAACCCCTGCTGACATAGCATAGTTCAGACTCATGACTAGTGTTCAAGTGTCCATGGCACAATGATGCACTCTCTTTGCTGGTGGGAGTCTTCAGCTGACCAACAGATGATCATCTCTTTGGGGGTGGGGCGGGGCTGTTTTCCCTATGAAGTGTTTAGACCTTGAATTTGGCTGCTTTCCTGGCCATCAGTCTGTCCCTGGCCAATTGTAATAGAAAAATGTAGATTGATACTTTCTTTTTCAGCAGAACTGAATTGGAGTTACATCCCCCAAAGCTTTAATAAACCAGGTTTTCAGCTTCTTGAAATAATTGATTGTTTAAGGGTGGTTGAAAGCGAGAGACGAGGTCTTTGAAGTCACGTCTTTGGGGCGGGAACCTCAGGAAGCCGGAGTGTTTGCTCAGTAACTTTAAGGATGAAAGGAGGCCATGGCGTCGTCCGGGGCCTGGCTAATGAGCTGACTGCTCAGGAAGGCCTCTGGTTCCTTGGTAGAATCAGGGAAAGCACTTGGTCCTCTAACATCTTGCTTCGTGTCAAAGACTATTCTCACTTGGGCGTTTTGAGTGCATGAGCTTTGCTTTGTCTCTCTGTTTAATTGGGCTGTAGGAGCACGTCCTCAGTTGCCCGGCCAACACATCCTCACCTTTTTGGGCCCAATTACCCTCACAGCTGGGGGTTTCTAATTGAGAGACCCCAGCGAAACAGGTTCTGAGGCCAGTCTCATTCAGAGGGCCCACCTGGACTCCCGGCTGTGGCCTACCATAGCCCGCTGTGACAGCAGCGAGAAGTGGGGGGGAGTGGCCTTTCCAACATCAGGAAACCCATGAAGGGCCCGTCAACCATAGAGCCAGACCCAGGGAGCCCCATTAGAAAAAGCCGGCAGCTCTGCAGGGAAAAGACCCATCTTCTGGATGAGACTGGAGCTGGGAGAGTGGGGAACGGCTTGGAAAGTAGGAAACGGCAGGGAGAGCAGGGGGATGACTGGGCTGGCATCCAGGTGGCACTCCTGGCCAAAGGGGAGCCGTCCCCGGTGGCCTGCACCAAGTGGGGCATGAGCCGCACACGTTTCTTGATAGAAAAGTGCTCTGCGCTCGGTTTCTCAGCTTAATGATGCTGTCAGGAAGGAATGTTCCAGCAAGCGACTCATTTCCTGACGGCTTCATATAATGGTGCAGAACTGGGGCGCTAACAAGTTACGGAAAGTACACAATATTTTTGTTTGATTTGTGAACAAAAAAAAAAAAAAAACAAATGTACGCGGTGTCCTCCGAGGAGACCGGCGTGTGGTTTTTGGGCTGTTGGGTGACCAGCTTGGGAGATTACGGTCAGCCCCTGGGCCCCAAACAAGCCATGCCCCCATGAGTCACATGTCACCCTCAGTCTTCTGCATGCACCCAATAACCCGGAAAACCAGGGACTCGAGGCACAGTATCGCTCCTATGGGGGGAGGTACGGTCTGACAGACCTCAGACAGCCCTCTCTGGCTGCCCTCCCAAGATTATATACAGCAATGAGTCGTATGAGTGAAGTGCTTCAGTGTAATTCCATGTACATAAATATAGTGTGGGGTATGTTAATTAGACCATGGGTGTGAATTGTCAGGGGGAGGAAGACATGTGCCCTTAAATAGTGCAGCACTATTAAATTACATACATCTAATGCCAGTTCATGGCACACTATGGGCATTTATATACAAACACAACAAACTAAAATACACAGCGCTAACCTTATCCTGCTATTTCGACAGATGCATTCTCCAGCAGTGGTTTTTCATCTTAAGGGATCATGGTTAAGGAGGTCCACTATGAATAACGTTAATCCGCATCAGCTTAACTAAACGGGATTGACCTGATCTTAAGAACAAATCCCAAGCAAAATGACCGTGGCTTTAAGCCACTTCATTCATAATGGATGATAAAATTAATTACTTATAATTAATGTCACTTCTAATGAGATAGACTTGCTTAGCTGCATGCCAACAAGCACCTACGGTGTGATTGATAGGCCAAAAAGCACTAAGGAAATATTCAAAGGTGACATCTCCTTGTCTTTGGTATGAAATTCGTCACCTGAAGGGAGGAAGCTACAAGAAGACCTGCCAGACCACTTGTGGTGATATAAATGGCACAGTATGGACAGATTTCTGGCAATAATACAAACTCCAAGATTACGGATAGCTTTGAGGTGCTACGTAAACACTCTTGCACACCACAAATCACCGGCTGCTATTTAAACTCCCTGTGTCATACACCTAAACAGCAGCACATTTTCTCAGCCCTCCTGGGTTCAGCTTAGGTCATGTCCGATGGCTTCCACTGGTCCCACAGCTGGGCGTGAGACAGCGCTCAGAGTCCCTCAAAAGTCCAGTCTGCGGTCTGCATCTGAATATCTTGAAATGATCCCAGAGCTTCAGCTAACCTTTTACCAACTGAGACCTGAGGTAGACACTTCAGGTTCAGAAAGTAACAATACAGACCAAGGTTTTGTTTTAACCAACCAATGGAGTTCTCTGTGACTGTGAAATCTTGATCTGGATTTTTACTTTCTAGACCTGAGACGTCCACCTCTGATTGAGATGGTGATGCAGAATCTCCCATTTTTTTATTTATGATATTGTAATTGCTCAACCATATATCTGCAGTGTATGAGTACAACTGATATAAGAGAAGTTAAAACAGAAAAAAATCTGTTTGTATAAAAATGGTCCAAGGATGGACATGAAAATGTTTGTCATTTTCTGTCGATGGCATTCTACTTACCCACTCCTCAGAATTCCTCAAAATACCATCACTCCAGCCCAATTTCTGACAGACACGCTGCCTTAAAAGACCAGATAACGTTCCCTCTTCTTCCCAGTTAAGTTTTCCTACCTATGCATATCAGGGTATTTTTTTCTAGGGGTCAATTTGAGTGTCTTATTCAAAGGAACAACAGAAAGGCGCAGTATGTGAACTTTCAGAGTCCATGTGCAAATCCAGTTTCGCTAGTCACCTGCCCTGTGTAGTTGCTGTAGTTCCCTGCTAATTCTTAGATGTCCATTAAGGGGCGCAATCCGCGAGAACGCCACGTCTGGCGGGCGAGGGCGGGGGCAGGGCGGCAGGGGGCGGCCGGCGGGCTGGCTGGCTGGCAGTCGGCTCCCAGGCTCCCGTGGCGTGCTCTGCTCTGCAGCCTCTCACGCTATCCTGGCCCCTAATTACACACTGTGGTTCCGCTCGGCCGCACAGGAATGGGTCCCCCTCGGCCGGGGAGAGGCACCGAGCGGGGAGGAGAAGCGCGACAGCCTGCTCCTTTCAGGAAGCCTCCGCTAAACGCGGCTCCCTGCCGCTAAATCCAGCTCCGGCGTGAAAGCAAAGGCATTCTCAGTGCAGCCTTATTGATCTGTAAGCAGGCTGAGAGGATGCTTCCAGAGGCTGTCTGCTTGGCTTCTCTTATCCATCCATCCAACCATCCATCCATTAATGTTCTAACTACTTACTCTAGTCATGAGGGTGATCTGTGAGCCCGTTTTATTACACCCACTCCGAAGCCCTGAATGTTCCTCCAAGCAGCAGCTGGTGTTTAGGTTTAGCCCTTGAACCATCAAGCAAACATCTGCCATAACATTGTCTATACAAACATCAGACACTGTCGTAGCAGTTGCTAATTATTAATTGTAGGCCGGGTATCACTGAATAGTGTACAGAAAACTGCTTGCTAAGCAACTTGTTGGAAATCTTGAATGTCTTCCAACAGGCTGCCAGTCCCCTTAACCTCAGTGCTGCTGGCAAGTGGACTCGGGCTGGCTCTGCTGGCTGTATGCCAGTGTCACCCTTCCTGTGCCCGGCGGCATGCCCGCTCAACACACGGCTGGGAATAAAGGCCAATGTCCATCTCACTCCCATCTCCTCGCAATTCACCAAGCCAGGTTCATGCTTGCTGGCAAGAAATGCGAAGTGGACTAAAAAATAGGGAACGATATGGGGCAGAGACCAGCCCGATGCTCTGCAGGGCCGGTCCTGAATGGCAAAAGCTCTTGGCGGGTTTCGATTCCGGCTCACTGAGTTTAAACTGTGCGACTGACTGAGTCGTGGAGCGAGCAATTGTTATGACTGATCACAGGCCATAGACCATACACAACCCATAGAAGTGGAAGGTATCCGCTAATGATATACAGCCTTAATTAAGTCAAATCCACAGAGTGGCCAGTATATTAGGTATACCTGCTCAAATTGCTTGCATGAATACATACAGTGCAGCAAGCATGGTTAGAAAGTTCAGTTCGATTGACTAAGCAATGGAACAGCTGATTTGCCTGGTCTTGAACGTGTTGACTTCAACATCTCAGAAAGAGGTCCTGGGATTTTGACACACTGCTACTAAAGTTTACAGAGAATGATGTGATGATGAAGAATCCTACATCAGTCAGGGGCAGTTCTGTTGCTGAAAACACCTCATTTGTGAGAGAGGTCGGGGAAGAACGGCCAGACTTCTTAAAGCTAACAGGAAGGCCAAAAATAACAGCTCACCACAACAGTGGTGTGCAGAAAGGCATCTACACTTGGAGATAAAAGTGGGTTCTACTCAGTAAGTAAGTAAGAAGAAGAAGTACATTTTTATTTATAAAGAACATAAACCAAAGTTTATTTACAAATAATAAGTAAAACAGTACAAATATAAAACATAGCCACACAATAATAATGCCAGTCCAAAGACAACTCCATAGAGGAGAGAGAAGGAAGAAGTGAAAACGTTAGACAAAAAATATATTGTCAATCCGGACTGAATGCCAATCTGAACAAGTGGGTTTTCAGTCAAGATTTAAAAGCGTAATTGAGGGGGAGGACCTGATGTTAAAAGGGAGGTTGTTCCAAAGATTAGGTGCCTATACTGAAAAGGTGCGGTCACACTTCAGCATTAGCGAGGCTCGTGGAACAATTAGTCAGAGTTTCTCAAATGACCTCAGCTACCTGGGAGCAGCATGATGATGGAGCAAATTGGTGACGTGGGAAGGGGGCAGCCTGTTTGCCGATATAAAAGTAATTGATAGACTTTTGAACTGGATCCTGTATTGGACTGGAAGCCAGTGTAACAAAGCCAGGACTGATGTTATGTGGTTCCTCTTTTTTGTCCTTTTTTGTCAGTAGCCTTGCTGAATCCTGGACTTAATGTAGGCACAATACAATGACTTACTGACTCCTATGTAAAAAGAACTACAGTAATTTTAATGGAGTGAGATCAGGGCATGGATGACTTTTTCAAGGTCTAGAACCCCCCTATTCAAATCTGGCCCTTGATTCCAAATCCAGGCCTTGTTTTCAAGTCTCCCAGGTAGTTAGCTTAATAATTTTTTTTGTCTCTAATTGGCCAGAAGCTTCACAACTGGCTCTCAGTGCTCGGCCCTTGGGGACCGTGATATGAATAGCCTTGGTCTAGAAGAAATAGAAATTATTTAACTTTTGAAATATTTCTGAGATGATGGAAGCCTGATCAAATCTAAGTTTGCTGTGAAAAATTGCACCAAGATGAATGGAATGACATTTATATAGGTGAAGGGTTAACCCAGCCTCTGAGAAACAGAGCTAATGTCATTCAGTGGTCTCAGTAAAATAATTTCAGTTGTATTCTTATTTATTTGAAGATCATTTTGAGCCTTCCAGACTTTCATGTTTTTCAGACAAGCAAATAAATACACCTGGAAGCAGGGGGTCATGGGGTTTCAAGGTAAATCTCGAGTATCATCAGCAATGGAACAACATTCTGTGAAAATATATTATCAAGTCAGAGCATATAGATCACACAATAGGACAGGGCCTAGAATGAAACCCTGAGGAACCCCACATGTGATGGGAGCAGTAGTGCAATGAAAAATTCCAGTATTTACAGAGAATGTTTGCTGGCTAAGGTAAGAGTTAAGGCAGTACAGTACCTGACAAAAGGCCAATAGTGTCAAAGACATCTGTAAAAAGCCTAGAGGGAATAGCATCTAAAGGTGAACCTGAGGACTTCATGATAGACACTACTTTCTTTAGAAGAGAAAACGGGGTTGGTACTTAGTGTTATTGATGCTGGGCGGGCCTTCGCATGAGGAAATGAGATTTGACCAACTATGGGAGTAAAGTTTGATCTAACAGTATGTCTTACCTGTAAAAAAGTGTTTTTCAAGTAAATCTTCACGTTTCAGCAGACATGTCAAGATTAAAATGTTCCAGCTCGGGTAATAGCTTGGTGAGTCTAATAAAGTGGCCACTGAGCATATATTAACATTATTCTCATCACATGAAATTAACAGTTATGTATTAATATGTATTAATAATAATAATAATAATTATTATTATTATTTGATAGGTAGGCAGATCCAACTCATTTATTCCAGTAAAAATTAAAGTAATTCTGGAGTCATGGATGAAATTCTTGAGTAATGCTCACTTACACTGTATAGCCTACTTCAGTCATGCATGTTTGACCTTGATGAGAACTTAGCATGTCTATAGAGTGAGGTTCTTGTTTGTGGCATTCAAATGGCAACGTGATCTAACACTTGTAGGGATTGATGCCATGTCGATATGGTCCAAACTAGCTGGTGAGTTTATGTTAACTTCAGCTTCAAACGTAACCATATTGTTAGTAGTGAGTATTTAGCTGGTGGAGTTACAAGGTTAACTCCTTGATACGCCTTTGTTAAATAATGCTACTTATTTACTTTCTTGTGTTTCATAGCTATTCCTCACAAGAATGGCATGGAAATGATCTATGGATTTATTAATTCCCTGTCAATAGGCCTCATGGAATAGCAGCTCTGACGCCTGTAGTTACAGCTGACGCAAGGGAAAGACCAGAGCCCAGGCTGTCCTCGAAACTTTACAGTTACAGCTTTAAAGACCAGGGCAGGTCAAAGGTCAGGGTGCACAGGGCAGTTTCCTGGCAATTTTGAACCTGAAACACACGAGCCGTTTGGCTATAACAGTAACTATGAGGTTTCCTAGTAGCAATAAAGTGTCAGACTGTAATAAAAAGGCACTCGCATTTAGCGCCAGGCGAGGGATTCTCGCAATGACGGCATGGCCCCCTTTGGAAATGTGTGAATGCTGTAAAATGCACCAACGTTGGCGAGAGAGTGGGCGACATTCAAGTAAACCCTGCAATTTCTTTGGAGGTTGGAACAATAATCGAATGAGGTTGGTGGAGTTAGCAACTGCTTCCCGAGTCTAATATCTTAGACATCAGAGAAGGCTTTCGCTTACTAAATTACACCATCGAGAAACCTCTGTGTGTCTGAGGTTTGTCCTTTGTTGTATTGTGAAGATTAAATTAAGATCTTTTGTTTACATGTTTGAGACTGAACTCTGCCTACCAGCTTATGTAGTTTTACAATTCTTTTCCTCTTTAAAACTAAAAGAACCCATTAGACGAATGAGATGTGATATATCTAATATGTCTAATAAAAATTCTATCTTTTTGTTTCACGTTTGATAGGATTCTGATAAAAAGCAATTGTTTCACAATGCTCGATGTTCTGAAGAAGAAGCTGTTCATTGACATATCAAACACCTATCTTCATCTCAAGATATCCCAGTTATACATCAGAAATTTCCATCATTTAGGCTTTGATTCTTTTCTCTCCCCTGCTATTTCAGACTGTAATCCTCTCTGACCAGAGCAGAGGCATGGTGTCATTATAAATAGCCATACACACATGTCTTGGTCACCGATTAATCCAAGTACCTGTCACAACCTTCTCCAACCTTCTCACATGCCATGGTGCCATGATAAGAATTTCAATGACATAGCTGAGCTTTTTCCATTTTCATTTGTTTCATTTGCTATTCCTTGCATTTCAGCAAATCAAAAGAATATTTTCATCTTAAATGTCAATCTTAATTGTTTTTTTTACCCCAGCAAGGTGCAGTTGACAAAATATGTTGCACATCACGACTGTAAATGTCACTATGGACAAACACCCTCCGCAGTGGAACTTGCCGGTCTGACCTAAACCCCCCCTCCCCCCC
>JAODKF010000049.1:16781199-16795052 GCA_026779585.1 Mormyrus proboscirostris | reverse complement strand
AACTAAAGCTTGTCTTACCCCCAGTGGGCACCCCCCCCCCCCCCCCCAAAGAAAAAAACCCTCCTTTCTCTTAATGAATTGACAAGCTAGTTTCGTCTTTGAAAGTCAAAGGTTTTGCTAGTTGTTTGTTGTTTGGTGGTTGTAGGTCAATAGCTGCACCAGTGCTCTCAACAGCCCCTCCATGCTATATGTTTACTCCCCCTCCCACCCACCGAAATCCTGCCTGAAGGGGTTCCTCTAAGGGTACACTCCACCCACCCCCGCGCCATGCACTCTTCCCATCTCCAGATGTAGCGAATCCCTTCATGGAGGTTTGGGGTTCCCCCTTTCTCATTGCCCTGGTTCTGGCCCTTAATGAGCACTGATGGGGGGGTTCACTAGTGACATGATGCCTCTCTGTGCCGCTGCATCCCATCATGCTCCCGGCTAATCAGCTAATACGACGCTCCTGCAGCATGTGCTGTACTTAACACTGCGCCTAAGGCATCTGCATCTTGGATTTCCTCAACTCCAGTCATTCTCACCACCTCACCTTCAGTTTAATCGCTATGGCGGGGGGTTCTTACGAGTACAAATCTTTTAAGTAAATGTCCTAACACCAAGGAATCTGAGGAGGAAGTTGTTAAGATAGACACTTCCTTTGTGTTTGTGCAAGCAGACAGTGAGCCCAGTATGAGATGATCCACAGCCCAACAAGAAGCGTGATTCTCATAAAGTTCTGGGAGGTCTACTCACACGTGGCAGTTACTGAGGGGCCACCGGTGCTCTAAACAAATAAGAAAGACCAGTTACTCCTGACAGCACAAATAGTTGCATATATTTGAGCTAAGCAGATATCCCTTTTCACAATGAATTCACAAAATGAATATTAATTTGGAGCTCCATTGATATAAACCTGATTACAATAGCTTATTTATATTTGGATTCTACTAGATGAGCTGAATTTTATTGTGACTTAGTTGTTTGTACACAGAGAAATCACCTCGTTAACATTCCGCCCGTAATGTAATAGTGGGAGACCACAATTGCCTGTTATTGCTTTCCTGATTCCTAAAACACGCGTACAATACAGTCTGTGTTTACGTGTGGCATTGGAATGGCACTGATCTCCATCAGCTGTTCGGCCGTGGGCAGTTTGGGGGAGGAGCAGAGGGTGTCGAAACCCTAACTGGACCCGTGACCCGCCCTCCATGGCCTTGGAACGGCCGCCAGGCCCTGTCTGAACCAGATCATATTCTTCTCAGTTGAGGTTTATTTACTTAGTCGAGCGACATACATGGTCAGTGCGGGGAGAACGATGAAAACGACAGATTTAGAACAGACAACGGCTCTCTCTGGCACAAATGCGAAAGCAGAATGTGCCTTCAAGCCCCGCCCTTACTGCACCTCAGCTGAGAAGCCCTAGAAGGTTCTGTGCACAGATCAGACGTGTGAGGACTGTCTGTCCACAATGTGCCCATGCGCTGTTAGTGCCGGTGGGATGATGTGACAGATTCCAGCTTATACAGAATCTCAGAGAAAGGTTTCTCCAAGGATATATGATGAGTGGATACACCCTTAGGTTTATATGGTTCAGATGATTGTTAGGGTGCTGTTTGTGGAACATTTTTATACATGCAGCAGAAGCTTTTGGAAGATGGATGGATGGATGGATGGATGGATGGATGATAGAAGGATAGATTGAACATTTTAGTGTAAAATATCTTTTTAAGTGGTTTAAATCTCTCCAGATGCTTAGAACCTAGTTTAACCTAGTTGACTAACTCCTGGTTTGTAACCTACCACCACTTTTGGTGACGCCTTTCTTTTTTGCCAGAAAGCAAGTTAAAGTGTAACTTTGGCTCCAAAAGCTTGACCAAAGGTCAGGCTCCATGACAGGGTCAGATGCCCTGGAGGGGATGATGGCGCGTTCCAGGAAGGCGGAGACGGAGCTTTGCTGACGCCAGAGGCGTCACGGTGGAGAGCTGGATAGGTCAGCTCCCTGGAGATCTCAGGGTTACTGGACTCTCATTGTTCTCCATGGACCAGGGGGCAGACTGCAATATCTGTCTGGGTATGCAAAAACAGAAATCTCCTACCTGGTTCAGAATTAAATTTTTAAAACATTAGTTTTAACTGGATACACATTTAAATGCATTGTAAGTCATTTTAGTAAATCACATTACAATTATCAAAGCTGGATATGTGCTGAAAACATGCCAAAAAGAGAATTCCATTAAATTTTTTTGAATGTTGTTTTATGTGTGTATCCATGGGACAATGATGGTGAATCAGGTGTTGCTATGGAAACTCCAGCCAGAAATGGTCAAATTTTAACCAATTCTGGAGAATTTTAAACAATTCTCCAGACAAAGCTTTATTAATTGTTTAAGCAGAAATTATTTAAAGCATAACTTTAAATAAAGTTCCTTAACTATAACTGTGTTTTAGCATCCAAATTTAACTTTGGATGTTTTACTGATTGTATTTGCTTGATAACAAATGATTATTTTCCAGTGTGAGTACTGTCATTAATGTCATTAAAAATAACCAATCACATTCGTCACAGGGTTTCAATATCTGTTAAGTCAATTCATGTAAAAATTACGCAAGCGCTGTTTTTGAGGAAGCTGGAGATGGAGCCTGAGACGGGTGATGCCGAGTTCAGCCTGTTACCTGCCAGGGCACATTTTGCTAGCGAGTCCCCGGCCAGGCTGTCACGTATGGTCTTGGGTTTCATTCCCATGTGCCGCGCGCTGACAGACACCGGACGTATCCCTTACGGGACGTAACTCCCAAGTGGCGGTCTGCCTTGCAGCCCACCCCCATCCCCCAGCCTCAGTCCACCACAAACGCTGGTGGGGCGGGTCTGGGGGGATTTTGTGGGATCATGTCTGGGCCTGTGAGAAATAGGACTGACTCAGCTCGAGGATACAGGCCGCAGTATTAGACGGTTTGTTTTTTTCCTGGAATGAAGAGCGGACTCACTGTTACTCGGCCGGGCTGCGGTTCCCACTTACAAACGTTACATTTACACACTGTGGCTCAAAGCATTTTTTTTTTCCTGTGCACCATTCTCTACTCCTCACTGGATTACATTGACTTACAAAGAGCGCGTTTGTGTATGAATGTCACACGGTGGCCGTATTGGAGCTTCTGCCCCAGCCAAGTGTCTCACGCCAACCTTGCCATCACTACATAAGGCTGCGCCTTACATAAGGCTTATCACCTTTATTATGAGTTTCAAACAGGTTCTGTCTGGGAGATGGTTTTATATTTCTGGAGCGCCACCTGACATTGGCCCCGCCTTTTCATTCCTTGCCTCCACCTGATTGGCTACCGACACACACCTTATTGGTACAGCAGAGCTAGACTGGCCAACGGCCCGCAGGTGCCCTATGAGTGCTGCTCTCTGTGTCCCTCCTAGATCTTTCTACACGACTCTTAGCTACGTGGTGACACGGCAAGGTGGCACCACCCAAAATTGGGGAAGGTAGCTCGCCAAAAAAGCACTTAAGGTTACGGCATATCCGGAACCTTCCGTCTTCTAATGCCACAACCCAGCAAGCTCTTCTGAGGAGAGCTTAGTAAGAACCCGTCCCATCCGAAAATGAAATTCCCACACAGCTATCCAAGTTATGAAACACCTGAACATATCAGAAAGCAAAATTTCCAAAGCACGAGTCACTGCACTTCTTAAATTGGAGAATGTCACATTGTAGGCCAGACCACAGAACTTGGTGGAAGGTGATTCTAGAAAATGTACAATTCAGCTGGTCATTAGGGCAACAACAAAATGATTCACAAGTCAAGCGAAACCCAGAAAACAACATCTGAATGAATTAAAAGCCTGAGATTCCAGAGCTCATTCATAGCAGGACAGGTCATAATCAGTACAGAGCAAGGAAGAGAAAGTCAGAGCCAGGAATTATGTTGCTGGAATCTCGGCGTATTCCCAGCAAGGTTCCACTTAAGCCTGAAGGGCAGCAAATGGGATTAAGACTGTGTCCCACTCCATGCATCTTTATCCATGGTGTGCAGTGGTGCTATGCGAGACTTAATGGTGTAAATATGCACCTTATCAAGTGTGATCGCTATGGGAAAGGAAATATTTTTAGACAACAGTGAGATTCGTTCATTTGGGAATTTTCTTTATAACAAAATTGACACACTGACATTATTGTTAGTACAGTTATTGCCAGGAACTGTGTTTGAGGGAATCTTTCCCAAGGTGATATTTCGTTTGATTGGAAAAATACTAGCAAGGTGTACTTGCAGATGAAGATCTCTCTTTAACATGCTATCATTATTTTGGGGTTTTTGCAGCTTTTACTGGGTGTAGAACAGGTTGTGACTGTAGGGACAGGACAGTCAGGTGACCTGTCGGGGCTTCATGTCAATTACTGTCCCAATTTTAAATTGGGCTTCATGTCAGGCAGGAACCCTGACTGTTTTACACACCCGTTATCCGATCTCCCCTTAATTTCTCCTCTCTTGTTTACCCACACGTCACTTTTATTTTTCATATTTGTTTATGTATCATGCTTAAACCTTCCTTATATCTGCGTCTCACACTAATCAATAAATTATATGTGTGTATACACACGATGCTTATTTATAAGTTGATAACTTCACAGTATCCACGGTACCCACGGTCATGGAAAACCTGGAAAAGTTTTGGAATTTTCAAATAATTTTTCCAGGCCCTGGATAGGTTTTGGAATTCTTGGATAGAAAGGAAAAGTTTTGGAAACTAACCTTGTTCATTTTTGTTTCGTTTAACGCAAATGTAGGAATGGAAATCAATAGTTAACTATCTTATACAAATACTATTCTATCTATTTTAGTTTTACAAACTTGTGGGTTTTGGAAAATTTTCTTATGGTACTAGAAAAGTTTTGGAAAAGTCATGGAAATTTATTCTGCCAGAATTGGGGGAACCCTGAGTATCAAATGAAGCTATGATTAAAGATAGTCAAAATAGCCTCTTTCTACTGATGGAAGGCCATAAATGCCAGCGACTTAAATGATAGCCAAGGACGAGG
Organism: Mormyrus proboscirostris; assembly: GCA_026779585.1. NCBI lineage: Eukaryota > Metazoa > Chordata > Actinopteri > Osteoglossiformes > Mormyridae > Mormyrus > Mormyrus proboscirostris. The sequence continues at coordinate 16,790,028 of JAODKF010000049.1, read as the reverse complement.
CTGTACTCGCTGTTCCTCCTTTTCTGTTATCTCTCTGGGGAAGGCCAAGGGGTGTTAATCGACCGTTGGACCGGCACGTACAGGTTTTCTCTGAACAGTGTGTCAACGACATTTCTCAAGTTTTTGACTTGAGGTCTGCAATGTAATATATTAGATTTGTGCCCATGCAAACCCGTGAGATACATGTGCACTAACAGAACTTGCAATCAAAATCTACGTGTAAGCGAAGGCACATGGGATAGGGGTCCTTTGGAAGTCATAAACACACCTCGAATTAGTATTTTAATGCATATTTGAATGAAGAACCTAAACGTGCGAATTTAAATTCAGCGCGTAAATATATTAAGTTGAAAGTTTAAGGGCTACTCAAGCGCAAAATTGAGTAACTGAAAGAAGCGCTCCCTTTTCACGGCTGCCCCGTTTGTCCCCAGTAAATGCTGACAGCATGGCACTTTGGGGAGGGAACACATGACCTAATCCTCGTTGAAATGGGCTGGTATCAGTTTTGTTGTGCTCAGTAATATCAAAAATAACGAATGGTTCAGATAAAGACCTGTAAACTCAGAGCTCATGGGAGATCTGTGCGTCTATTGTTCCCAGAACTAACTTTTGAATTCCTGTCTTCAGTAGAAAACCCTTGTATGTGAAAACATACTTATTTGTATTCAATTTTCAGTTAAGGCTGCCCCTGTTTTCTTTTTTTTATACCGTTATGATGCAAAGCTATGCATGTAATTAAAGTATTGTTACCATCTGATTTGTGCTAGAAAATGTTAAATGTGGTTTGACACCATCTTTTCAAACAAACAAAAAAACATGATAATCACTTTCACAAAATTATAGAGCATAGTAACATTAACAATATGTCAAAGGTGTCACTTCTGCGGTTAAATATCGCTCCAGACTGTTCTCTTGACGATGATGATGATGATTATTGTTATTGTTGTTATTGTTGTTTGTTGTTGTAATGGAGTGCCAGTCTTCTGTTGTCAGATGTGTTCGTTTATTTTTTATTTACTCGTTAAAAAAACAGACTACTTTGCCAAGGTTATGCCGCTTAGTGAGCTTTATTGGCAGCCACTAGATGGCGCATTTTTCCAGTAAGTAACACCGGCGTGATTCTGTCACAATTATTTCAATAATCTTGCAGAGCTGGAGTGTGACCTGACATAGATTATTGTCTAAAAGTCTTAGAAAGTCAAATAAAATTATGTTTACATGATCCTCCTGTTGATGCAAAAACATGTTTCTATATTTGTCAAAATATGTAGCCTCTCTTAAAGTCACCACAGTATTTGCAGCAACTATATAATGTACCCTTGCATTTTTAGACTCGACCATGTTTGGCTAATCAATACCTTATCATCAGCTTATTTATGTAATTAAATAAATGAATTAACCGAGATAGTGGTTAAATTCAACAAATACATGGAATGGCTGAGGTGCCCCTGAGGAAAGGTTTGGGAACTGAAGCGGTGTTCATCTAGCCATCCAGCAAGATAATTTTATGGAGAACAGATTCTTTGGAGATGAAATTCTTGATAGTTTTATTGTATTGCTATTTGCATATGTTCCAATGTTACATTGTGTTTTTTATACTTGCCAAATATACACTTACACAGATATGTAGCCTTAAACATTTTATTTGACTAAGACTTTTGCACAGTACTGTACAAGTACTTTTGTTTTGTCCCTGCCTTCAAACAAAGTTTCATTTCATTACTGGAAGATATCTGACAGAGACAGATTTAAAATGGGGAAGTTAATGCACAATGTCCTCATTTGAACAAAAGAGGCAAAAATAAAGTACATTTTAAAAAAAATATTGGAATAAATGAGCTATTGTCCAAGTGCTGATTTTACAAAAGAAAAATTGGCAGGTCTTAATTAGTTCCTTGGGGGTCACATAAGGTGAAATTGCCTAATTATTAGTGAGAACATTGGACATTAATTTGCCTTAAGACTTCTCAGCTAATTATATTACACTGCCAATTATATTTTGTGATCGTTAAATGTCAGCGGGAAAAAAATCTAAAGGATTCATTCAATTTATTTTAGATTTATTGCCGATTTCTTATTGAATTAAATGTTCACCAGTTCCATGACACTCTAGCAGGTTTTGATCAGGGCTCGCTTTGTTACACAGCTGGTTAAGTGCACCAATGAGGCGCGTGCTCCTCTGCTTTTGTATGTTTTTGTCTTAACACATACACTTTAGCAGGTATTTAAATGCCATGTAAATGAGGTGAGAAAAGGTGAAAGTTTTAATTATAAAACAGTCAAATATGCTTGCATGCCGGTTTCTTAATGGCAGTATGTTTTTTTCTTTTCCAGAAAATCTGATGCCTTGGGGCTTCAAACCAAATGCCTTTGTTGTGAATTCATATGGTTCCAGAAAGTACTAAAAGGATTTTTGAGTTTTGTTCGGTGTGGGGTTAGGGATTGGAAATTGTGTTGAGATCATCAAATAAATGGTAGAGGTCTTCCCGCCCCCCGCCCTCTCAACTGTATCACATACCAAGAAAAGAATGTGTGTGTGGCCCACTTCAGGCATCCAACGAGGAATGAATTTTAGGGCTGAGTCTGATGACTCCAGTCAGCTTGACTTTAATTGTTATCAGGTTTTTTCCTCATTCATTCAGAATCGACCTGAAAGCTTACCTACACATGCCCTCCTCTGCTCTTTTTACCTCTCATTTCCTCACATTTCCATTTTTCTGCCAAACACACCTGCTAGGCAGGTCCATGGTGAAATATTGTAGTGCTAGGCGGTTGTACGGTACAAAGAGTCAGGTTCAGTTTTGGGGATGCAGCGCTGCTCTGTGTCGATCCCACTCTCCATCAGCACTGCTCTTCCTGACAGGTCTTACTAGTCACAACCGGCTTTAAATATTCCGATGTGCGTCCATTTCAGATGCATGGCACTGCTATTTACCGCTCTCCTGCTACGGCAGTGACGTACCCCGATGAGGTGAAACAATATCAATTGCTTGTAATCTCCATTGTTGTTTACTCTGAGTCTTTTCTCCTCTCTAGCTTAACTTATCTCCTGTCCCTATGGAAACCTCCAAAACACACAGACATGCACGCTAAGACAGAGGTCAAGCTACAATTCTTCTCTTGTACTGGAGGACCCAATATATCACAATTCATTAATACTATTTTGTGACCTCATTACATATAGAGCCAACTGCTGTTCATTAGGATTCTTGCTGAACAATACATTCCTCTAATATTTACTCTGCAGGTTATTATGGTAGGTAAATAAAATGTGTTATATATGTTGTAACAGATTACATGCAGCTGTAATTGCACCATCAGCAATATGTTGTTCTGCCAGGGACATAAACACATGGGTGGAACATGCAATGAACAGCGTCATCGGAGCGTTGTATCACTTGGTCAAGTTGCACAGTGCTATAGTGACCTCATTGAAGGTTTACACCTCCCCCCCCCCACCCCCACCAATGAAGAGCAAAAGCTGGAGTGCGTGCATGGTAGTGATGGTGGGGGGTGTTACTGAGACATCGAAAAAGGCTTTCTCAAGTCTTCCCCATTGTCATTGGTTAAGACTTTGAGAGAGACCATGACCGAGGCATAGGGTCACTGCTGCTCGTGTGGGTGTACAAACAAACTGTGCAGCAATGGTTGTTGAGTTTGAAAGATCATTGAATTAATGGTAGAGGTCTCCCCACCCCGCCCACTCAGTAGTATCACATTCCAAGCCAAAATCCAGAACATTTACTATAGGTCTATATGTAGCCACAGTGCTGGGAGATTCTGTGAAAAAAGCTGTTATTTATCACCATCTGGGCTGTGGTGTGGGAAATCTGTCCCCTCCAGATGTCCTGTCAGACGGCCAGCAGCCGGAGCCTCTCTCTGCAGCCCGCTGGTGCCAGCCGGCTGGATCGCACGCATGTGTGTTCATATCATGTTTCCAGATCTGACGCTTTCCATTAAACCCTAACGTCGCTGTCAGCGTGATGGACTAGGAACACAAGTGATTTGAACCATTCTGGTTCACTTTAGGCTTCCCCGCATCACCAGTTAAAGACTGATATCCACACAGGTTTATCTAATGTTTAATATACCATTTGTGAGGCCTGCACTAAACACACATTAGAAGCTTTTATTTGAACTTTTAAGAATCAGACATTGTTTCATTGGTAGTTTCCATTTTTTTCTTTTAGTTTTCTTGTGTTGTCTGGAACCTGCAAAACAACCTGTTTACACCTACAGTGAAACTTCTAAACATTTTTTTGTCTTGCATAAAAGCTCAAACACTCTCAAGGAGCTACTTTTCAATGCCCTCTACTCAAGTTTGCTATTATTGAAATCACCCTGAAAGTAGTTGCTCTGTTTTTGAAAGTCCAGGCAAGGCGACTCCCGTGCTCGTTTTCTCACAATCGGGCATCGATTAGCCTGGCCTTGTAGCCGGGCAGACTACAGTATCTTCTCTCAGCTGCACAAGCCAGGTCCTTGGGGCTGTGTGAGAATATTTGCGAAATGCAACAGCCTCTTTTTTTTTTTTTTTTGGTTGGAACAAATTCTGATATCAGGTGCCTAGTAACAAAGAATGAAATCACAAAAAGAGGCATCTCTCAGATTTTGATGAGTTCTGTTTGTGTCTCACTCACCATATTATATCTTTTGCAATTTCCATTCTGCCTTTAATTTGAGGATGATGAAGCAAAATTATTTTGAGGCCAGTTATTTTCAAGCTGAGCTGAACTGTAAAGGGTGATTTGATTCATACCTGTCATGGCAGAATAAGTGGGGCTGTGAATAAGAGAAATTACAAGTTCTCCCAGATTTTTATATTTATTCTATAATATGTCCCAGGGAATAGTGGTTGTTTGAAATAAGTAAGAAACGAAACACTCCAAAGGGTATGTGGTGTGCTTCTTCTTAATCTCTTGTTCTGTTTTCCTGAAGTCATGGTTTGTAATTGTAATTTACAAAGTAGATTAATATTACCCAAGGCTCCAGTGCAGAATAGGCAAGTTAAGTTGGTTCCTGGTCATTGTTTTGGATCCATCTGTCTGCATGCTGCTTTGCTTCAAACGGGTGACAGTGACTGTGCTTGTCACATTTGATGGAGGGTATCTGTGTCCCGGTCTCGCACCATATGGGCGCCTTTCTTCTCACGATAGCTAACTGGATTCTTTGGTTGACAGCCACCGTGTACGCTGAGCGGTGAATCTTTTCCTTCTGACAGTTTGGATAGAGCTAGGCAGCAGAACTGGCTTCCACATTAACGACAACATATTTTTTTTTTGTGGCCAGACATTATGGTCCGTTGATGTTGAGATTTAGTGAGTCACAAAATAGAAGTGCCTGCTGTTGATTGTTCGGGATACTTGGTGTTTGTGGGGCTACAGGTCCTTTGTCAGCTCAGATGAAGTCATAAATTTAACAAGCTCAGGGAGAAGCATCACTGAAACACCTTCATGTCATTTTTGAAAAGTAACTTGTTTATACTCAGTTGTACAGAGACTCAGGGACTGCGCGCAGGTTTAGAGCGAAGTTAAAACTACGTGACTTCAAACGTACTCACACAGTGATTATTTAAATCATGAATTATATATTATGCATTTATCTATCGTGTCTGTAAAGTTTGTGATGTGAAAATATGGAATTTGTGCACGCATGTTTAGATTTAAAGCTGCCTGGACATTTATCAAATGACTGAAAGGCAGCGATGGGGGGGTGTCTCTCCCGGCGATTCACCTCCCTTTGTCCCTCATAGTAACTATTCCAGCCTATCGCGTTTTGTTTTGCGTGTTGTGCCCTATTGATTGGCCAGGGGACGCTACACGTACGCCAACTCGCTTATGTCTCTCAAAATTGAGAAGATGCTCAGACTTTGGCAACAGAATTAAAGTAAAGCCCTTCTCCCATTGGCTCCAAAATCCAGGTCCGGCTCGCTGTTAGCCAGCGCGCATTGGCTAGGTACTGGTAGGGACGTACCACTTTAGCTGCAACTTAAGGGGATGAGCAAGTTAAATCATGAACGGGGTAAGAATAATTATTAAGAGCGAACCTGTAACTTACATGTTATTGAAACATGATTAGCACCGTGCACATATTTAATCTAACCTGACGATTGTTATATAAGTCATTTTAGTTGGTGACTGAGATATGAAGGCGTCCCGAAATGTTTCAGCCAACGGACTCCCCCGTCGCCGGCGAGCAGGTTGGCTCTTCCGAGATGATGTAAAAATTCTCCTACCAAACCGGGGTGCTCTTTCTTAAAAATGAAGATTACAGTCCCTGCTAGCCCAAGGAAGAGCGGAGTAGATAGTAGAACTGGGCTCAACTTGCCTTTTTGTAGGACTGTTCACATTCTGAATGCTCCCCAGCAAGAAAGATCAGTGCTGTGGGGATTTTTCTTTTGCGTATTCATTCTGAAACAGGATTTCAGGACACTTGACTGTCCACCTCCTAGTTAGCGTATGTAGCTGACTACAGTCAGCTTATTATAGTACATTTTATGTTTCCGATGCTTGTTTTATCCTAAGTGCTGTAGAGGTGAGGTGCGTTTTATTTACTAATACATTAGCTAGACGATGTACAACACAGTCTGGAATACGGAGAAGGACGCCGATGGATGGAGGGATGTGGTGATGCCATATTCTACAGAATTAATATTTTACATTGAAATGGATCAACCCCCAGGTATCTCTCCTTTCATTCACTGCGGTGACCTACACGGTCCATGAGCCATCTCATGCTGGCTGTACTATCTTCAAAAAGGCCAATTTTCACATTTTACACAAATAATCTTTTGCTGCCTCTGTGGTGAAATAATCCACAAAAATCACTTTGTTACGGAGCCTGACAAAGTAATTATGTAATTGTTGCAACGTATGGAACATCTGATTTGTACTCGTCTTCGGGTATAAAATTTGCCCCGATATTTTAAAATGTAACATTTTTTGACAGTACGAAATAAATCCTTGGCTTTTAAGTTCCACACTTAAGATGTAATCGGTTACGTTTATGCGTCAACAATAGTTTTTTTTCTGTGTACAGGTATGTATGCGTGTATGATATATAAATTTAATACATTTATTTACATGCATACGTATATCATGCATGACCACTGCTTTTACTATGATTTCGTTATTCTACCAGGTTTTACACGCATTTAAATGTCTAAGACTTTACAGTAATTTCTTATCGTGGATTTATCGTTAACTTATCCGTTGGTCTTGCATTGTTCAATTTATTACATGGCAAAGGATGAGCTGTTGCGCTGAATGCCGCTTATTTTGCGGGATCAGGTTTCACAGTAGCATTTCAGTAAAAGAAATACTTAGGTCTGGGAGAGGAGAGGCGGTTTGTGTGTAATTATGATCTCCATGCGCGGAAATCTTTCAAAAAACGATTTCCACCAAATTTCTTCATGGGATCCTGGTTGCAGTACTGGAAATGTCTCATTTACAACTTCGTATATTTTCCCCAAATAATCTGGAAAACTGGCTGCGCATGAATAAATGGAATTATACATAAATCGGTTAGGCTCCTTGAAATCGCATTAGTGCAAGTATGTTCTTGTGCAGTTCGTGTTCGTCACCCCCATAATCTGTACAGTTTGCCCACCTTGCTCTGTTTTCTTTAAAATCTTTAAATACGATCATCGCGATGTAGCATACTTAAGTCTTTTGGGGTTGTGTTATGTTTGATTACTTAGATCACTCAATTACATTCAACTCGGTTGCCTCTGGAGTGGGGGAGGGGCAGGGTTTCAGTAGAAAAATCAAACAAATGCATGTCGAAACCCTTGCATTATACGTAGGAGCAGTTCGGTACATTACTTCTTGTTGTAACTGTGTCATGTAGTGATCATCTTCCTCAGATGTGGCGTTTTGCCTTCAGATTGTCACTCGCTGCTTCTTTCTCTGTCATGCCTTTGCTTCACGTCGCAGATGTTATGCATGGAGGCGCTGTTGAATTACATTACTGCTACAAAGCGGTCCGACTTTTCTCCCCACTTTTCTGTTGTACAAAGACATTTTTCTCCCCAAGTTCATGCCTTTATAAGTATCTGTAGTCCGTCTGGTTGTCAGGTTTTCTTTTTTGTTTTTGTGTTCCGGTAGGCTATATTGACTGCGACGTGCAGTAATTCTTGCAGTAAACCTTATACTTTGCTAAACTAGTTTATTGTAGTTTTGTTGTGTAGTGCAAGCCGCTCCTTTAAAATGTGTCCGCATTTAATTTTCTTTCGGTCTTCGGTGCTGCTTGCTTATTTCTTTTCTTTAAGTTTGCAAATTAAGGTACGGCTTTAGTTTATAAACTTAATTTTATGATGTGAAAAGATGTTTGTAAGTTAAGAAGAAGGGCATTAATAAAGAAGTCACGAAGTCATTTCGTTTCCCGTTGAAATCCGCTGTTTGGTTTAGAACCTTAAGGATAAATCAGGCAAGCCAAAACGGCTTTAAAAAACTAAAAGTAACTGTCATTGTGCAGATTGTGTTACATTTCACATTTGTTAGACGTCTTGGTCTTAACGGAATGCAAGGGATCTTGAGGCTGGCTCAGAGTATACAGCGTCAGGTTTTCACACATTTTCAGATTAATAGGCATATCTATAATATGATGTTCATGAATGTTCATATACGCCGCCAAAGCGAGTCTGCCCGAAGTTAATAATAATACCAGCCCGCTAAATCCTGCGGTGTTTCAGTGAAAGTAGAAGGTTTAAGGATACTCGCGCTATGGCACCCCTCCTCCATATTTGTGCCCGTTTCTATAGGCTTCCTGTGAGTTGGTGCGGTTTACTCTGGTAGTGTCATTTCTAACCCCCTGGGGGGATTGTGGGAGAGT
>JAODKF010000049.1:16758708-16771203 GCA_026779585.1 Mormyrus proboscirostris | reverse complement strand
CCCCCCCCCCCCCCCCCCCCCCCCCCCCCCCCCCCCCCCCCCCCCCCCCCCCCCCCCCCCCCCCCAACAGCTGTCCAGAATTAAAGTTGGGGAAATCAGTAATTCCGGAAGAAAATTTGAAGTCGGCTCCCAAGGAGGTAAAATTTTGTCCTGCACAGGAAAGCAGAGGGTGGTGCTGGGGCTGTGGAGAAGGTGTCTTTCATTAATCAGCTTCTTCCATGAAGGCACCAGCATCACCTGTCTGAAGCACTTATTTGGAAATAGCGACATCTGCAGTCGCGCATCCTCCAAACCAAGCTTCAGATCGCGATCCGAAAGATGTTTCTGCAGATTCACAGGACTGCAACAAACAAAAATCGGAAAATAATTGGGAATGTTATGTACTGTTTCTGTCACTCGACGTCTGACAGCATTCATATAATTCAGTATAAAGGAAGCATTTTAAGTGGAGGATTGCAAGAAGCAGGACATGAGTACGTGCGTATGACACAGGTGACGTTACGAGTGGAACGGAAGCAGAGAGATGCACTAACTAAAGGCACAGAAGAATGGTAACCAGTTAACAGGTGTCTCATTTAAAATTGTTTTTTTAATTGCTTAATTGTCTGATTATAGTTGATTATATCCGTTCATGCATTATCAGTTTAACAAAAGCCTTTAGTGCGTATAGGTTTTATGTTAAATTAGGTTTATTTTAAGCTGGACAGTATTTTCTAGCAATATTACAGTGCCTTGGAGATTCCGGGCATCCGCTGAAAAGAAATGGATATTTGAGACAGGAAATCAAACAGTAAACTCTCAGTCTGCTGCACCAGGCTGTTGGAATTCTCCACTTTGGTGCTCTGTCCAAAGTTTAAACTTTTTGAAGTTTAAAATGTCACTGGAAGTAAAACTTAATAAAATGAAAAATGCCTCATTGAGGATGAGTTGTATACATTACATTAGTGGTCACATGGGTTATTTCTGATTGGCTAAGGTGCTAAGACCATTGGTCTTGGTTATTGCAATTGTCTATACTGCTAAAATGTTGATATGAAAGGCCAATGGGACGCCCTGCCGAAAGTCATGTGACTCCAGTCTGCCTCTAAAAGCAAGACTGTTTAAAGGATGCTAGCTAATAGCAGTGCTGTGGAGTGTTTAGACAATGGCGCTCCTTGGCCTCACTCCACAGGACGTCCCTTGGTGCCGGTCTGTTGTGCTGGGGTGCTGATGGGGAGGTCCCCCCCGAAAGGTCATCCTAAGGGCGAGAGATCGTTGGCTTGAACGTTCCAGTGATGGACTCCAGCGAAGGCCCTGGATTACTGCGGCTGTCCAGCCCCATGTGCACGTCCCTGGTGGCAGTGCTTTTAATTTTCGTCCTTAGTTCTTCCCTTTTCTGGGGGTGCTTTTATTTTGATTTTATATTAACCAGGATCCTTCAAAGGGCCCATGCGTTCTATACTACTTGAACTATTGCATTGCTCACTGTTGAATGTTATTGATACAATGGAAGCTTATATAAAAAAAAGACAGATTCTCATAGCTGATGGTACTTGGGGCTGGGGTAACCAGATGGTCTCTGAGGCAACAAAACATATTAATATTTGGATTTTTTTTGGTGGCACTTTGGAGGTCCAGATTGGACAGGTGATGGAGCGCGTGCTGCAGCCGTTTTGGGCTGGGAGGTGAGGTTCTCCGCTCAGGCTAAGCCAGCCGATGACTTTCTCATGTTCCTTACCTTTTGTCTATGATATTTTCATGTATTTTTGGCCTTTTACGATTTTCACTTGGCTTTGAGACCAAAGACTTAAGTTGAAGCAGTCATATTTAACACTTTCTATAAAAGTTCTGGATTTCCCCTGTAAATCACAGAAAAGCCACTGTGAAGCACTATGGTCATTTAATTTTGTTACCTTTCCTGTAGATTATTATTATTTTATTTTAAAATAGTAAAGTTATGGCTTATGTACCTTGGCGGTTAAGGTAATCTGAATACGAATTCAACTGGGATTGTCTCAGCATCACGAAGGTGTACCGGGTTTTTCATGGGAGAAAACATATTTTTCAGCAAACCAAAAGTACAAATTAAAACGAAGGTTTGACGTGTTTCTCAAGGTTTCCTTGTGCCACTGGTTACCTGGCTACTTAAATAATTGGTAAATGACAGCCCCACTACTTTTAAAAAGAACAAAAAAAGTCTGCTTCTATTAATATGCATTTATTTGCAGATCTTAGTGAAAATAGCTGAGAGTAATATCACTCTCTCTACAGTTAGGAATTGCCTGTATCAATTATTTCAGATATGTTTTTTTTTTCTTTTCAAGAATGTGATTGTCCTCTGCAGGCCAGAAAGCAGTCAGATTCGTTCGTTTTGAGGAGTGTTACCCAGGAACCATTTGTCTCTGCATTTCAACATCAGAAGATGGAGTTTTGGAGGGTAACTGGTGTGGGGTTGAGTCAGATGGTGGATTGAGTTAAATAGTATTGATTTGAGAAGGTGAAGGACCAGCCACGAGGCGCTGAAGTGGTCCTGAGAAGTGTAGCTTTCCTTTTAATGTTTTTTTTTTTTAAAGCTTATTCCTTATGAAGCTCTGCAAAGTTTTATTTGCAGTGGCCTTAATTACATCTTAATTACATTAATTATCTGAAGTATTTTTTCCCAGCCCAGCCCAGCTTAAAGGGACAGCAGTGTCATTAATTCATTAGTTTCATTTTTGTACCCGTTTCCCTACATGCATACAGAAATACAGCATGAATCTTTGGAACTCTTGACTGTTGTTTTTGTGTACAAAACAAAAAAAAGGAAAAAAAAAGAAAAAATTTTGTGTTTTATGGTGTATTCAGATCTGAATTTAATAATGCTTACAAAACAAGAAAAAGGGTCACTGTTTTCAGCTAAGACACATTAGAGCCATGTACAGCTGTTTAAGAATATATAAAAATATATCTTTAAAAAAGTGTAATACTAAGAAAGAGGGCTTGCTTATGTTTACAGACCATTCAATGTCCGCAAGATTATCGTTTCGCTTGTGAAATATCTGTCTACTTGCATACTTATACGACTTCAGAGATCTGTTTCCAGATACAGCTCTGGGACGGCTCGAGAGATTTTCTCCTCTGCACCAGCATCCCGTCCATACCGGGCGCAGTTTTATAAGTTTTAATGGTCTTAAGATTTATAAGCAATAACCAGGCATTGGCCCAGGCCCTGCAGCTAAACAGGTTGCCCCGCTAATGTGCTTCTGCTCTCAGTCTGAACCCCACCCCCCCCATCCTGCCGTACTTGTACCTTTTTACCTCTTAAGCATCTCATCTCAATCTCCAGTCAAAGACCTCTTTCTCAGTATTAAGTGTCACATTCGCTTCAGGCTTTGTATGTTTTGTTTGTCTGTCGCAGTACAGTTTGTATTGGTCGTTGAATATCCATTTGTTATTGGACAATTTTTGTGTACGCCATCAAATCCACACCGCGATGCTCATTTCCTGTGCAAAATAAAAGACAATATTTTGTTCAGCTGCTCCTGGTTTATGTTTTATTTTTCGTGCTTCTGTTGTGACTGACGTGCAAATGGTGCCACATTGCATTTGGTTCTAATTGAGACACGGGAGATCTGTAAATGCCAATGGTAATTCCTGTCACGTATACAGCATTTTAATGATCTGTGTTCTGCCAAATATTCTCATCAAACAACCACAGAAACACCAAGTAATGCTCACTCTGGGGAGGGGTTATGGTCATGTGATGCATGAGCGAGGATTTTTTGAGGGGTTTTACAAAATAACAAGGAGGAACTAAATCAGTCAAGGGGAAACTACACAGGTAACAGTTGCTGGACCAAGTCACATATCAGGATCTGGGGCACGTTTACTGGAGAAGAGAAGAGATGCTCACCTGACTCACCATCCTGGGGAGGAAAATATGGGGCCCCACCCTAAACTTAAACACCAATTAAGTGATGGAGAGATCTGGAACCAACAATCACTGCGTTTGGTTAAAAAAAAAGACTTAGATCAGAAGTCTGATCTCAGCCATAACTGAAGTTGTGAGTGCTGTATGTATTCAGTTGCAGTCACATAACTGGATGCTAGTGTTGCTTAGTAGGGTGCTAGTCTATATCTGGGTTAGCATAGCAATTTGGTACATTCACTCATAGCCGTACTTCAGGTCTGCAGCCATGCTCGTCTCCTGCGTTCTGCGTCTGCATGTTCCAGCCATGTTGCGTGGGTTTCTTTTCTCTGCTCCGGTTACCTCTTGCAAACCCAGAGACATGTTTTTAAAAAAGGGGGGTGGGGGGGGGGATTGGTGTCTCTAAATCACCTTTATTGTGTAAGGGCCCTCCTTGTGTTCCCATTAAAATTGTAAAAGGGCATCTCGCTACACACTGAAAAGATAGATGCCCTCAGCTGGATAATGGGAGAAGGTTAGAACAGATAGAAATTATTCCCTCTTTTTTCCTATTTGAGCGTGAGCCCCATCCAGCTCAGGATGGTGCCCGATATTACATTACGGGTCCCTTAATTCAGGAGACTGGTAGGGAGAGCTGATATTGCTTTACAAAGGCTGCCAGCACTAGCTGACGTACTTTACGCATAATCGCAGCCAAAACATCAAACGTGGTGGAAATGGAGAAGCAGGGGCCTACAGCAGTACAGTCCTCTCTCACCTGCTTTTGTTTCTTCTTCCCCATGGGTTAGAGTGCAGCACAGCGCACGCAACAGGCCGTCTGTCTCCAACCCGCCTCTCGGGTTCAACAGCGCGGGGCAGATGCATGTAGGGGAGTTTCTGGGTCCAGCCCTAACCTCCAGCTACTCTACCTCATCTGCCACATACACCGGCAAATCGAGAGCATGAAAGCGTCGACTAAATAACAAACAGGAGATCTGCACCATTGACTTCTCTTCACTCAACCCAGATGAAGGCCTGATCCTCATCATTAGGGACACCTTATTTTATGTTGCAGTAAAGAGGACAAAGACAGGCATCAATACAACGCAAATATGCACACAAAAAGTGTAGAAAGCAAAGGTCAGCATGAACCAAAATGAAATCCCAGACATTTCAGCCATTTTTAGGTCCCAAAAAGAGGGCAAATCTGGGAAAATGAGAATGTAGGGTCACTCTGTTCATCATTCTCCTTTTGTAAGAAGAACTAGCAAAACTGGTGCAATTTAATGCGATCTTACACATGATTTCAGTGGTACGCTGCGTGCCCCCGGCACCGTTTGTCACGTTTTTAGCGGTACGCTTTGAGCCCCTGGCACCATTTTTCAAGTACTTCCTTTTTGGAGCCATGATGATACGCAATTTGCATGGCTCGCTGCGGATGGAGGACAGGGGTACTGAAGGAAGGAGCAGGGGCCTCGTGGGGGAGCGGCAGTGGCGATGAGTTTAACCAAGCGCTTCTTTTGTTTTCACCACACAGGAAAAAATATGCTGTCAGTCTGTGGAAAAGGCTGCAGCGATCTGGGCTTCAGAGTCTGGGCTTGTGCCAAGGCGAAATAGAATTGCATTTTATATTACGGGCAATTATCCGCAGGTGACTGAAAGGGCTCATCACATGCCTTTGCCCCATCCCCCATCTTACAGGAACGAACATAAACATGCTTCGTATATAGATGCTAAATCATTAATTCTCATTGTGCTCATGCACACGCTACTACATTAATTTCCTTTCTACACCAATGAGACCTGCAGAATGTAAACAGCTTTGAATACAAAGTCCTAAGAACGAGGTCAGTGATGCTAAGGAGGGGCAGCGTGTTCAGCCCAGTAACGCGACGCACTGCAATTGGCAAATCTCACATGGGGACCCAAGTCTGTACAACGAATCCTTACAGAAATAACATGCATTTTTTCAGGCAGATTAACAGTTAGTATGGGATACAGTCAGTTTCCCGAATGAGACCCTGCAATCAGGCTACTGGGGGTTCAAGCCAAGTTCCTCTCACAACAAGGGAGTCTGGGAAATATGTAACATTCATTCTTTTCAGGGTTTCTTTCAGATACCTCATTTACGAATCTTCTGAATGCCAGGATTTACTCCTATTTGTATTCTCACATAGTAAAATTTTTCAATTTATTTCACTAGTATGGTATGCATTAAGTAGTTTACATGATACTGTCACTGATAAGAAAAATACTTTCTGCGCACACTGACTTGAGCGCCAAATTCATTCCAAATAACCCCAGGCAACAGTATAAACGTGTGAGGTGACTTTATAGGTCATCAATCATCAGTTGGGCCTCAGCGTATCCAAATAATAACAATATAACGCAGATACACTCCACAGCCCATCTCTTCCAGCCTCCGATCCAGTGTTAGCATTTTAGCACCTTTAGCTTTAGTGCTTTAGTATTATCCATTTTAAGATGAAGAATTACCTAGCATCCGTCTGTAGCATCTTTGTTTGCTTGTTTGAGTCTGGTGTTTGGGGTCTGAATATGTGAGAAGGCTGTACCCTGGGGGGTGGGGGGCTTGCCTTTCTGAGGGATAAATTCGAGTCAGACGGGGAATAATAAAGTGGTAATGAGTTTGCCGCAGGCCTCAGTGCCAACACCGGGCACTGCCTAGTGAAAATTTACCTACCCATAATAAGTGCAGCCCGTTAAATACGAGCCTGCCAGAGGCAGCCGCTATGAAAACAGGGGATAAAAGTCATACAGGCTGGGCTGCAGATTACTGGCATGGTGTGGGCCTCGCACTCGCGGTAGACGCCCTGGGGTCGTTTTTCAGGCAGACGTGCCCTTTAGACAGCATCCCGTTCCAGGAATCTGTGGGCAGAGCTCCTCCCAGAATGCCAAGCGTGATGCTGTACGGCTCATGCTCCTGATTGGCCACCTGTCTGGAGCCGGGAGTCAGGGTCGCAGCCCGAGCCGGGTCACGCTCAAGGCGTCCACTCCGGATCTCTCACACGCGATCTAACACGTGATACTGGGGGGCCGTTCTGATGATAAAATCATCTGTTTGTTGCGGCCATATTACAAATTAAGACATGCTGCCTTTTTTACTGAGCCTCAGTTCCTTAAAAGGAATAACCTCATCTTTCGGGGGGGAAAAAAGAACAATTTCAGACTCAATAAATAAGCATAGCCCTCCCCATGACCATTAAAGCTAGCATTTAATGAGAAACACCCTCCCAACGGTAAAAGACAAATTAATGAATTTAAACGTGGGAGCCGCCAGGAAAGGGAAGGCGTCTCAGCTGAACGGAACAGAAGTGTTTGCAAAATTAAAGTTCTCCTGGCACGTTTTATTTTTTCTTCAGGTTCTCAAAATAAAAGTCACTCTGGTTCTGCATGTCCCAGAAAGCTTGAGCGACACGGCTTTGGGGAATCCCTCCCCCACTGCGGTGAAGAGGAGTACTCCCTGACAGCAGTTAGAAGGAGGAAGGGGCTTTCTGCACAGAAGTGCTGACCGCTGCAGGAAGTCGCCTTTTTAAAAAGTTAGCGAAACTTAGCAAGAGTGTTAACTTTTACCACTTCAGTAAAAATTCAACACACATATCACAATATGGAAGCAACATTGCTATTCAAAGGATGCCCAGATTTAGCTGAGAGAGATATTTCATAACATGAGAGATGTTTCAAAACACTTTTTTACATGGAGCAGAAACATTTTTTTATAATTTTACTTATTTCCTGTCAACTTATTTCTTGTAAAACCTTCAACTTACAGTAGTAATGCCATGACACAATATCTGTCTCTTTTTCATGACTGCAGGCCACTACGTGGTCCCAGAGCGCCTGGGGCCTGTCTCAGGATGCACAGGCCTTAAGGCAGGAGATCACCATAGATGCAGGGTTGCCAACTTTGGTCAGCTGGCTGAAGTGAGATTTTCAATTCGAGACAAATCTGCACAGACATACACACTCATTTACATGTGTGTAACAGTATTACCTTAGTCTGTAGGGTTTGCAAATTACCCCAGTGCTTTTGATGTAGCTAATTTTAGGTTTATGATGGAATAATATAGATTTGCTGTAAGATAGTGAGATGCGTGAGAGTTGGCAACCCTGATACATGGGATGTCAGTCCATTACTGGGCACAGACTGCAGCAATACAGTGACACTGATTTGCTGAAAACAAACCCAGTGAGCCACACTGGTACCTCTGTGTCACAAAGTATAGGGAAAATCAATGTTTTACTGACAAAGTACAAAAAAACTTCAAGATTAATAAGATAATTTATTGTCGCTCAAAAGCACACCTTTTTACAAAGTACTAAACTTTTGTTTGTGTGGGAATGATAGACAGAGAAAATACAGTAATTTTAGAAAATCTCCAATCTCCCAGGATGCAACTGGCTTGAGCCACTCATGTTTTCCTGGTGCCTCTCAGAGCTGTCAGAGACTTTAATGGCTACTCTGCCGCTATGCTGCTGAGTGTGGAAAAGCTGTTTGAAATGTCAGCGGGGGGACTGAGTGGTCACTGTGGGCTTCCTGCTTCTCAGCTTCCTGGTAAATGTGACAAATTTTGCCAGGCCTCACAAAGACGCACAGGTGGTGTGGGTGACACAGGGACAGGAGGACGGTGCTCCGTGTGAGGAGAGAACAATAGAGGGGTAGCTGAGAGGAGTGAAAACAAGGGAATCCTTTCAACCTTGGGAAAGCACAACGGAGATGGAAGAGCTAAGGTGAGGCATAGGATCCAACAGCAGGGTCTTACGGTGTGGGCTGGGACCAGAACCTGATGATCAATAATAAGGAAGAGGTGAAGTGAAATCAGCTTGTCGCCTGATTCTGCCCATCTCATGATGTCAACCCCTCACACCTCATGGTGAAACATCTAATGTTCATCCCGTTACTCCATTACCGCTTGACAACTTTAGAGCTGGTAAAAAGACGACTTTTCACAGCAGGACTGAAGATGACAGCATGTTCTGCATGACCTTAGAGGTGATCGGGTGCTTTTATGCACCTTTGGCAGTTGTAAGTCAAACTGTGTCTGATGTTGTACTCAGAGCTGAGGCACGTCGAGAAGAACTCAAAGGTCTGCTGGTGACTTTCCACCTGAGCTAACGCTAATTTACATGCGTAATTTGTTAGATTTGTGGGTTTAAAGTTACATGCGGTGGTCTGGTCTTATTAAACGTTTGTGTATGGTGTTTGTTTCTACAGTAGACGCCACACAGTTGATATTATTACTGGATACCATTTAGTTGATGTTGACTCCCACTCTTTTGGTCGGGTCTTCAACCACTCTGTACTGAATGTGAACTGAACCCAGATTGTGTGATCATGATGAATCCCTAAAGAGTCTTAATATTACTTTTAGTAATATTAACAAATATATAATGCTAAAAATATTAGCTAGCTAACAATGATGGATTAGCTCACCAGCTTGCTATATAACCAGCAAACTGTCATGTAAATCGTCCCTACATTTTCTCAATTAACTTCGTATTAGTAAGAAGCAAATCTTCCCACGCGTACAATAGCTTAATCACTCATAATGAGGGCAAAAAAATAGCCCAGATGTCCAGCAGTACGAGTTGGGAATTTTCAGAAACATCAATAATTGCTTCAGTGTGCTGTGACAACGGATGGAAAGTTCCGCCAGCTTCTGTTTCCCCAGAGAGCCGCCACGACACAGAGCCGAGGCACGACGGGGACGGGCGCATTGCGTTTCTGCAGGGGGGGCCTCTGTATGGCAACTTCCTCTGGAATATTACCTTGGCAACACTGGGAGGCGTGACCTTTGTGCTGGGACATGTGAGAAGGTGCCATGTAGGAGCTCTGCTGAATCGTGGTCTTGTGGTCTCCTGCTCTGGAAGCCACCCAGAGGGGCACTACACCTGGTACCGAGCCCAGCCAGGCCGGAACCTGCCAGGCGCTGACAGTCCCTGCTCCCAAACACAGAAAACGCTCTTATTCATGCCCCAGGCACAAACCCGGGGACTCACCTCCGCAACTCAAACATTCTCAGGCTGCTTTTCTTTGATGCCGAATAAAATGTTTGACTTTTCACTTTCTTTACTGTAACCCTTCCTATGCCGGCTTGAATCCACTTCCTGGCCATATTCACACACCAGTTTTGAAATTTGTCGCGGAAGAGAAACGCAAGATTTCCGGCCTGGGGGACACAAGCACAGCACACCAGGATTGGGGTGTGATTTTATGGGGTTCGAGCTGGTGATCTCTAACTTAAACGTAGCCGTTGAGAGCTGGACTGCTGTTTACAGCTGTTCTGCCTCACACACAAAAAGCTGCTTTATACTTTTTGATCCTCTCCTGGAATGTGTCAACCCACCCCTGTGTTTTACAGTCACTCTACCTATAGTCTAGTTTACAGTCTCTCTGTTCAGACCCCTACACACACAACCAGAAACCATTGTGATTTTCAAAAAGCCAACAAACTAGGATGCCCTCCCTTTGCATTTCTGAGCAGAACTCGGATGGAAAACCTCCATTCGCCAGCTTGACACAGCACCTCCTGGAATGATGACATTACTTTCCTGTATAGCCACACACACCGTATTCAAAGGCTGCCATTGGCTCTGTGTGCCTGGGCGGGGTCAGAGACGTGTCAGCTGTCGTGCGATGGAAACCCCACACCTCCAGCCAATGGGAGGCTGCACAACACCCATGGCAATGAGAGAGAGAGCAAAAGTGGCCAGCTCTGAGGAGGGAGCTTTCAGATCCAAACTTCAGAACAGAGCCTCTCCTTTCACAGCCTTCACATTTTTATATACTTAAACCTAATGAAAAATGCCAAGTTTTAACCAGTGTAAATTTAAAACACCCCTCACTAGTAGATGCAGTGTGAAGACGACGATGATGATGATGATTATAACGATGATTTGAAATACCAAGCATAATGTAACTCTTTCTGAATAAATGATACCTTTCAGAAGCCTGTTTTTATGCTGTGTGTGGGTTATACATAACAGATCCTTTATAATAAAGGCACGTAGACATTAGAACAGCTCCCGTTACCTGCCTGGAAGAATAATCTGCACCTGGGTCACATTTTTCATTCTACAGCTGTCCTGAACCCCAAGGTCCAAGTTGCGACACCGACACGAATCGGACCCCCGAAATAGCATCCCCTTTATGTTTCCCCAGCTGACACATCCTCTCATGTAACGACGCCGGGGTCCTCTGGCTGGCATTGAATGTTTCCGGAAACATCCTGGTCCTTGCTCTGCAGAATCCTAATCGATATACAGTGAGTTAAGGTGCCTCGGTGGCTCACTGGGCCGCACTGTTGCCTTGCGCTACCTGCCTTGGGGGTTTGGATCTGCCCCCTGCTGGTTGGGTGGCAGTTGGCTGCCTGCCCCAGATTACTGTCCCATTCTGGTTGGCATAGCTTTCTGACTCCCCTACTACTCTATACTATTTGGCCCAGACTGTGGAGGATCAACCATGACTCTGTAGCTTGTCATTCTGAGCAATCGCACTGCTGGTTGAAAGAAGCAGCTATGAAATGCCACTAATCATAGAAAGGCCTGCAATTACTCTTGCTTTTCCCACTTTCAGGTAGGACTGACAGAATACAATTAGGTAATATCTTTTTTCCTGTAGCTTTAACCACAGTGGAATGAGGTAAGGTGACATGGACAGAGTCTAACACCGCACCACATAATTACTCTCCAATCATTTCTTTCTTAGCAAAATCCCAGGCCTTAGTCACATCTCCGGGAAATGTGGTCATTCCCAAAACAAGATCCACAATGTAACGTGCATGAGTATAGCCAACGTCTCACGCCCCCCCAACCCCTTACTGCGGGTTCTGCTTTCGCCACCTCAGATGGTGGGCAGCGTTTCCATGAGCAATAGTGCAAACAGTTTTCATACATACAGAAACATGCCAGTATGTGAAGAGTTTGTTTATGCTTTAAAAATTTTTTTATTTACTTTTTTTTTTTTTCAATGTTTTTTTTCAATATTTGACTTATTTTATTCTCTTTCTTACTTTGCATAGCACTTTGGTGTAACTTTGGTTGATTTTGGTGGTGTTGTATAAATAAATTTGACCTTTGACCTTTGACCTTTGGCTTATTGCTTGCCTATGGGAAAATTTATGGTTTAAAACTACTGCTAACAGCAACTACAAACTGCCAGAAACAGGCAGATCTACAGAATTTTGTATGGGTTGGCAAGATTTTAAGGGGGTGCAATATGAGAACATTCTTTCAGATGCACAAGTATATATGTATGAGGTACAATACGTATGATGTGAATACAATGTCATTACAAAGCTAAGTTTGCAGTTTATTCTTTGAAAGGGATCAACATGTTTTACAACTCTGACCCCAAAATGCAGGAAGAATCAACTGCAGATAAAAAATCTTATAATCATAATTGAAAAGTGCAATGTTATCTGGGAAAAAAAGTTTGGACTTCCAAAGTCTCTATACTGTAGTTAAAGTCACCCAAATACACACACATACATACATACGCAGCATGTGGCTCAGTGGGCTAAGCCTGTGTACCACAATCACAAGGTCGCAGGTTCAAACCCAGCCTCAGCATGTCTGCGGGTCCTTGAGCAAGACCCTTAACCCCCAGCTTC
>JAODKF010000049.1:16730132-16757654 GCA_026779585.1 Mormyrus proboscirostris | reverse complement strand
AACCCCTAATTGCTCCCGGTGAGCAGGTTGGCACCTTGCATGGCAGCCTCTGCCACCGGTGTATGAATGGATGTGTGAATGTGAGGCATATATTGTAAAGCGCTTTGAGAAAAAGCGCTATATAAATGCAGTCCATTTACCATTTACAAACACATACACACACAAAAACGCGCACACACAGACGCACGCACATACAGACTGCTATTATTTTAACTCCTCATTTAGCACTTGAAGGCATCAGCATATGTGAATGTTGCTCGTAGTGGTGGTAGCCATTAAGGGCTTACCGTAAGTTTGTGAATTACTGCTTTACATGACTGAAGACACTCTGTGACAATCATACAGTTTTTTCCAATGACTTTTTCACTAGAACATTGATGTTATTTTCCAAAACTCTAGTCACAAAACACAAAATTTAGATCAGCCACACACAAGATACTAATAGTTTCACTGTTTGGTTGTCCTTCCAAGCATTAGATAAAGTAAGACAGAATTTGTGACACGTTTCATTGTGGTGCTTCTTATAATGTCATTGTAAAGGAAAAAAGAAGCATAAAGTATATAGACGTAGTGGAATCATTTAAACAAATCCAAAATTTATTGATAAAATACACAACATAAATTCTCACAACAAAAAATTTTCTCTTTAATCCAAAAAAACCCTGCAATGTTCCTAACCAACCTTACAAAAAACTAAATAAGAGAACCCTGTCATGTGGATTTGGCCACAGGTTCTCATCCACATCACAATGAATGTTTTCTCTTGCCAAGCATCTTGGAAAGAATGTTCTGGCATAACAAATCCAGGCCTGACACTGGTCTGAAGTGATGTCATTGCATGCCTCATCCATGGCTTGGACAAGGGTCACTTGTTGATGTGGCTGCCTATCATACAATTTCCACCTCCAAGTTGAAAAAAAATCCTCAGTAGGGTCGAGGAAAGGAGAGTATGGTGGCAAGTACATGGTGGTGAAGTGAGGATGGGCCTGAAACCATGCCTGCACCAGTTGAGCATGGTGGAACCTGACATTGTCCCATACAATAACATACTGTAGGTCACACCAAGAGCTCTACAGACCACAGTTAGCTCATCACGGAAGGCAACAAGGAGCTCTGCATTGTATGAGCCAATACAAGGTCTGCCTCCCACCAAATTATCTTCAGATATAGCCACACACATGGTGATGCTGGTCCCACGTTGTCGAGGAGCTTCCATGGTTGCCCGCTGGCCAATGAAATTCCGACCTCTCCTCCTTGTCTTGGTCAAGTTGAAGCCTGCCTCATCCACACAAATGAATTTATGATGGTTTTCATCGGCACCCAGGGCCAACACCTTCTAAAAAATATTATGAAAAGAGAAGTAATGATTACAGTGCAATGATGAAGAATCTTTCACTAACATGGATTATGAAATTGAACATACATGAACATACTGAATCCTCAGTTACTTCACTCTTTCTGTATTTCTCTCAAACGGCACACGGTATATCTGTTTCATGGAGATTTGGTGCCTTTTCAAGATGTGTGCAATGGTCTGCAAACTTATGGCTTCCACATTGCTGAAAATGTCTTCATCGCCCAGGATGTGCCGTCTGATTTCTGTAAGACGAATGTCATTTCTCGCCCGGACCAAGTTGACCACAGCCCGCTCTTCTTCATCATTTATGAGTCTGTTCCTCCACTGTTTGGTTTAGTCTTTATTCTGTAGGACAAATTAAAAGGAGAAACTAGACTTCAAACTCTAAAACACATAACTCTGTGCTGTACTCTGGCATGTAGTATACAGTTATCTGACAGCTAAGAGTGGCCTACAGTCCTATGTTGTTTATTGTAGTGCTCTAACATGAGGCCCATGACCAGCTCTCAGATGTGTTGCTTGTCTCCTGCCAGTCCCATGTGCATCATGCCTCCCTCGTTCTTCTTGACCACTTGCCTGCTCCATGTTCTATTATTTCATTTTTTATTCGTTTATTTTATGTTCTAGTATTTCAATGTCACTGTGGACTCCACTTTATACTCATTCCACTATTCATACTCATACCACAAGGTGAAAGTGATCATCCGTAACAAATTAGTGTCAATTCATCTCGATATGGTGATTCTTTTCTGATGTTCACCTGGGATATTGCTCCTCAGTTCTCGCTGTGCTTTAAGTGGAATGTAACAGGTACTTATCATTTAGAGTAGTTGTATCCTTTACTAGTTAAATCACTGTAATAAAATGAGCAGACAGTCATCACATATGCAATGTATGAATTTTATTTTGAAGTGGAAATGCTTTGATGTTCAGTTCTGTTAATTTGAACTGGTGATTTAAGTTAAACAAACAAGTGATCTTTGTTTTAAGTGTATTGTGTCCACGCAAATGAAAAATGTGTTAAGAGTTCTGGAAAATGTGCATTTCGGTCATCCGTTGTGTGTTTTGTGACTAGTTTTGGAAAACAACATCAATGTTCTGTAAGTAGTGAAAAAGTGATTGGAAAAAGCTGTAATTAAAACTGGCCAGCCAATTGCAGGGCATAACACATTGGGTCATTTGGAAGCAGCACTTCACCTAAATCCATATCTTTGGAGCGTGTTGGGGGGGGGGGGGGTATTTTGTCGGGTAGACGCTTTTTGTCGAAAATGATAATAAATTGAAAGACACAGGCATCAAAGATTCAGTTCCGGATAGTGCTTGTTACTCCCCATGGGGAAGTTCGTTTTTCATCTACGCCATGTTGCCGTTTATGAGACACACAGTCTGGCAAGTTGGGGGTGGGGCACAGCACAGGGTCAGCCAGCTTGCAGCACCCTCCGGCCAGGCTCAAACCAACAAACTTCCGATCACAGACACAGAGGCTTAGTCCACTGAGCCGCAAGCCATTCCGGTACCGCTGCTGCTAGGCTGAGCTTCCAGTGACCAGGGACTGTGGCACAAGCTCAAATTATCATTGGAGCAGGAGCTGTCCCTTCACAGACAGCATGGGGGCAAGGTTTCTATTAGACATGAGTATCCAGCATTGCCGAAGGACCCTGTACAATAAAGGGCCGATGGTGGAGCAGGCCAGAAGCTGGCTGAGCTAGCTGCGCTGTTCCCGGGGTCTTCAGATGACTTTGGTGGTTCAGAAGGACTCTGATGACTGGATGTGGTTGGGTAGCTCCTTCCATTGAAGCAGACTTGGACTGGCCATCTGGCATATTGGGCATTTTCCCAGTGGGCCTATGGGTTTGTGAGCCATGGGCAAAATGTAGGGTTAGATTTGTTTTTATGGGGCGGAGGGACATGCAGGTCACGTCGGCTAACTGGCCCATCAGGCCCAGGTGGAGTCACTGGATGGTGCCTGTTTGGTGGTCGGTCATGACCTCCATCCTCATCTGAGGTGTAGGAGGCAGCTACGCGAACATGGAGAAAAGAAAATGGAAAACAGGCTTGGAAAACAAACTGCCAGAACCCCCCTCCCTGAATGTGACGATGGAGTCCGCGGCATACAGGGTGTGATGAGTCACACCGGCTTTCTTTAGCTCTGGGAACGCTGCATGTTTTCTTATATCTAAGAGGAAATTCATTGATTAATTATGTCTCTAAGCTCTTAGGTGCTGGAACTTTCCAGTCCTTCTTCAGCCCACCCAGTAATTATTTTAGAAAGACAGCCGTGATCTAATGCCTTTCTTAGCGTTTAACATGAGGTTGGGCTTAAATTTGTATTATTATTTTCTTTGTAATTAACGGAAGTTCCCAGTTTCCAGTTCAGACAGCATCCACAGGTTCTTAAATCACTGACCCCTCCTGGCCCACACAGGAAGTAGCTGCTTTCCCGCTTCCTCAGTTCATCTTTCCATCTTCCTGTAACTGCTTATTCTGGGCAGGTTCTAAGTGTGCATTGGGCGTGGACAGCCCCCCCCCAAATGTACATGTCTCCTTCCAGGCTGTGTAAACACGGCATTTCATGTCATTGGCCCGCGCTCCTGCTCACACTCACTTGTCACCTGTCATTGGCCTGCACACCTGCCCACATGCCCTCGACATGTCACTGAGTCGCCTGCCCTCACCACCTGTCATTGGCCCGGGCTCCTGTCCACACTGTTTCTCCCCCTATCATTGGCCCGTGCTCCTGTCCACATGACCTCACCTCCTGTCATTGGCCCGTGCTCCTGTCCACATGACCTCACCTCCTGTCATTGGCCTGCACTTCTGTCCACACGCCCTTGCCTCCTGTCATTGGGTTGCGTGCCTGCCCACACGTCCTCGTCGCCTGTCATTGGCCTGCGCTCTTGCCCACACTCCCTCACCGCCTATCATTGGTCCACTCACCTACCCACATACCCTCTCTGCCTGTCATTGTCCACGCTCCTGCCCACATGCCCTCGCTGACTGTCATTGGACCATGCTCCTGTTAACACACCCTCACCTCCTGTCATTGGGTCATGAGCCTACCCACATACCCTCGCAGCCTATCATGGGCCCTCACACCTACTCACACTCCCTCACTGCCTGTCATTCCCCCATGCTCCTGCTCACATACCCTCCCCACCTACCATTGGCCCGCGCTTCTGCCCACACTCGCTCGCTTCCTGTCATTGGGCTGCACCTGCCCAGATGCCCTCATCTCCTATCATTGGCCTGTGCTCCCGCCCACATGCCCTCGCTGCCTGTCATTGGCCCACACTTCAGCCCACACACCGTCAGGGTCCCCCAAATCACTACCAGCGATGACCAGAAGTCATACCCTATGCCTACCCACACCATGATGCCGGGATTAACACCAGTGTGTCTCTCCGCTGCATTGGCAAGATTGGTCATCTCCCCTCGGCACCACCATATGTGCACACGACAGTCATCCCTGTAATGCAAAACCGAGATACATCGTTGAACGTGGTACAACGGCACTCGTCATCTGTCCATGCCTCCTGGTTATGGCACCACTTCAAAACACAGCCATCTCTGGGCTGGTGTTAACAGCAGCCTAGGCATGGGATAGTGAACCTGTAGTCCGGCTGATGCCAGTCATGGAGACACGGTGCGGGATGACACTGAGTGTTGTAGAGCAGGGCTATTCAAATCATGGTCCTCAAGGGCCAAGCACTGATGTTTTTCCAGCTTTCCTTTACCTGAGAGCCAGTTGTGAAGCCTCTGGCCAATTAGAGCCAGAAATTATTAAGATAACTACCTGGGAGACTTCAAAACAAGGCCTGGATTTGGAATCGAGGGCCAGATTTGAATAGGGGGGTTGTAGAGAGTCCAGTACCTGTGTCTGGATGGCAGGCACAGATGTCATGGGTTTCTATAATGCTTGGCACACAATATGATGGTCCTCCCTTGGTGTGGTCTGTCTTGGGTGACCAGAACCTTCAGGACATGAGTGGGTGCCCTCACGTGCCCATTGGGCCAATGACACATGCCCATCTCCAACATCGGACAACTCTGACATCTGCATGCCCCACATCCCGGGCAGTTGCACGATACGACCATCTGGCCTCATGCAAACCTACAATGCAACGCCTAACAAACTCAAATGCTGGTAATGCTGTCTAATGCATCTACGAAGCCTCCTCTGTGTCTGGCGAATAGACGTGCTGGTTTCTTGCAAATCGAATCATTTACATACCCATCACTGGTCTGCACGTGTATCCAAATCGGACCATTACTTCTGGCTGCTTCACTTTTTTTGTCACTGAGTGTAAAAGCCTCATGCTGAGGCCATCATTGGGATGGGAAGCCAAGAGCCCTGCGATGTCTTTGGTCACTAGCAGGTGGCCAGCAGGTGCCCTGTTACTTTACGATCACACCTCCAGCAGACATTCTGAGGAGATCTCTTCTAATGCAGAGGATGAGGCTCTCGCTGGAGCCTGTCGGCAGCCAAGGGGCGGGGGTACTGAGTCATGCAGTGGGAGGAGAGAGGTCCTGCTCCCAGACCAGGAGGGGGCTGCGGCCGTCCCGGGAGCAGAGGCATCTTGGGCTATCAGTTGAACTTAAAAATGCATTTATTCTAATCGGCGTAAGTACAGCAGTTCATGCAAAAATCCAATGAAATGCCATTATTCAGGGGCCATTTATCAGCCATGCAAAGAGAGACTCCCTCCGTGTACACACGCTTCACTCGCTCACCCTGGATCCATCTTTCTTGTTGACAGCCCTCCCCCCCTCAAAACGATATCTGACCAATAGCAGGAGCAGGAAGGTAAAAAAAAATGACTGTGACTTTCCAGCGACCTCCTGAAGACTGATTCTTCTCACTGCTCATGTCATTTTCTTAAAATAGCTTTCATTTTATACGCATATTTATATATTCTATTATATATTTGCACAGTTGTGGATCACAGGATTAATATCTGCTGTCCTGCCATCACACTTCTTACTGGTCTCTGTGTCTCGCTCCACAGCAGTTTCCCCATCCAGGTTCCTCAGTACCTGGTGCCTCCACATCCCCCCCACCCCCCAAACACCCGTCACCTCGCGCCCGACTTTCTCAGCCAATGAGGGCTGCCGCATGTGGGCAGGCTCCCTGTCTCTAGCTGCCTTCCCTGACAGCCTTCCGTCTCACACCGGGCCGACCCAGCCAATGGCATGCAGGTGGCTGCTGGCCTCCCATCCAATCAGATTCTAGTTGCTATGTTAGAAGAAGGTCTATATCCTGTTCACAAATTGCCGAACGTCATACCCTATCTTTAACAAAGAAATGTTATGCGGCAAACAAAAAATAAACACGGAAACTTGGGGGGGGGGGGGGAGAGACAGGGGGTTTTCATTTTTCTTTACACTTTTCTTTTAGTCTCAGTTAACT
Source organism: Mormyrus proboscirostris (assembly GCA_026779585.1). Taxonomy (NCBI): domain Eukaryota; kingdom Metazoa; phylum Chordata; class Actinopteri; order Osteoglossiformes; family Mormyridae; genus Mormyrus; species Mormyrus proboscirostris. Next base: position 16,750,890 of record JAODKF010000049.1, on the reverse strand, counting down.
AAACATAACTTGTCGATGAATGTGTCGGACACCTTAATCAAGCCTTGTGCCTTAGTGTGCTAATGCTACACTGCAGGTCCCACACCCACAGCTGGTGGTCGGAGAGGCTGATCCATGCCACAGTGACCGCTGAGTGTGGAGGAGGAACAACGAGAGAAAGACTAGAGTCCACTGAGTAAGGCCGTCTACGGTTGCACCCTTAAGACACACAGAGCACATGCTAAATCTCCAGTCTGTTGCGTTTTTTCAACTTTACACATAAGACCGATAATATTTAATACCTTGTCACCACAGGTCGTCAGGGATTATAATTACCACATATGGCTGGAGGAAATGGAAATGTTGAGTGGTTTTTATGACAGCTACTTACACAAATGCCACATCTAACTGAACAATTTATATGTAAGTAATACCAACTAAGTAATATAAATATGGACTGTATATTACACTGAAAGTCTTGTTTCATTGTTAAAGTAGTTAGTAGCTGATATCGCACATGATTTGCACTGTTTCCTTTCATGTACGGGACTTAAAACGATTTAAAGGCATTAGGCTACACATACAGCAAAGGAGATTTGGAACATATGGAGGCCTTCGTCCCACGCGAAGATTTAAATTCATTTTAGTATCAAGAAAATATCTGGTGGTTCGGGCTTCTCATGAAACAGCCTGGCCGGACCCCTTTGTGTAAACAAAACACTTCCAGAGGAATTAAATGCTATTTCAAAAGAAAGATTTCCCAAAGAATGCAGCAGGCTTTTGAAATTGCTTTAAAACAGCAAAACAGACCGTCCCGCGGGATTACGGCTAACTCAGATTCGGCTCAGGTCTTATCCAGAAAGCTAAATATTTTTAGGGCTTTTGAAATGTTTAATTCTCAAGATGTGTGCCAGCACTTGAGGGCATAAAAAAGTGTGTCTCTAAACATGCAGTCAATGCTTTGGGGATATTATGGCTGATAGCATGCGTGCCACACATAAAGACTCGTAACTAAAACTGTCACACAAACCAATGTGGAACTAGATATTTGTTCATTGTGCTCCTACATGATGCCGACGACTTTAGAGACATTTTCATATTAAGTTCTCTTGGAAGGAGCCCACACATTGATTCTGAAAGCGCATTTACAGTAAGTGTAAACATATTTCTCATCATTCTAACATCTAACACGTTAACATATCTTTGTTCTAACATATCTCACTCTGTCACAGCTGACTTCAAGCTTGCAGAGGAAAATACAAGGTAGTTTTCATGCAAGTAACTCAACCGCAACTCTGTTTATGGTAAATCACAATGAGCTGATAAAAATGCACACCTTTTTCTTCTTCGGTCGTTGAAAATGGCTACTTTGTGCAGTCTGCGCAGAACACAGAATGGAGCATGTCGATGAAGAGCTTCTCCATCTTTCTGAAAGTTGCGGCCCCCGTTATATGTATTACTTGTCTTATCTTGCTTGAATAATGTGTATTGTCTGTAAATTATATGTTCATTGTCTGTATATTGTCTGTCTAACTTGAGAGACACAATCGGCTGTGACCACATTCCTTATGTGAGCTAACGTACTTGGCCCATAAATCTGATTCTGATTTAACTTGGGTGCATTGGGCATAAAAAAACGCAGAGAGGCACTGTGTGGCTATTCATTTGTGTGGCTATTCGGCATGATTCAGAGGGAGCTGCACAGTACTGAGGGGGGGGTGGGGGGGGTGGGGCGGTGAGTCCTGCCCTCCATAGCTCCTCGAAGTCCTATCGGCCCATATTTCGGTTCCTCCTCATGCAATTACAGAGTTCATTAGGCTAAAAAACCCCCTGACTGTTTCATCGTGACTACAAAGCAGGGTTGTCCGCCCAACCTCCCCCCCAGTGTGATTTTTACACGTGAATGACTTGTGCCAGCTTCGGAAGTGAATGCTTTTTTTTCTAGTGGAACTGAACTATTAACTATCTACAGTTGGATGGAGCCAGGCTGGTCCAGGGACTGACGCATCACCAGCAGCCCCACTGCAGAACTATGCCCTGCTGGGTCAGCAGACGTCTTGGTGGAACACAAGGCAGTCATGCTTCTGGTCAGGAGGTAACAGACTTTAATCCTGAGGGCAGGTTAAAGAAAGTGGCTCCAAGATGGAGGGAAAAAGAGAAGATCCTTCAGCATTCCTAACAATCAAATTGATCGATCAAACTTTCCAGGCAATTATATGGTGATTTGTGGTACTTTTTCCTCAAGGGAATCACAAAGCACAAAGACTAAACTGACAAATTTCATGAAAGATGAAAATCATTTCCCAGCTCTTTTCGTGCTCAATTGTGCACGTGTGTGAATCTGCTGCCCAGATACCATTAACGATCAAGTGACCCATCAGCCCCGAATGAGACAAAAGCAGAAGAAAAACATGTTTTGTTGTGCTGAGCAGGTAAAATAGGAACTTTAAGGGATACTTCAGTCAAATGTGGGGAGGCAGAAGACAATGGGGTACCATTTCATCCACCACCACTGTGCAGCACCCACCTAGATGATGTGACAGCAGCTATTCTGCGCCAGTATGCTCACCACACAGTAGCTAAGATGGAGAAGGGGCAGGACAATCACCAGTTAGATATAGGGGATGATTAAGAGGCCAGATTTGATTGGGTTACAGTCCAGGCATCAGGGTACCATTCCCACTCTTTCAAAAAATGCCCAGAGATCTTTTATGACCACAGAGAGGGAGGATCTCAGCTTTATATCTCATCTAAAGGACAGTACCATTTTTACAGCACAGATGGTCAAAGGTGGAACCACTACCATACAAACTACGGTGTTCAGGATTCATCTTCTTCTGATGATATGAGGGACTACAGAGGTAGATTTTTACTATAGATGTACATTTAAAATGTGTATGGATCCTGACATGAGCAGATAGATTATTCCTTCATATAGGAGCTCTAAGCTTCATATGTCTGAAGGCTTCCAAGATGAGAAACAGCATTCTCTATACTCTGAATCTGACACAGTAAAAGGATGTGAGTACAGGACTAATATATTTTAGACCTCTGGCAGTCACATTCTGTATGAGTCAAAAACGCTTTAGGGAAGCAGTTGTGCAGCCAGATAACAAACCGTTACAACAATCTAGCTCTGAGGTAACGAATGTGTAGGCCAGGTTTTCTCTATCGTACATACACCTCATTTCCGTGACCTTGCTTATGCTGTATAGATAAAAGAAAGACTGCAGAATTATTTCTACTATAAAACCAACTGTAAGGTCATTGTCAGTTGTAACACTAAGATCCAACATACTTATGAACAATACAATGACAACCTATATTTGAACAGAGCAGTGGGCCCATGACTGAGCCCTGAGGAACTATTTATCCATATACTGAGTAATAAGATGATTTATTGTTTACTCAAATAGGTTATTCGCAGTCTGATTGGTAAGTCATTTTGGTAACACTTCACTTGATGGTGCAAAAATAACTTACGCAGAAATTGGGAGACACAAGCAAAAAAATAAATTAATTAATGCATTAAATGTAACTGGGGTAGAAAAATAGTTTCATCCGCTTAATTTCTGCTCTGCCACCTCTCTTTTTTTTTGCACTTGCCCGTACCATCCAAGTTAGTGCCAGTGCTTGTGGTCAACCAATCAGCAAGTTTATTGCTATAAATGCCTCCCCAGTAGTTTGTGTTCTGGACCTGCCACTGAGGAACTATAGTCAGGCTGACTTCCTGCAATGTGAACATGATAAAAATCCCTGGTTCCGGAAAAAGGTTCTGGTTCCAGAAAACCTTTTGGTGGTGTGCAAACGCCTTTAGTTTCTGGTTAATTAATACATTAAGTAAGAGTGTACCACTACATTATTTATACTTCCTTAAGTACAGTATTACCAACATTTTTGTCTGTACATTGAGATGTGAAAAATAACAGAGACATTATCAGAGTTAGTGAATAGAAGCAGAGTTCTTTCATTGCTGTTGAGTTATCGGAAGCCACACTGAAACACAGATATTGCTGAATCATAAGAAGGCAGCTAACCTTGCACTATGTGCAAGAGGTCTGCCAAATGAATGTGAATGTAGATAAGCGGCACATACTTAACATAAACATAAAATAGAAAGATTAGCTAGTAACTATATACATCACAAGGATCCAGATTAGGCTTCTCGAGGAGAGGCTTGGTTGCGGTTTTCTTAAGAGACCTGGCAATAAATGCAGCTATTAATGGTGTTTGTATAATATTCAATAGGGGCTTTCCAGTTAAAGAAAGGCACTCATCCATTGGCCTTGTTGACACAGAATGCAATAAACAAGTGGATAAAAGCACATAACTAGTGTAAATACAGCTTTAGTTTAGTAAGAATGAATGACTCAAAATGTTAATTAATAGAAACACCTTGGATGGATATCCCCGATATTCATAATTTTGTCATCAGAAGTCATCATCTTAATTTTGCATATGTGTAGGGTGATTACTCACTGCATCCTTATTGGCTTTTCTCTGGAGGAAACACTTCAGGCCTTCATACACTTATTCTGATGTCACACTGATGTTATGCGTGTGTCTGGTAGAGTGGTCATGCAAACAAGGAGAGCCTAATGGGTCTGCAACAGAAGCATTTTGAACGGAGTTTCAAGGATATAAGGATTCTCACCCCCCTGGGTCATGTGATTTAGCTCTCCAGCCGTTCTGGTTCTGCCTTCATAACTTGCAAAAGGATACAAGAAGAATCAGCTGTACTGATCTTATTTCTCATTTTTCAGACAAACACATCTCCAGTTATTCGCCCATGCTATCTGTGGAGGTGTCAACAGGATCAAACACCGAACGCTGAATTGCCTCTGATCTCTCATGTGACTCACAATCAAGCTCCCTCAGCGAACAGAGGTACACAAATGAAGCGTCCCAGCTCCCCGCTGCAAACCGTATAAATTACCACCCCCGCGATGTAAACATAAAACATCGTTATGGTGTTTCCGATTCATTGCATGGCCTGCTGTTAATTAAAGTTCAATCTAGTAGAAATAAAAGAAAATGTGCTAGTTCAACACATTGAGATATATAATTCATGTTTTAGAAAGAGAATAAAGCAAAAATACTTTCAAAGAAATATAAGGGCAGTAAAAGGTAGCCATTTCAATAAATTTAAATAGCGTGGCATAACATCTTTGTAATAGGACTGCAGTGTAGGGCCCACAGGAGATTAAAAACATCTCTGGGATTCCACCCGCTCCCCGATGTAAAAATCAGGAAATTAGCAGCTTTTGGCAGAGATGCCAGGGTCACGAGGCCGTGAAATGGACGTTAAACAGTTCATTATTTTTGCGCATCTAATGCGCGGCACTTTCAGACGCCTCGGCCAGACATCTCGGTAGAATCACTCAGCGATGCACATTCCCAAGACAGACAGCAGGCCGCAGGCCTCCCGCTCATCTGTGCATGTGTCCCTGTGCACCATTTATTTTTCTGCAAATGCAGAACTGCCACCATGGTGAAGATCCACTTGACATTATACTATATAGGAATAATAACTTAAGAATGCTAATTTCACTGCAAACAAAACATATATGCAACTCTTTTTCTATAAAAAAAACACATATAACGAGGGCTGCATGTGACATCACACTGTACCATCCACACCAAGCAAAGTCATCTGCCATGTTGGTGCATAGTCTGGTGCGTGATACTCTGTGTGTACTGTCTGCACTCCATGTGTACTGTCAGTGCTCTTCTGCTGTCTTTGTCATGGTTGATGTGCTGTTGTCAGCTGCAACAACAGCAGAGTTTGTGACAAGGATAAAAGATCCTTTAGGATTCCAAATACTGTGGAAAAAAAACACTGATCCAGAGAGGAGAGATGAAATTTTATTTAGTAAGCTAATGATAGCTATTAGCTACATAACATCTCAAGAGCAGATCACACTGAGAAGACCCTTAACAGTGCTAGAGTTAACGGACATCACTTTGCCAAATGTTATGGATAAAACTAAAGTCACTATTGTTCCTACGTATTGGGTTCCGTAGACAGTACTGATCTCTGTTAGCTGGTTAACATCTGCTTTCTTTTTGTTAGCATGCTAATGCTACAGCATCCCCATTCTGTTTATGGCTGTGGTGACTGATGTAACCTAATGTGAATACAAGTAATTGTATGGCTTTTTGGGCCATGTGACTTATGGGCGGTAAGAGGATTACATAAAATTATTGTTTGGTTGTAAAAATACAAAATAGAAGCATATCCTAAAGGCCATTTATATCTTTTCATGTTTGGCAAACCAGTCGCAATGTATGACAGGCAACATTGACCGGACACCAACAGTGAACATAGGATACAGCAGTCTGTCAGCATTGTGGGCATCAAGACAGGAAAGCAAAAATGAACGGCAACTCAGACAGTCCCTTCAGCTCTGGCTGGTTTCTGGTCGTTCCCAGGGACTCCTGTTTTACCTTATTCTTGAATACTGCTGTGTTAGAAACTTTGAACCTAGAGGCAACCTGCTGCTTAGTGTAGCCTTCTGCCAGCAGAACCACAACTAAACCAAGATTTAAAGATGCAAAAAACATAGAATGGTTTCTTATTTTTTTCCAGAGATATAACAGACAATACATTAATAAGCATGAGATTTATACTTGTACTACATGAATACATCGAAATATTTCGTCCTCATTTTTACCATTTTACCCAGATATAAAGAAATTGAACCTCCAGACATTTAGCCGCTTTCATTCTCTTCAGTGTTACACGACAGATAATTAAAGATATCCTCATAATGGGCAGTGGGTGACTCGCAATCATTTTGCTTAAGTTTGTATGGGTCCAGTAGTGTCTGTTTTCTGTTTATATCATTTATTTTTATTTGGTTACATTTATTTTGCTTTTATATAACGTTACTTCGCATCACCAAATGCAGTGCAATGTTCTGATTGGTGTGAAAATAAAGCCTGGGTTGTCTTGCCGGCATTCACATGCTCAGAGTACTCAGGCCCATAGTCAGAAATAAATCTAATGGGGGCTCCAGTGGCCCTACCAATAGGTCTCCCCCAGTAAATTTCACATGGAAACAAACATTGAAGGGGGTTTAGATTCGTAATTTTACTACTTGTTTTCATTCCTGATCAGTGACAAAAAATTTCAGGGGCTGGGGGGGAGGGGTTTAAACTGGTCATTTTACTATATGGCCCGGGAGAACTTCATTACCGTGACAGATTTGGGGGTACTTATTGTGACCCTCCAATATCATGAATGATAATGAACCGCTAACCGATTGGCTGTCAGTTCGCACTGAATTATTCACAGGTGAGTTAGGGGCTTGTCCCCAGAATTCATCCATCCCCATTTCTCACAGGAACGATTCATGATGTTAAAATGTATCGGGTCAAGATTCGTCAACTGCTTTAAAACTATTAGACATCGGCACAAAAGAAAAAAAAAATGCCACGTGGGAATAGGTATGAAGCTGTCTCTGTTTGGGGGTGTGAGTTGACACCAGTCAGCTGCACTATCTGCGCGTGGGCCACCACCTCGTTTCCGAATCTGGACTCACTGAACGGTGTACCATCAGGGTCTGGCTGTAGCCTCTGCGCAAATGTTTTGTTTTTTCCACCATTCAGCATGTGTGTTCTGTTTTATAAGCCGGGTTATTGTGTCTTTAATTGCTTCTGAATAATTAGCTGGGGAGAGTAGAGTGCCTACACTGTGTATGGCAATAACATGGTCCATAAAGTTGAACTGGGTGAATTTTTCATTTTAACACCTTTAAAGTTCACCGCGCTCCCACTGCCATCTCTACTGGAAAGGAGTGAGCGGGTGAAGACCTCTCCCACACAGCGTGGGGGCTTCTGCTTACCCATCTGTCTTCTCTACACCTTGTCCCAGGAAGCACGGGGCACAAGGCTGGGGACAACCTTGGACGGGACGCCAGTCCGTCACAGGACACATGCTCACACACATCGGGCATCTGCTCGTTGAACCTTTTGGATGTCGGACTGCAGGAGAAAATCCACAGAGAAGATGCTAAACGCTCACACAGAGAGCCCGAGGGGATGATTCACACCTACAGCTCAGGAGGTGTGTGGCCGCAGCGCGACCGTGTGATGACACCCTCTTCTGCATCATGTACCAAGAAAGTGTTCAAGGCAAGTAGGTGAAGATTCATCGTAAAAATTAGATGTAGAATAGAATAGGATAGAATAAAATAGATATTTATTGTCATTGCTTTAAAAACAACGAAAGGCTGGTGACATAAAAACAACAATAATATAACATATTAATATAACATAAATGTAGAGATAACAGATATACATAACATTTTTGTTCTGCTGTTTTTGTTGTTGTTTGACTGGCTTTAGGTATAACAAAACATATACTTAAAAACTATCAGTTTTATGTTTGTGAAGAGGAAGAACTCCACCAGTAAGGATAAAATCTTGAAAAATCCCCGGAACAAACACACGTGATTGTGTGACATGGCTGGATATGAATGATGTCATTGTTTATATAACGATTATGGCGGCAGCCTGGAAGCCTCCTTGGGCTTTCAGATCCAGCTGTGACCTCACTCACGTACACCTGAGATGTGGAAAATTTTTAGCGTGGAAAACGCTGCTCCCGATTCATCTGGCTCCCGCATGCCCGTGATACACGCTTGGCCTGAGCTAGGAGGCGGTGGACAGATTCATCTGGCATGCTTAGAAGAGACATGCAATCACAGAAAAGGTCACTCCCCATGTGTATGTTTCAGTAAGAAGATACATTATAATGAAGGAAAAAAAGAGATTCATTCCAAACTTCTTTAATAATGAAAAGGTCATTTGTCACTGGTAAGTGAGTATCATAATAGCAAATATAATATAGAATGCTGTAAAAAAGCCATGTAGTCGACTGAAATCCTATCCTGCGCGTCTCCTGCCCAGTACCCTATCCTGCCTGAGTTAGGCTCCAGGCCCACAGCAGCCTTGTAGGTGCGATAAGTGAAGCACACAGACAAAGCTGGGCTGTATTAGTCAGGCGCTGGCTGGCTCTGTGTATGTTACTGTGCAAATCATCTCTGTACATGTGTCCTCGCTGAAATGCCCGCCAGCATATCAGCAGCGTCTTGTATAATACTGAGTCAGTCGAACACGGAAGACAAACACTGAAACACTGAAAAGCATGAAAATGACTTCAAATGAAAGGTGGCAGCTTCAGGTTATGTTAGATTACTCCAGGGTCCTTCAGATGGAGGCTTGATTTGTTTGTTTGCTTAAAAAGCTTAAACGGAATCAACAGGTAGACTTTATACATTACATACCCTGAGCAAACTTTGACTTGCTAAGTGGTATATAGCCACATTTCTTCTGTTGGATTTGCATGAGCAATCCTACAAAAGTGCAGGCGAGCGCTTCCGGAACAGTCCGGGGCTGCCGCTCAGCCGAAGCCTCCATGCACAGACTGTAAAAAAAACAGGCAGCCGTTAATTGGATCCCAGAGCCGCTCATTTACACGATTCGTACCTTATAGCACGCCACCGCTTGAACTCGGCCCATCACAGTTTTACAGCGCACTAAAAACGTGAAGGGGAGTGAGTGGGCCGGCCCCCTCACCCCCCTTACCGCTCAGCAGATGGAGATACGTACGAAAAGCAAAGATTCATGGGACACCTGGACCGCGGCAGTAAACCCGACTTGGAACCATCTGCCGGGGCATCGATCGTGAATGTCTAATGTGCCAGAGCCACGACTCGCTTAATGACTTCAATTGTTTTCTTGCTTATTTAACATTTCTATTTGAGCCTGTGTGTGATTACTTGGCCCTGGCTGTTTCATTTGAGGGTCCCTGTGCTGTCCTCTGTGTCACATGACACTCTCCCAAGCTGCACATTGGGCACTGGTGATCTACCCCTTACCCCAAAGACTTTAACCCAAAGCAGGGAACATGATTCAGACTCCGCCCACCTGTCCACCTCTATGCCCTGTAACTACAGGCGCCAGCTGAAAATCTTTCATACACCTGCTCACACCCAGCTGTGCGTCTGTAGGGGAAGAGTGTTTCAGTACAGAGCTGTTGCGACATGCACTGTCACACTGAACTTTTCTAGGTATGACCCAGAGGGGCTAAATTTGTGAACGGAACTCTCCGAATTAATTGTACCACACATTTAACAAACTTCACTTTGATATCTCCCTAGTACAAAGTATGGACCGGTGACCCCCAGGTGTGAATGGAGGAGGGAGAAGATGAGATTCGGGAACTGCTGCAAATAAAACACGGTGGTTTCCACAGCGTACTTCTTATGCCATTCCTGGCCTCCTGCATGCAACGCCACCCCTCAACTAAACCAACTGGATTATTTCTAGTAGGTGTGAACCCGTGAAATGTCTAATTGTTTACCACAGGTGCGAAAGGGCAATTCTGGAAAATGTCCGGACCTGATTCTGGAGTTCATGTGTGTAAATGGCTTTATGTAATGGAAAAAGGTCGTGATGTGACAGAAAAGTACTTGGGAAGAAATACTAAATAGCATATTGGTAGTAACGCAATAAAGCAGAGGTTCGTGTGACAGGGTTGGGGCCCGTCTTCAGGGATATGCACCAGACCCCTCGGGATACTGAATAGGACAAGTGGGTACAGAAAATGGATGGATGGATGTATGGATGGATGTTAATGGCATTGCCAAAGTGCTGTAACTAATAGACCGAGTAAGGTAAGTCTTAAAGTGTGCCTGTGTGTGTGTGGGGGGGTGATTCAGGGGACCGTACCATCTGAGGGGTGATAATGGAGAAGAATGAGAGAATCTGGGCCTATAGCTTCACCCAGGAAGCACATGGCATTGGATGGGTTCTCGGAGCTCACTCTGACACGGCAAGCCGAGAATCGTCTCCCTGGCCGTCTTTGGCCTGGGGAAGGAAGCCCAAAGTACCCAGGGGAAACGACACTCATGCAGAGCGCAAAGTGCATACAAACAGCTAGAGAGGCTTCTGCCTGCAGCTTGGGGATCCCTGATCCGCTCCAGTCAAATTACAGCAATGTCGAGACGCAGATGAGGGAGACGTTGTACTTGCTTAGGACAAAGCAGGAAGCGAGCAAACCATGAATTGCTATGCTAGGAATTCTGCCTTTGAGATACTTACTTAGAGAGCCTTTAGGAGCTGCTGGAATTAGCATCCAGTTGTGCGTCACCAAAGCACAATGTTCAACAAGGATTTTTCTGTCTGCAGTCATTCATAAAAATAACACGGTAACTACCTGTGTCTACACCCAGGACTACTCGGGGCCATGATGTCACTACAAGAGGGGAGGATGGTAAGGTTAAGTAGCACCACCCCGCATAAGCCGTGTTGTGCGTTTTGTGCCGCTGTGGCAGGATGTAAGTACAGGGGGCGGGGGGTGGGGGGGTGTAATCTTCCACAGGAAGAGCAGGGCAGTGCTTCCCTGGCTGTGACCAAGACGGCCGACTGTGTTCCTTCACGTACTATAAACGGCGGCTGAGGTCACGCGCCTGCTGCACCCACGGAGCGCAGTGGAAAGTGCCGGCGATGACACACAGCAGAACCCACCATCAGCGGCACATTTACACTTCATTCATCTAAGCACATGCATATTACCTTTTTTTCCGGAATATTCCGTAATAGGTGACGGGTGTCACTCACACCTGAAGATGGCGCACCACCTTCGCATAGGAGAGCTCGGGTTGCTGCCGTCACGGGCGACAGGCCACAAGGCTGCGGGAACAAGCAGATGTCTACATTTTTGGGTCAGCGCAGACTTGTAGGGAGTAACTACCGCAGAAGGCAGTCAGTGCAACAGGAAAACAAGCAGCTGGGTGCAGGACTGTTTCAATGGGGGGTGGGGGAGCAGGTGGGGGCTCAGGGTCGAGAGAAAAACAAAAGTTTATCAGACATAGGAGAAGTGAATAAATGATCAGCTGACGTCGGAGCAGCCTATTCTGACAGAGAATCTCCAACTCTGATGCCTGGAGACATGTTCCTGCTGGATACTGAACCCTAGCTCTGCCGAGGATAACGCTCCACTCTCCACTCTGACCCATCTAGTCTGTGTGTAAGTCTGTGTGGTGACACCCAGGAGCAGCCCCCCCCCCTCCAAGTCTGTGTAATAAATCCTGCAGCTCAGCCTCAAGCCGTTTGGTCGCAGTGATCGATGGTCCTGTAAAACCTGTCCCGATCGGCACCTCTGCCTCTCCCACCCTATCTGACAGGGGTCCCGTTCCCCGCCATGAGATATCTGCCCTGTCGTGGTTTAATACAGCTTTGTGGAACTAAGTGTGAGTATGAGAGATCTCAGCCAGCACACAGCTGGACCACAGCTGGAACCAGTGCATGCCCCCCCCCCCCCTTTTCAGGGGCATGTTCCCCACATTTTAGCTTTAACACACAAAAAGCTTGACTCATCCACATGCTCCACACTATAAATAATCTCTCACATAATCCAATCAAACGGCTCGGAGGGACTGGTCAACGGATCGAGCACAGCTTTCTCATGGAACCACCGGCCAGTCACAGGAACATGGGCAGCAAGACTGTTTGGGAGGTTTTTTGCAGAGTAGCTCTGAATGGAAGGTCAGGTCAATGACAGCTAACCCATAATGAAGTCTTTGTGATCCCCAAATCAATCGATCAACCCGAGGCACCAAGAGTGCTGCATCTCGCTGAATCGGAATGACTTCATTTTTTTCCAATACTGCAGTGGGGGGCTTAACTCAAACCTATCCACAATGTCTTAACATTAGAGATTCCACAATATCTTTGTTTTTAGAAACTTCTTTTCAAGATATATGGAAGAGACCTTGGAGCCCACAGTGGGAAAGATTGCCTCGTACTGTCGTCATTCACTGATTGGTTTAACCTTCATGGCATTGCCAATTTTATTGGTTCCTGCTGGGCTAAACAAGGCCCCAATTGGTAGGGCACAGTAATCCTGCCCATCACACATTTCCTGGCTTTGCTTTTCCTATGTCTTTCCTGTAGCCCAAAACCTGTGTTTGAGGTGTGACACAAACAGACTGCATGAAATCTGAAAATCAAAACCCAGAAGGGTAACGGAAATGTCTTATTGTACCATTTCTCCTGTAGTCTTTCATATTTTGCTTGATTTATTTCACAGATGTATTTTTAGCTGTGCCCACCATACTGTGAAGTTGTCTCAGATTACATCTTTAAATAAAAAGCAGATTTTCATCATGGCAAATTCTCCCCAAACCTCACCCCAGCTGAATGAAACTTGAAAGCTTTGGAGCTCCTTGTAGTGGCCCAAACTTTGCTTTTGCTCTCATTCATGTTTCCATTAGAAACAGCTCTGTGAAGGGAGAAGCTGTGGCCATGATTTGTTTGAGGGCAGAACAAGTGAGGAACATCTAGATATTTATATTCCGTAACTGCTCATCCAGGGCAGGGTTGTGGTGAACCTGGGCAAGATGGTATGTATAGGTCTGCAATGGAATGAATCTAGCCATCAATCCACATGGAGACCCGGTGAGGTTGGAGCCCATCTAAGGGCGTAGCTTTGGTTTCAACATTGGTAGCAATCAGATGAGCTCTATCCCCCTCCCCAAACATCAAACATTCAAGGCACTACAACACTGGTAGATGCATGTCTGTACCATCCATACCCAACTTTATACCCTTGAGTCCATCCCAGGGCTCAAGGTGAGGGCCACCCTTTTGCAGTCCATTAAACACAAACAAAAAGGGCAAATTTAGAGACACCAGTTTACCTACATTTAATATCATTACACAAGAAAACACATGCTAAAAAAGACACACAAGGTCCATACACACAGGGAGAAGTGAACCCAGAAGGTTAGAGGTGTAAGATCATGGTTTTACCCACTGACCCATCACACAGCACCATCTGTGAAGATCCTTCACAGCTATTTCACCTAAACCCCCTTTTCTATATAGGTGTGTGGGTCTCTTTCAGATGGTTTCCATACATACCTAAACAAATGCATTCTCTTCACTCAGTTTAATGACTTATTTTCCCTCCCAACATCTCATTTTCCAGGCCCCCAGCGAGGCAACAAGAGATAAATGAGGTTGTCACAGACCGTGTGCGTCGCGTGGTTCAGGTTGCCAGACACAGAAAGAAATCCCCCACACACTAGATACGGGATCCATTTCAAATCTTTTAATGGACTGACCAGATTGACCAAAGAGGTGTTTCAGGTCACCTGACACTTATCTGTTTGCTAGTGGATTTCAAAGTCACGTCCAGAAAATGGATTCCAGCCGACACCTGAGCCTGTTACCTCTGACCAGCTCTTTCCCTACCCCTGCACCCCCTTGTTTTCCCACAATGGGTGTAGTGGAATACTGGAAGTTCTGCCGATGAGTGCCTTCAGACAGAAGACCCTGTCAGATCTTGCTGGTCTCCACAGTGAATAGAAGCCAGGTGTTACAGCCAAAGCTCTCATGTTGAGGTAGCTGATCCTCTCTCCTGTTTCTTGAAACTTTTCTTCTGTTCAACAGGAAAACATTTATTGGACTTCATGCTCATAGCCAGGATCACATGACTGACAAAACCCAAATGCCAAGAATCCATCTTCCTCTGAAAGATATGAGCCAGAACTACTCAAAGCTGCATTCATTATGTAATGAAGTCTGGCTACAGGCTAAAGGTACAACTGAAGTTCCCTCCTAAGATTCCTGGGCTGTAAGATACCAGTTACGCTGCCACTCAAACCACAATGTTCCCTGTGGCTAAATATTATTACAACTCTCCCATCCCAATTTGGAAAATGTAAAATTCTCCACCAGTCAGGTATCAAATTTGTAATACTTCAACTCATTAGGATATGTTTCTGCTAATCAGATATTAGGAAATTTTAGGATTCAACGTAACGTCCCATCTCCCAGGTGTTGGAGGTATGTTTAGCATTTATAATATAAAATGTTACTCCTCTTGCATTCAAATCAGCCCAAAGACCGCCGGGGGATTTTGCAGTCTGTTACTTTTGACGTACAGCAACTTCTTTTTTTTCCACAGACGCAGAGGGCAGTGGGGGGTTAAATCTTCGGTTCCCTCCCCCCTCTCCCTCTCGCTGACGTTTGGCCGCTGTCCAAACACATCCAACGGTGCATAAGCGCCCTGTTGCATAATCCCCCGCCTTGGCAGGGTCTCAGGCCCTCAGAGCGCCCGCCTATCTGAGAGCCCCGCTGAGAAAGCCAGGCCTGTTTGTCCACTTGCCACAGGTCCCCGTTTTCACCTGGAGCCCGTCCAAAATGCCGACCCATGGGATGGTTTGCTCGTGGGTCCTGTGACCAGCTGGGTGTGACCTGCCTTCTGCCTGTCTCCATTATTCCTATATGTGCCAATAAATACATTTATTTTCATATATATTTCCTGTTAGACCACAATATCCATGGCAAACACATGGTTTAATCCTTTTTCCTGCAAAACAATCTTGTAATGTATGGCCACTTT
Organism: Mormyrus proboscirostris; assembly: GCA_026779585.1. NCBI lineage: Eukaryota > Metazoa > Chordata > Actinopteri > Osteoglossiformes > Mormyridae > Mormyrus > Mormyrus proboscirostris. The sequence continues at coordinate 16,735,493 of JAODKF010000049.1, read as the reverse complement.
CGCATTACTTTGTCCCACAAGCCTGTATGAGCTTTTGTTTTGCTGGTTTCGCTTGCGGCATTAAACACTGAAGGCGTCCCACAAGCTCTAAGTGGATTAAGAATAAAGACCCAAAAGCATGAATTGTAAATATAACAAAAGTACATATAACAAAATTCTGCCTATGGTGCTGTTAATAATGATCCTTTGCACTTTTGTTGTTGAAACACATCAGTATTTCTGATTAAGTATTTACACTTTTATCTTGCGGCAACCACACATAAAATCTCCTGCAAATACTATGGGCTTAAAATACCTTTATTGCCTGGTAAGTAACTTGTCTTTTAATAATGTGGCAAAACTTGCACTTTCAACCCCAAAAACTGAGTTACATTGAAAGAACACAAATGTTGAATATTATAATGGGGTTGATAGCAAACGCGGGTCCAAGCAGCCAGCAAGATAACTGAATACTGCCCCCGAGTGGTTGAAATGTGTAATGACATAACTTTCTTATTGCCTTAATGCCTGTTATATCGATGTATTTTCTATTCCAACTTGTCCTATGCTGGGTGGCGGGGATCCAGAGCCTATGCAGGAAGCTATGGGTGCAAGTCAGGGAATAACCTAGGATGGGCAGCAATCCATCGCAGACCTATTTCATTAAGAAAATCAATGCCATTTCCTAAAATTGTTCCTTGAGATTCATAATCAGCAAGAAGCTGTTGCTCCATTTCTATGCATAAAAGAAACATAAAAGAAAGTTGTTTATGTGCTTTTCACAATGATGGTGTAGTGTGAGGTAGGGTGTCTCTTTTGCACAATTAACAGTTAACGTTCAGCGTAAAGGAAAGACCATTCTTGCCCATGCTGAAGTCCACTGTATACACAGCCACTCAATCAGCAGGCCACAGCAGGGCTGACCGACTCTCCATGTGGCTTTTCTGCACTTCAGATTCCAGGCAAATTAATGTGCCACAGGGCCCTTAGTTCGTCTCATTCATTCATTCTTTGATTGATTGATTCATTCATTCACTGGACTCCATGTGAACTGAGCTGGATCAGGCTAGAGCTGGGTCCTAGTTGGCAGTGATGGCTGATGTAACCATGTATACGTTCTGTTCCCTGTGGTCATCCTTCTAAGTGCTGGACTGCAGATGGTAAAAGCCATTCAGTACATGGCATTGTAATAGCAAATGTAATAAATTATAGATTCAGCCAAATAAACCCATATATTTGACTGAATTCAGGACCCTGCTCCAAGGTACAACAGTGATTCCGCTCTTGGGAACTGTCCAAACCAGCTTTTGGTCTGTAGTTCAGCTCCATCCCCTCATGCTGACCATCTTCACATCTTCTTCTATGGCTGACAACCTGGTCGCTGCCAACTCACGTCGATGTCCCCTCATCGATCATCCCTAACCCCTCCCACTACCGAGCCCCAGGTCTCAGAGGTTTGGAGGATTTTGAGATTGTGGACGTCAGGGTGTCAGTTTTCATCTCGTCCGCTTACAATCCATTAAGCGGCCCCTGAAAGACCTGCCTCCCACAGACATCCCCACTAACCTTTGAAGGCCTCAGAGACGGAGTGCTAAACCGGGTCGGCAGATAACTCTGGGCAGCTAGCTTCAGCCAGCCTTAGTTATCACTTTGATGGACAGCTGTGAAATTCCCTGGGGCTGTAATTAAACAGCATTCCAGTAAGCTCAAGACCAGGCTTAAAGAACGAGATTTTATCAAAACACATTGGAAATATAAACCAGATACCTTAGTCAAAGGGATTCTAAAATATGCTCAGATTAACACGCTTTGGACCAGAAGACAGCAGACAGAAAGACCTTCCTTGAGGCGTCTCTCATACACCTCGGAAATATGGTGACACGGTGGGTAGCTTCACACCACCAGGGTTGTTGTGTCAAATCCCAGCCCAGCTCACTGTGTCCCTGTCCTTCTGCAGTGCAATGCAGTTTAGTGTGTTAAGGCTGTTACACAGTCATACTTCAACGCGAAGCGGACGTGCTCAGCTGCGGACGCAGTCACAGACAGCAAGCATGGACTCAGTTCTGTTTATACTATAAAGGTGAGCAAATGCCTGCCTCGCACACGCAGTACTGTTGGTTCTGCAAATACTTCCATTCAATTAATCATTCAATCAATCAATAAATCAATTTTATTTTATCTTTTGCTTTTATCCAAAGTTTTCTCCCTTCTGTTTCTTCTTTTATGTTTGAGCAATTTCACAGCACTAATTTGTACACATTTGGTTATCTTTGTTTTTTCTCAATGGATGGACTGTAACCCTGTGGGTTGCAGTGAATTTCTTTCACCGAGAGCTTCCATGGTTTCTGCTTCACAGCACACAAAAATTCAGAAGCACGTGTTCAGGGTTGCGGTCGACCACTTGTTCTTGGCCGATGATGAAAATTGTGTCGCTTGACCATTGTGCACCCTTGTGTCTATGCAGAGAACAAGCCTGGTGCCCAGTGATGCTTGTGCCAGTGTACTGCCCAGCGTGTCCCCCGCCTTGTGCCCTTGCGATGTGCATCCTGGGACAGGCCCCAGACTCATCACGACCTGGTGGTGAATGGATGGATATCATACGTTTATTTCTAACGCAAACTCTAAATCAGAACCGTGAGCCCTAATCGGGGTTATTTGCTTGCTGTTTTGCAACTTTAAGAGCCTCGTCGCAACAGGCCAGAGAAAAAGGGAATTTCAGAGGCACCAGTGTGATTTGGTTCCACATTTCCTTGTTCTGGTAGATGGCGGCACTTGTTCTGGACCACTTTCTTCTCCAAGCGGAGACAGAAAGCAGCCAGTCAATCTCAATTGAAGGACAAAGGAGAGCAGCCATGTCTTACCTCTGCACCCCGCTGGCCTCGCCCGCTGCCTCCATCCATTCCCTCCCATTCTTCCCCATTTACTCTCTGTCAGCAGTTGGGGGTGTCTCATTTTCTGCCCGCTGCCCTTAATGAGAGCTCGGCAGCTCGGCCCTGCAGGCGGGGCGGGCCGTAACGTGACGGCCGGCCGCGAGGGCCGCTGTCAGCAGTGGGCCAGGGCAGCCATTCATCATCGGCGGGGCCGGCTGTCAGGGCTCGCCGTCGGGGTGGGGGGGGGGGGGGGGGCCACACCCCCCACCACAGCGAGGCTAAATCCAGGGACTGATCAGCCACCCAAACTCAGAAGAGGCAGCCCCAGGGGCCAAGGGTGTTTTTATCCAGCTCGGTGAGGTGAAATGCTGGGCTCTCGTGCAATAATGTGCTGAGGTGCTTCCGCCTCCCAATATCAGGGTCCATTGTCAGCCACTTCCTGATTTAAACCATTTCCCATTGTATACCTAATTCACTCTCATTGGATAAAACTGGGCTGTGATTAACAGAATATGACAGTGACACATTATTCATCCCCATGGAGCAATTATGTCTTCGCCAATCCCGCCTTGTTCTCCATGAGACACACAGACACTGGAGAGAGCGAGCGTGGGGGTCTCAGCTCTAAGTCGGCCATCCTCTATCCTGGAGCAATCGGGGATTAAGGGCCCAAAGGCGCCAGCAGTGTGTTATCCGTGGGACTTGAACCTACAATCTGATAACAGGCAACCTGATAACCCGCTGAGCTTCCATCATGGCTCAGCAATCTTCAAAGCCTTGTTTTCAAGTCTCACAACTACTAAAGGTCAAGCTAAAAAAATCAGCCACATTTTCGTTTTAAAATTTTATTATAATAAAGAAAGCTTCATGGCAACATTGACTTACTGCAGTTATCAAACACCGCACTGATTTTGCCATAACCACATGAACAGACCCATGCACCTACTAATCCACAACGCTCTGCCTCACACACATGCACTGAAGAGCACTGAGCTAAGTCAGTTTATAAACAAGATGGCTGACCCATGTATCCTACAGAAACCACAAAGTCCCGCTCTCAGGCCCTCCAACACTGACAGCAACCTGTGTGCAAATGGGGGATTCAGACGTGGCAAGGAGGTCTTAGAGGTCCTCCAGCAACACATGCTTCAGTTTTGGAGTCGAACATCTGTTCCTAAGAGTACTGCAGGGGTTCTACTCTGAACTTCTGTATCGCTAGGTGACCCCTAGAATCCACGTCCACGCCATTCCCCATAAGACGTCGTACAGTAAATTCAGGGGTGCCATATAGTTCCCATACAGCAGAAACTATTAACAGCATGGTGGCTCAATAGGCAGCACTGACGGCTCACAGCAGCACAGCTCAGGGGTTTGGATCCTGCTGGGTGTATGGGGGCATCTTGCATGCTCTCCACATGTCACATGGGTTTCCTCCAAAAACAAAACTGAAGATTGTAAGTGAGTCACTGTGCCCAATGATCGCCTGGCATCCTGTCCGGGGTGCCCCCAGCACAGGGCTCTGGGCTTCCCTGAAGTTGCAAGAGGGATGTAAAATGACATTTCTCTTTAATTTATCGGCGGTATTAAGAGAAGGTTTAGTTAGATTTAATCACCTTAAACATGAACTCATCTTGCACTCCTGGAGTCTCACCTTCATTCCCACACAGCATGAGCTGCTGGCCAGCTCCTACACGGACTAAAACCCAACTGAGTCCGGGCTGCAATGTTTTGTGAAATATCAAGTTATACTCAACTTGAAATAAAAAACTTAGCTAACCGAATAAAATGGTGATATAATGTGACCAGTGGCCCTTCCTGGGAGGGTGAGTCAGGTGATGTTTTCCCCTCCCTGGTTTCTTGTGCATCTGTTTTGACCTTCACTGACTGTTTACATTTATCCTGGCCCCCTTTTTTTATCAAACCTGCCTCTACTCCCATCTCTGTGTACCATCCGTGACCCCCCCTCCCCACCAGTGTCACATGACCATCTGCCGTCACGCCTAGAGGAAGTGTCACACTGTAGAAACATGACTGGCAGTGGTTAAACGTCTCCTCCTCTTACAGAGCGGGAGATGTCGCATTGCTGCTGCTCATTACGGCCGTGATCTGTGAGGTGGGGTGCAAACAAATTGGATATTGATCTATATGCTAACCATCGCAGTGTAGCGTCCTGGCATGCACTTAGCAGAGCCAGATGGGAGCTGCCCATGTCCTCGGGCCTCCAGTCAGCGCGGACTAATTAGCGGCGCTCGGCTTCCACTCCTTCCCATTCCTGTGCCTCATTTGTGACGCGGTTCTTGCCCTCTGCGGGTCTGTTGCAGCAGAAACGCTGACTCCACACAGCCATGAACCTCAGGGGTGGGTGTCCAACAAGCCAAGCAGGTAGCAATGAAACGATGCAAGAGCAGAATGAGTCAATCGGCCCGGTCTGTCATTTATAAAGTAGAACAGGCCTTGTAACCAGAAGGTTGCTGGGTCAAGTCCCAGGTGGGGGGGGGGGGGGGGGGGGGGG
>JAODKF010000049.1:16707305-16723892 GCA_026779585.1 Mormyrus proboscirostris | reverse complement strand
TCTTTGGACTGTGGGGGGAAACCGGAGTACCCGGAGAAAACCCCACGACGACACGGGGAGAACATGCAAACTCCACAACCCAGGCAACAGTGCTAGCCATTGCACCACCATGCCGCCCCAATGTGATGTGCATTCAGACCCAAACTCACCAGCTGGGGGGATTTCGCTGAGCTGGCTGTTGGTGGGTGATGCTTCCAGCTTTAGCCACCTCTTGGCAGGCTGCTCTGGGATGGGGAGGAAGAGCTTTTCCCCAAGGGCCCCACCAATCAGGGCGTGGAAGGGCTGAGCGGGACCGGGTACCTCCCCCTCGCCGGAGATGGAGAAACGTGGCATCTCGATGATGGCCGAACAGCAGCGGCGCCTCCCCATCAGCGGCGGGCTGGAGTCGCTCTCCGTGTGGGATGACTCCGACATGGACAGTCTCTTGCGCAAACTGAGGGCAGACACATGCAGCTGGTCCGTCCTGCCATCAGCTCAGAGCCTCAGAGACGCTTTACGGCTGCACTCACATCTCAGGGGAGCCTGCTGTCCAGTTACGGTCATGTGACCTGGGGCCGCACAGGCTGTGGGTGCGATCCCTTCCCTCCTCACTGAGGCTACACTTAGTCACAGGTGGTGTCTGCTTCTCCTCGGCGAGACACAGACGCTCCATGCTGCTGTAAACCTAGAGGGAGAAGGCAGAAAATCTTTGTCACTGACATAGAGAACTGGGTAAAAGCCTTAGGCAGTGCAAAGAAATGTTTAAAGCTATTTATCTGGGTAGTAAGTGCACATTTGCTCAGAACAAAAACACTATTTGACATTAGAACATATGCAAATTAAAAGTAACACAATAAATACTAGTAATAATTTCTTCTGTTTACCAAAATATTACTGATATCTAGTTGGATGGCTGGACGAACACCACTTCAGTTCCCTAACCAATCTTCAGGGGCACCTCAGCCATTCCAGTATTTATTAAATTTCATCACCAGTTCATTTAATTAATTAAATAGTAAAAACATGCGTGTGTGCACTGGGTGGTTGCTGCAAATATTGGGGTGATTTTAGCAGAAGTTTTGAAATGGCTAAGCTAATACACTTTGACAGTTTGATAGATATAATAGCATAGTTTTACACCAACATGAATATTATTTATACATCATTTTCTTTGGCTGCCTAAGACTTTTGCATAGTACTGTATACCCCCGAACTGAAAGTGGAGATCTGAACAGATCAATAATGAGTATGGGAGGGGGATCAGTTAGGTCACTGCTTGCCATGCGGTGACTTGCCTTGTTGAATCGAGGAGAGCAGGATGAGAACTGGCGCATCTCTACAAGCTTATCATCATTGGTGTCCTCTTCAGAATCCAGATGCTGATACCTGTCGGATCGAGCTGGACAGAGAAATGCAAGGGAGACTGTAAGAGGACAAGGAGATGGGTCCTCACTGCTGAATTCATGCACGGGCCAACAGCTGGGAGTGGGATAGACTGAAGTGGCTTACTGTCAAAGTAGCTGGTGTCGTCTTCTGACTCGAGCTGAGGGATGAATTCGGCCTTTTGCCTCAGCAGACCGGTCCAGTCCAGGCCCATGAAGAAGCGATGCTGTTTCACCTCAAAGGCACTGCCTGCACACAGACACACATCCATGGTAGGTGCACACCCACTTCAGGATGCAGCTGGAATTTCTGAGGTATAGGGCAGGGCTCTTCAAATTTGGCCTTCGATTCCAAATCTAGACCTAGTTTTCAGTTCTCCTTGGTATTTAGCTTTATAATTACTGATTCTGACTGGTCAGAGGCTTCATACCTGCCTCACAGGTCAAGGAAGGCTGAAAAATCAGCAGTGCTCAGACCTTGAGGACCATGGTTTGAGTAGCCCTGGTATAGAGAAACACCTGTTCCAAGCCGATCCAGGGGACTCTGACGGAGCAGTTTAGAGATGATGTCGTGGGCTTCAGCTGGCAGGGCCTCATCCTCTTCTGGCCAGATAATCTTGTCTATATAATGAAAGAGGCATGTGACGCACCAAGATGTCGCATAATTAATGGAATATAGAGAGCACTTGGGTGAAGATACAAATCTGAACTACTTCAGAATTTGCCAGGTACCAACCACTGATGACTTGTCCAAAGAGCTCCTCTGGTGTATTTCCAAAGAATGGGGCACATCCCACCAAAAACTCATATAGGATGACCCCCATGGCCCACCAGTCCACTGGTTTACCATAGCCTTGCCGAAGAATCACTTCTGGAGCGATGTACTCTGGAGTGCCGCAGACCTGTGAACACGCATCAGATGAAGTAATCCAAAACTGCAGCTTCAGATATCAATTGGATCGGCAGGCAGGATCTACCTGTTTGTCCAAGAACTCTCGTGTGTCCTTCTCGATGTGCCCCTCATAAAGGTTGGTGGTCAGGCTCATCAGCCCAATCTTGGAGAGCCCAAAATCTGTGAGCTTGATGTGTCCCATCGATGTGATGAGCAAACTGTGCAGAAGAAGAGCTCAGTCACAACTAAACGGGAAACAAAAGTCTGACCATCAATAACTACACATAAAGAAATGTTAGAAAAGTATGGATTCAGGCAATTACATTTCAAAGTCAAAATACGAAATGCCCAACAGCATATCCAGACACATACTGCAAATTTGCTGTGCCAGATATGTAAGCTAAACTGTCTTACTTATCAGGTTTCAGGTCCCGGTGAACAATGCCATAGTTGTGCAGGTACTCGAGAGCCAGAACAGTTTCGGCAAAGTACATCCGGGCCATGTCAACGGGTAGAGCCCCGATGTTCTTCAGAAGGGTGGCACAGTCCCCACCTGGCAGGAACCAGCAAATGCCCCAGGACCAAAGTGGTTAGTGAAGACAGCAATACATCATTAATTATTCATCATTCCACTCCTGCCATCATCAAAATAAAGTACCAGCTCCAGCACACATTATTTTTCAGAGGTTCCTCAAACCTTTTTCCCCTTTTCAAATGGTAGGGAACTGTTAATTTGACAATGCTTTACATTAGGTATACCTTCATAATGCAGTATTCAGTGCACCAGTAGGATTTTCTATGAATGCCACTTCTGTAAGAATATACATTATAATGCATTCATAAAGCCATATTTGTAATGCATTATGAAGCTTTCATGTATAATGAAATATATATACCTTCATAATGCAGTAAAAAGCATCCTTAATTCTTAAATCAACCATTATAATGCATTATGAATGTATCTATGGTGCATTATAGATGAGAGCTTTATTGGAGCTTATGAAATATTGTAACCAACTCCATAATGCCTTATGACTGTCAATAGAACATGCTGTAATACTATATTAATTCTTATACCAGTCTTTGTAATGCATTATGAAGGTATCTATAGAACATAATAGATGACATCTTTAAGTGCTGCCAAACAGTTGAATGTCAGTTGAATAAGTGCTTGAGAATAGCCCAGGTTTAGGCTAAAATCTGGACTTATTCTACATTGATTGACGGTACCAATTGACATCTGTTCGTGAGCGTTGGGCTTGTTGGGACCAGTATTATTACTGCAAAATAAAACTGAAAGGAAACGGAATCTAATGAAAAAAAAATCGTTAACTGAAATAAAAATGAAAACTATATTTACAAAATAAACAAGTCGGACCTTAATCAGCAAAACATGCTCCGCTAACCGAATTTAATGCGCATAATTTAATTAAGGATACACCAAATGTATACAGATTACTAATTGACTAACTGCAATAACATACAGTTTGTTGTTGTCAACTTAAATTAAACGAGCAATTTGATTTTCTATGGGGCGCCGTTTGTAAAGGTACTAAACATTTTTCTATATTTACATTTAACATTTATATTTACATTTAATATTTATATTTACATTTTTACACTTTTAACATTTATATTTAGCATTTACATTTAATATTTATATATAGGCATACCATTTATGGTGAACAATTTTGAAAATAATCCACACAGCAAAAGAATCTGATGATCCACAACACCATTGACTTCCAGCTAAATGTCAGAAAATTGCAGTAAATGTTGAAAAAGTGGCAAGTAGAAAAATGTTTAGTACCTTTACAAACTGCGCCCCATAATTTTCTGCGGGAAAATTTATCATTTAGATTAATCGACCAATCGGTAATGTAGTCGATAGATTCATCCATAGAAAAATAGTCGTTAGTTACAGCCCTATACCATTTATAAGTGGCAAAGGGGAGTCTTATTGTATTGGGAGTAGACCAACGTGTTTTATGTGTGTAGGTATGACCCACAGAGGTTCACTGTACCTTCCACGTACTCCATGACCATACAGAGATGCCGGCGCGTCTCAAAGGAGCAGAACAGGCTGACCACGAATGGGTTCTCCGCGAAGGTCAGGATGTCCCTCTCCACAAAGGCCTGCTGGACCTGGTTTCTCAGAATTAGGTTCTGCTTGTTGATCTTCTTCATGGCAAAGCGCTGCCGTGTCTCCTTGTGCCGCACCAGGTAGACCGCACTTCAGAGAGGACACACAACATAGAATTTACGCATCCAGTTGGAACTTGTGTCTCCACACACAGCCTGCAGTCCATCCGACCCAATAGTGACCCATTCAATGTGACCATGCACGATGGGTTCTGAAATGAGTATTCTCCATTGTCATGGAAACAGTCGGGTTCTGCTGTCCCAGGGTGGCTCACCCATAAGCTCCATTACTGATCAGCTTAATGTTCTCAAAGTCTTCCTCTCGGGGGGCCTTGGCTTTGACCTGCTGTACCGAGGCACTGCGACTCTGCAAGGCAGGAATAGGGACGGGGGTCAGCCTGAGGATGGGGGGGGGACACTCTCTGCTGCTCAGGGACAGCCGGCTCACCTCAGTGGAGTCGTCTGTCTCGGGGGTGTCGGGGTGGCCGCTGTCATAGCTGCTCAGCTGGGCCATTTCTGCATGGGGGGGGGACACTGACACCCTTAGCTCTCGTATGGCCTTCCCTCCCCCAGTGCATAATTATATCAGTGTCTATTGAGACAGTTTATCTGCATTTCCGTAGCCTGTTCAGGGGGACTTGTGGGTACTTACCCTCCAGGGGATCCCTGGTGAGGCCCAGCTGGCTGATGATGTAGCGGGGGATGTCCGACTTGATGCCCTGGCCCGTTTTGGCATGGCCCTCCGCAGCTTCCAGAAGGTGGTAGAACTCTTCAGGGTCAAACTCCTACGAAACAGGGTGAAAGTTTACAACCACCTTAAGTCTTCTCTCAACCCAGTAGATACTCCTGTAATATTCATAAACCAATACCTTACCTGGATCACTTTTTAAGCCTCTTTCACATACACTATTAATAATAACTGACAATACTGCACATCTTGGAGTATACCATGACATGATAAAATAGTTCCGTCAGCCAATAAGAATTGTTTTTACTTTATTGCCTGCCTAATAAAACCTCCCAGGACTGGCAAAATTTATCAAGGCCATTCTATATGCTGTCGCAAGGGTGACTGAATTCTTGATATAAGTGCCCAGCACTTATTGGCTTGATAAGCTAGGCTTCAATACAAGTAGGAGGGTCCAATCAGCCAGGCCATTTGCCAGCTAGAAGCGTTACTGAAAATTATGCAGTTACAGGTAAGACAATTAACAATAATGCCATTCAATTTCAAGCAGGCTACAACTGCAATGATAATGAGGGGACAGGCTTCCCGTTTTCAGGTTGCAAAGCTTTCAACAGGAACATGGGACCTGCTTAACTAAGTAAAGAGTAACAGGCTCCTGTCTGTAATGTTCTCATCCAAGCTGAAGTACCTGATAATTAAAAAAGAAAAAGCAGTAAATCCTAGATTTGATTGAACCACGTAATTCCTGGTAATGTAATTTAATTGGAAAAAGCACACTTATTAATTGGCAATGCTGCTGCATACGTTAGGATGCCCTTGTTGGAAAGCACTAGGTAGGGTTTGGGTTTGGGATATCACCCCCCCCCCCCTGGCCTTACCAGACACTCCAGCAGCCGTGCAGGCCGGGCGATGACGAACATCAGCTTCCTCACCAGCTGCGTGACGAAGGCCACCTCTGCACTCTCTGACCGCTCGTGAGCCTGTCCATGATTACATCACCTGGCTGTCATGACCCGCCATTGGAGGGAACCACATGATCACACAGTGGAGGGTGGGGCTAAACACTTTGCACTTCCATCATTCTGCAAAAACTCACGATACCACTCCATAACACTTACTGCTCCCCAGACTATTTCAATCTACATCCTGCATCCCCACATCTGTTATTTCCTTGATATTACCTCCAGGGCTGTCAGGTTCATTCCTCTGTTAACTGAGTGTGTGCATGTTCTCCCCATGTTTACTCAGAGTAATCAAAAATATGCAAGTAGGTAAGCTGGAGTCTCAAAATTGCCCATTGTGTGTGTGTGTGTGTGTGTGTGTATGGGGGGGAGGTGGCGGTATGTATATTTCAGCAATAACATGCAAGATAAGGTGCGGCTGTACTCCAACACATCCCAAAGATACCTACAGCCATAATATATTAGAGTACAACTACTGTACACGACATTGATACAACACTTCATCGAGTAGCATTTGAGTTAAAAGTAATAAGCCACAGCAGGTAATACTGTACTTGATTATTTACTTTTTTAAAAAGACGCATGACAAACACTCACTCCCAACTACTCTGCATCATTTAAAGTTAACTAAGTAACAATTTTTAGATACTCATGTAAAGCGGAGTGATACATCTGATGTGAAATTTCCGAATGTGATTATACTCTAATAACAGCACTTATAGAAAACTTCTTTTCTAATCTGATTTCTTGGCTGGGACTAACTGTTGTATAAATTACATTATGGGGACCAAATGTACCCCACAATGTGATAAAAACATGCTTTTTCAGCAATCAAAAAACTCAAAGTCTCGTATTTTGTTTGGTTACTTATGGTTAAGGTTATGGCTGGATAGAGATTAAGGTCGCCATATTGGGAGTAAAGATTTCTGCCTAGAAGAGTGGAGAGTCCCCACAAATATATAACTACAAACCTGTGCGTGTGTGTGTGTGTGTTTGCACTTTATGATGGACTGACATTCCATGCAGGGTATGTACTACCTGGGAAAAACATTGAATTACCCAAACTTACCTGAAAAACCAAAAAATGATTCACAAGAACCACTCGCAAAGAACAAGGATGCATGACAGCAGAGAAAATGGGGGTAGAGTGTCAGCAATGGGGAGATGTACAGGCAATCCCCAGGTTATGAACAAGATTCGGTCCCTAAATCTGTCTTTAAGTCAACTATGAAGGTAAGTGGGAACATTACTACAGTACAATACATAGTATTAATAATATTACAGTAATAATAAAAAGGTCATATGGTACTATACCGTACCTCAAGCTGACAAACTGCACAATATTTTCACGAGTGTCACAAAGTACTGGGTGCGTTATTATTACAAACCATTGCATTTAACCCATAATTATTAATATAATAAATATGGCAATCTGTAAATATGAGTCGTCCATAAGTCAGACTTCAGTTGTGTGAGAGCGGGGTCAGCCCCGACAGTGAAATGTGAAGTGTGGGAGGAAATGAATTAAGCAAGACAGCACGTCTCTTTCAGCATACAACAAAGTCAACGCTCCCCCACACCAGCAGGCAGAGAGGTATACACGTACGATCAGCTTTTGATTCTACACCACAACACACACACGACATAAATGGCTCCATTCTAGGTAGAGGATTATGGGTAATTAATGAGTAAAGTGGGGAGGACTAGGCTGATTGAGTGAGAGGCGGCATCGGCTCGCCCCGCCAGCACCCCTGTGGTGACATCCCGGGCATCCTACACAGAGCCCCCGTTTCCGCACACAGTCCGGACGCTGTGTAAGGCCATCGGTTCACTCCCGCTTTCCACACTATGGCCAGTCGCGGTTTTGGTCTCCAACTGACAGTTTATACTCCAGCTAATGTCTGATGGCCTGGGCCCCACAAATGGTAAGGATTGATTAAATACACAGTCCCTCCCCACTACCACCTCCCCTTCGTGACCCCTCCCACACACAAACAGCCCTCCAAATCAGCCATCTCTGCTCGGCGTGAGAGCCACTCCCTCCATACAGTGTGATTCACCTTTCTGTCATGTACAGTGAGCCGGGCGAAAAATAACACCCCCCCCCCCCCCAACAATAAGACAATGGAGACAGCACTGAAGGAGCGATGTGACGGACGAGTGACTAATGATGTCAACCATCTCAGGCATGCGTGCCATCTGCGATGACATTACTTCCCACCTAAATCCATCTAAGAAGCATGACAATAAAACCCGGCTGTGAGGGGAGACGACTATCAGAGAGTGGCATGTTTCTAACAGAACTCATGCGATTGATCTTGATCTTCAACATGGAACTATGAATCCATCTTCTAACTACATATCCTGGTCATGGTCATGGATGGGGGGGAGGCCTGGAGCCTATCGTAGGCAGCACAGAGCACAAGGCTGGGGGGGGGACAGCCCAGACAGGATGCCAGTCATGCCGGAACCATTAAAGGAAAACAAATCCGATCCACACAGAACCCACCAAACAAACATTATTTTATACAACTAGCTAACGATTACCTGCAACCCCGAAACTCTCAGAATTGAAAATCAATTGATGCACGTGTGAAGTTTTTGGTGAATAATATTACACAAACGCATTATAGGACCTATTTTCCGTGTGTCCCAGCAGAGCTCAATTAAAAATCAACCACTGGAATCTGTAGGTAAATGTTTTTGCTGTGGGTTGCATGGTGCACTGCAGTGGTTAGCACTGTTGCCTCACGCCCCTGGGACCAGGGTTTGAGGTTCTGCCCGGGCTCCATGTATGTGAAGTTTGCATGTCTTCCGCATGGCATTTCCTCACCGAATAGCCTGTACATGTGATTGTGCCCTGTGATGGGTTGGTGCCCCATCCTGGGATGTTCCCTGCCTTGTGCCCATAGGCCCTTGACCCTCATTTGGACAAGTGGTTACAGAAATGGGAGAAATGCTTCCGCTGACTATAAAATTGTCCTGTGGCCATGTTACTCATGTCCAAAAAAATACACAAGTCTATACAAACTATTAATTTATGAATTAAAATCAATGCCATGCATAGATCCCCCCAGCCCAAAATTCAGTGTGTGATGTCATGTGACCCTGCTGACTCACATCCTGCAGCAGCTTCTCCAGGTTGTCCTGCAGCTCGTGGAAATAGCGAGAGGTGATGAGGCCCTGCTGGGATTTTTGCAGGCAGTCACGGGACAGCTTGACCAGCTGCTGTTGGATGAAGCTGAGCACTCCGTCCGCCAGGGGAATCACCTTCTCCGGAGAGAAGGAGCCCAGATAGTCGGCCAGACGCTCTTCCATCTGGGCCGTCGCCTGCAACCGGTGGAGAGCGAGTGTGGGTTGGGAATCAGCTTGGAAAAGGGCTGTCCTGCAAACCGTGGATCAAGGGAGTGCCACCAGTACCAGGAACAATCTGAACTGGTAACCCACAGAGTTGCCCACCCCCCCAACTCCAACAAATATTTTTTTTTGTTTAATACTGTTTTTTGTCATTGCGTTAGTCCATATGTGTTTATATGTCTTTATAATTCTTCTGAAATGCAGACAATTGTACATATAAACCTTTCTATGGAGTTTTGACTGGTACTGTATGTCAGCCCTCTTTCATTATAAGTTGAACATTTCTTGCATTAACACACTCCGGTCATTCACATTAGGCTCACCTTTGGGAACCGTTCCTTGTAGACATGATTCATCATGATGATCTCGTGGTCAAATGGAACTGGAGAGCGTCCAGGGCTGCAACAGGATCAGACGCAGAACTCAACAGTCAACTCAGATGTGCAGAGCGTTTGATCAAGGCTTCCCCATGAGAGCAGGACCTGAGGATGCAGTCACTGTAAAGTGGATGGGCTTCAGCCCAGATCTCCCAAGGCTTCTGAGCACCTTGTCGTTTTCCCGTTTGATTTGACACATCAAAGAGGAGAAGGAGAAAGCTAGGGCCTTAAAGAATGATGAAATTCCAAGTCAGCTTCCATCATAAATAACAGGCTGTGGTTGATCTTAGCCTGATCTAAGGTGCATTTCAGAGCTTCTCGTGATCAGGGGGAGGGAGGGGCACCAGCTTCAGGCTTTCTAGTCATTTAAGAGAAAACGTAGGCAAGCCTGGGCTCTGTGGAAGGAAATTTAAATTTGGGGAGAAGGGAGTGGTTGAGAAAAACAGCAAGTCAACGTCATAGAGCAGTGAGAACAGGAAATGAGCATGTCGTCTCAGGGGAAGGCACTCAACCGCCATGTGAGGTCATGCATAAGTCATTTTGAGTAGAGTGAGGAACTGGTCACTAGGGCAACCGCACAGCATCATCATGAAGTACCAGCACAGCCAATGCCAGTATGTCAGCTTCCCAACCAGTATGCCTCCCCATTGGCCCAGCAGGCACATAACATGAGGAATAACAGCGGCCTCCCCATTTGCCCATAAGGCAGCCAATCATCTTTCTAACAGGACACATCACATGAGGAATAACAGGGGCCTCACACTGGCATTTTCGGGAACTTTTTCAAAGCATCATAAAACAAATGGCAAAGGTCAAACATGACACTGACTGATTACTGCTTTGACTTTGGTGTTGACGTTGGCAGATTTTAAGAAGACAGAAGAAACTGGAATTCCATCGAAGCATTTTCTGGTGCTCATGTCAGATCTTGATGAAAAGCGTTGGGGGTATTACTGTCATCATTTTGTATTTCAACGAGCTTCTTCACAAAAAACCTTTAAGCAAAAGACAAGTAAGGGCTGTATCTTTGCACAGGAAGTCTTTCTTCTTGAACTGAGCATGATTTTGTACCTACTAGGTATCTTAACTAATAAAGTAAACTTGCATAACCTGACACAACAATAAGCTTGTTGTCAATAACAATCTCCAGTCAGGGTACTAAAAAGACAACAGCCATTTGATTTTGCCTTTCTTCACCTTCCTAATTTAAGATAAGGAGTCCAAAGAGCAAAAAAAAAAAAAAAGTGAAAAAAATTCATTGAAGTCAAGCGATTCTCGAGATACTTCAAAACCTGCCTCCTGAGTGACCATGTGAGCCTTAGTGAGAAATGTTGCCTTTTGTATTATCAACAAAGGGTCTACATTTACAAACGAGAAGAGGCCATTCGGCCCATCAAGCTCGTTTGGGGAGAACTTAACTAACAGCTCAGAGCTGTTAAAATCTTTTCTAGCTCTGACTTAAAGGAACCCAGGGTTTTAGCTTGCACTACACTAAGAGAGAAACTATTTCATACTCTAACCACACGCTGTGTAAAGAAGTGCTTTCAGAAATTCATTTTAAAATGTTCTCCCACTAATTTCCACTTACGGACACAAGTTCTAGAGCATGCTACGGAAGCCTGAAAGGGTGGATTGTGGGGGTGAAGATAATGACTCCCCAGCCGAGTTAACTGTCAACACCATCAGACCAGTAATGACCAATTTGCCACAAAGATCAGAGAAGACCATGGACCAGGAACGGGGAGTCAAATTGGGAGGGGGGCAAATATTTTCAGGGAAATAAGATGTGCTTAAGGCATTGAAAAGATATGCCTCCTGGAGAGAGATGTACCTCTCATCCTATGCCTCTACCATCTTTGCAAAGAAAGACATCTCTCAGGAACGAGGACAACTAGGATTCGGAGAGTAAACCCTTGGGTGCAACATCATCAAAGCTGTCGATCAAACTGGGATCTCCCACCCACTGACGGCGCTTCAAGTCCCTAGGTGCCAACTTCTGATGACAAGTTTATTGCCTTGAAATCAGGCCTGAGTATTCTGCATGCACCACAGGGGTGATATGGCAGCTATAAAGAAACCACTGTTAATGGCTCATACAGGTTTTGTTCCGATTTCGGAATGGTTTGCTCCACGGAATAAGTTTAGATTTTCTGCAGATTCAAGTTATTTCTTATTTAATGATTAGCGGTTTAATTTAAGACCCCAGACTATGGAATTTCTGCTGCCACCATCCAAAAGTTAACAGGAGCCAGGGCTTTTGCAAACATCTACCAGAATCTCTCCCCTGGGGATAAAGAGGAGATTTGGAAGATAGGGTGTGTTCTCATGAATCTCCAGTCAAGTCACAGACCACACACAGTGCACATGACATGACAGGAGAACAGACACACAGTATACATACATGAACTGGGTGAATGGAACGATGTATGTGGACTCTTTATAAATAACAATACTAAATATAAACTTTCTGTATATAATATATAGTATGTAAAATAATTTAGCAGCAGGTAATGTAGCCGCAGATAACAGAAAGTGCTAACAATCTTGAATCATAAATTGAACAGCAAAATTCCAAAAGTCAGTCCGTTTTTTGTTGTTTTTCAGATAGATGACACCACCAGTAAAATCAGGCCTCCTCATCATATATTACAGTACTGGGAACCAGAACCATCCACAAAAATGTTCTTGAAAACATATCCTGTGGACTCGGTGAGTTTTGGAAATTCAATTGTGCATCGCCTGCAGATTTGGTATGAACAGAACAGAACACTGACAGACAGGGCCAGGAGATGGAGGGGGAGGATATCTGTCAGGCAGCAGCAGGGTCGTGCATGTGATTTTTGTTTTAATCTTTCTGGCATGTCAGTCCTTTGAGCTGGAGAAAAAAGATCACCCACGACTCGATGAAAGGCCGTCAAAACCCAAAGCCCTCTCCCAGAGTGTGACCTTTAAATCCCTGTCAGTGCTAAAGAAAGTTGAGTCGTGTGAGTGATATTGCATAGAGAGGAGCGGAGACGAGGGCGGGGCGAGGATCGGCACAGACCTGAGGCTGCGTGAGCGGGGCCGCAGGGGGGGTGAACACTGGCCCTCTTCGTCCGCGATGCCCTCAGAGCTGAAGTGCTTGGTGAGGAAGTGCAGCTCGTCCGCTGTAGGCTGGAAGGGCAGCTGGTGCAGCCGCTCCTGGGAGGAGCATGATGACTGGGAGAGGCAGATGGGCGGGGTTAAAAGCCAAGGAGGCGGGTTTTCCACACACTGACTCTTCTTATGTATCACCTGCCTAGAGGAACTCCATGCAGAGGAGCCACTTTTACACCTTCGTCACCAGATTTATTGCCATCAGTGATTTCTTTTCTCAAAGCAAATTTAAACTGAGCAGAAAAGTTCAGATCTTCGGGTTTTTTTTTTTATTTGAAGTAAAAAATGGTAAAACAGGTAAAGGTAAAACATTTTGGGGGAAGGTAGCGACCAAGACAGCGACCAATATTTGAATGCAGGACATTAATATGATTTTTGATTTCATAGATAGAAATGCGACGCTCTCTCCTTTAGTTTTTTTTACAGTGTAAATGGTGTCCAGCATGACACTCTAATGTCCTGCACTGGTACAATTCCCAATAATTTGCTCAGAGCTGCAGTAAAGGAACCGCCATGCCGTCAGACGTCACTCACCGACACCGTCGAACTGGGCGTATTGCTCCCATAACCCGACGAGGGAAGAGAGGCCAGGGACCAGCGGCGGCCATCGGTTCTGTCATGCAGGGTGGGGGGAGTACATAAGAGGGCCAGAGCTACTCCCCTACCCCCCCAGTATGATAGCAAATACTACACAGAGAGACATTACATACTAAGCTACCACCACTGGCTTTTGGGTTTGAAATCTGATGGGAATCCTGGATTCCTTAATTTACGCACACAGATACTCCTAACCTACTCCATGTTCCCATATAGTTGTATCATATACACTGAGGCAACAGCACTACCTACTGAGCACTGTACTCCAAATCAAATTGTGTTCCATCCACAGCATCAGAAAGGCAGATAGAGCCACTTTAATCGGCTGAGCCGAGGGTCACAGGGGCACCGCGGAGTCGGCCGTAACAGGGCAGTGTGAGCGTAAGCCCCTCCCCCCAGGATGCATTGCAGGCAACTCAAAGAAGTAAAAATGGGAGGGGGTGATGGATTACCTTTCAGCCTGGTGTCCGTGACTGCGTAGAGAGAAGAATAGCATTACTGCCTGGTCAAGCCCCCCTGCCCCCTGCCATATACACACACACACATCAGCATGTGGAGACAATTGGCACGATCTATTCATCGATCTTCTAACACCTTCTCTCACTTATAGAAAGTAACATTTTCTTAATCACACCAGCATCTTATAGCTAGCGCAGGCATGCTGACACCCACTAGAGGGCGCCCTTGATTCAAAGTCTTCAAAGTGTCCTCTCTCCTAGATGCTGGGATCAGTAACAAAGCTTTTCTCATAAAACAAAGAAACCCCCAGAGACACTAAGGCGTTATTATCTTCAGTGGTATTTTTCCCCATTGGATTCAAATGCAAGCAGTAATGGACACTGAATCTCATTGTACTTGACAATAAAAACTATCGTCCATCATTCCATCTCTCCATTTAATGACAAATTAATAATATTCAAAGGCTATTTTTTTCAGAGGTCAAAAGCTATGAGACCATGTTAATGTTTATATAAGACAATATTGTAATATGCTGCTTGCTTGAAGTCTGCAGATCTAACAATCAGCGGTTGAGTGCAGTACAATAGATTTTTCTTGAGACCCTAGCTAGTTCATGCTTCTTCTTCAGCTTACCTGCGTGCTTGGATGAAGGAGAAATGGACCGCAGTATTAGGGGAGAAGTTTCGTGGGCTGTCCAGGGGGCTGCTCCCTGAAACAGAGGGGAAGGGGGCATGGGGGGATGGAGGGATGGAGGGATGGAAAAAATGAGTACAAATGCACTTTATATTACAGAACCAGCGGCAACTAAATCGGCAGTGGTGTGTTGTCAGCTGATCTAAAGCTCTTCCTGGTCACGTGACCAAAAAAGCGATCAAGAATCATATTCTATTTCCCTCCAGCAGTACAAAAACATGCATTAGAAAATGTGTCTAATTTGCCCATAATGTGCGAGTGCACATCCTATGATGGACTGACTGGCCATTTCGAAATGAAATAAACTTGATTCTTTAAAACTAACAAAATAAACCTTTGAAGCTGCTCAGGATATCTGATTGTGAATGACGGTGAAAACAGCTTAAGGTGTAGAGGAACCCCAGCCAGGATCAGCCTGGGGCCTATGCTCATTAATTATGCATGCGCCCTAGGTTCTTATGGGACGTTACATATTAATGACCACATAATTGTCCCTGGAGAATAAGGGCACCTGAATGAAGATAGAGAAGCGAGGAGCCGTCAGGATGAATGACACCCTGAAAAAGGGGAGGCCGCTGTGTTTCTCATGCCACATGCCCGGCAGTACATTTCGGTCAATGCTCAAGAGTGACATCATTAGCTGATATTTTCTCCAAGGGGCATGTGATATGAACCTCGTTCGACCCAAAGATCTTACCCAGACGTCTCATCCTACGTGTCTGGGGAAAAGTCAGCAGGCCTGGACCAAAGTCTTGGTTCCTCTGTCCCTTTCAATTAGACCCTGGCCTTGTCCTCTGCATATTTTATCCCTACACAGCATCAGCAATTTTCACCAGCCTAACTGGACTTTTAAAATGATAATTGGACCCTTAAGAGCTCTCCGCCTTGATCCCCCCAAACCCCTGCTGGGGTAGAATATAGCCCCCCCCATCAATCAGAGTTCAAAGTAGTTGATGGTAACACTAACTGGCAGTAGGTGGGTGGCTTATTTTTATGCAGCTGATATAGAGTGAGTGGGACTCCATCAGAAACCTGCCAGCTGAGATGGGAGATGGGGGCCATGTCTCTGAAAACAAGGACAATCCCGGCATCCCCCCTCTCTGCCCAGACAGTACAGAGTTACAGTGAATACAACATCCATCCATCCGCCTAGATCCAGCAGAGTCACTGTGGAGGAGCTTGCAGACTTGGAACTCCAGCCCTGCTGGTGGTTTGGCAGTAACTAGGCGGGGGGGAAACCATTTCTAATAAAAAAAGGACTAATGCACCCCCTTGTTATTTTAATGAAACCTCACCTACTAGGCTCAAACAGCCAATAATAACCAGCAGGGTCTCGGTGTACCTAGAACAGCATCCCATATTTAGGGGCATTACGCAGGTTCTGGTTTCAGCAAATTGTGCCAGGAGGATAGAGCCACTGCATCTGTGATGGCAGGACTGACTGGCGGGCCTGAGGGGAATGTGCTCGCTCGCATTAACAATGCTGTCCATCTCCTTTCAAGGAGTTCAGAAAAAAGACATCGATTCTGGCTCACGGTGAGCCCACAACCTAGCCTCGGTCACGTGACATGATGGACGCAGGGAGGGATAATATGCAGTTACAATGCGGTATTTGGTTGTTTTCTGGCTGATCCAGAGGGAGCCGGTGGCTCTTGATCCTTTGAGGAGCCGTGTCACTCTCCTGTAAGTTGGGGGGCTGGTCTTTCTGAAAAGTGGGTGTGGCATGTAGGTGTGTCCTTGCCCAACTGCTGCAAGTCTTTGACCAGCAGGGAACACCAGCATAGCAACACATCACAATTGGTGAAATGCGCCTTGAGGGTGTGGAGGCTTCCAGCCAGGGTGTCCATTGTCATTAATAAGGAGCTGCTCCAGAGAGAGGGGGGGGGGGGAACAGGACACCTGACACCGATGTCCATACAGCTTG
>JAODKF010000049.1:16678906-16707205 GCA_026779585.1 Mormyrus proboscirostris | reverse complement strand
CCCCCCCCCCCCCCCCCCCCCCCCCCCCCCCCCCCCCCCCCCCCCCCCCCCCCCCCCCCCGCCCCGCCCCCCCCCCCGCCCCCCCCCCCCCCCCCCCCCCCCGCCTAAGCACATGCCCCCGAGGGAAAATGAACTATATCTGTGATGCCAATTACGAAGCACAAAATGGAGGTTGTTCAGGCGCCCTGAGAAACTGAAAGCCCAGGGCATTTATTTGGCTCTCCTGAAGGATATGTAAGCTTCTGGAAGCCTGGAGCAACAAACAGCACCCTGCATTTCCAGCTCAGGTGGAACACACTCGACCTTCATTAGCAGCTATAAATTTGCATTTTAAGCAGAATCAAGGCTCCGAACAAACGCCTTTGTGAGGCGGCACATCGTGACCCTACCTCACATTAAGTGTTGTGTTTGCTCCGTGCTCAGGCTCAAGGGTGTGGAGGCGGGAATTTCATGTGTAACAAGCTGCAGCTTTTATGCACATGCATCTCTGTTTACCACCCCCACCAAACATAATGCACCTGCCCCACTGAGACAAACAGCGCTAACACACTGCTCCTTTGAGGGAGATTAAAGGATGGTCACATGATCCCAGCTGAGAACGCCTGGGTATTTCACATTGGGAATGGCGACGGAGGAGGAAAAAAAAAACATAAGGTTTGGGTGGATTTTGGACTGATGCAGTGGGTTCCACTGGGAACAAGCAGTTTGTGCTGGGAAATAAGGGGAAAGCCTGTCAAGATGGCCGACGTCCATATCGCTTGTCGTTTTCCTGCAGTGCAAACCATAGCAGATGGGCTTAGTTGAAATGTTCAGAACAGACAGTTCATTAGGGTCAGAAAGTGGGAATAAATGCTACCGATATATGATTTTAAAGGAATAGTCTGACTGGGACATTCAGCAGAGGTCTATCGGGCGGGTGCAGCACCACAGGCAAACAGTTGCGAGAGCTGGTTTTATCATCTGAAGAGGTTACATGGTCAACCATGCGGACATTTTTACAGCTGCATCTGGCTGGTGCTGGGATGGCGGAACATGCCCCGCCACCCCCCACCCCACCCCCCGCTGATTTCTGTCACACAGTTGACCAATGAGCAAGACTCCACCTACTGCTTTATCCATAAAAATCTATAGATTGTCATTTGTGAGAGCAGCTTGGTGTCCCATTAAAGCTAGTAAGCATAATTACTCAATAAGGACCATGCTATCTTTTAGCTTAATAGAGCCATGCTTCTTGTCTGTAAGGAAATTAGCCCTTGATCTGAGATGGAACCTTACAGGACCTCACAAAATCCCAGAGCAACATTATGACGTTTCAGCATCATCTAGCCAAGATGGACGGTATTCCTATAGAAATGCTTACCTGGCGGGGGGCCGTGTGAGGGGGAGTGGGGTCTGGGCAGGGTGGGCGAGGTGCTAGAGGTCACAATCAGGCTCTTCCTGTTGCTGGTCCGGCAGCTGAGGAGATGGATGCCTGGTCAGCAGGTCTTCAGTAACCAGGTGGGACAAAAATGCCGTCCATGTTTCAGCCAGCTGGCACAGTGGCGCCCAGACAGGAAACGGGCCTGCGTCATCCCATAATTACCTTGCTCCTTTTAAACATTCTAAACTCAAAGTAAAGTCTACGTAAACTCAACTGTTACGCAGGTGTCGCCGGATTCTCAAAAGACCCAGTTCTGATTCTGCTTAAGTGAACTTATTATATACTGAGGAGCTTAGCTGGAAGCCTCAGGCTGCAGGGCGCCCCAGTCCTTCCCCGGAGCATGTGCGCAGCCTGTCCAGCTCCAGATTAGACTTTTGGGGCTGAGCAGGACATTCATTTCGGATGCGGTGCCGGGATACCTGTCGGGATCTCCATAGGGGTGGTCCGGCCCACTTACCACTGTGCTCAAATGAGGCAGTCTCCTTATTTAACCATGTCCCACTAAAACCCTGAACAGTGTTACAGATGGGGTGTGTGTGTGCTGGCCTTTGGAAGGGAACCGAGAATGGGAATAACTGGATGTTCCGGCAAGGGAGGGTGAAGGGAAACTGCAAATGAAGGGCATGCTGGACTGACACATGACCTCCCTGACCAAGGCTAATCTCCTTTTGGGTGTAATTCTGGTCTTAGTGTCAATTTAAATTCCAAAATAATAGGACCAATAGCCAGCTAAGAAAATGAATATCTCAAGTTTGACCGTCTCTTTATAAAAGACTGGAGTCCACAGAACTCATAGAGCATCATGGGAAATCAAACCTGGGGGCAGGCGAGGAATCAGACGGGTTTCATTTCTCACTTGTCTTCTTGTGAGCCGGACAAACCGCACTCAGTCACCGTCTTACATCACCGCAGGAAGCCTGGGGAGTCGTGGCACCTCCCCTCCAGATGCCGTCAGGTGTGGAGAGGGTGGCGGCCATGACAGGCACTGTGCCACTGGGTAGCTGGTATGCTTGTTTTCTTAGCCACTCATCCCCCACCAGGTAAGGCATGCAATGGCCAATAGGTAAACAGAGAGATGGCGACTCAGGCCCCAGAAGTGGACAGGGGGATCAAAAGAGGGACTAAGCATGAGCACAGGACGCCACGCACGGCTGAAGCTTAAGGATCAGGAGAGGGCATCCGTCTCGGTGAGAGGAGGCTTGTGGATGAAGAGCCAGGGGTCACGGCGTACCCCATGTAGTCCTGGAGCACGTCGGGTTCCGGAAACAAGTAAGCAGAGAGAACAGCCCGAAAGGTGTCAGACATGGTCCATGGCTGATCAAGGGGCGTGTGCGTGTGCGTGTGCGTGTGCGTGTTCATGCTCTTTCCTTTCCACTCTGTGAGCCCTCACATATGTACATGGGTCCCGAGAACAAAGTGACACTATTTAAAGGCACAGACTGCTAGAAAAACAGAAGAGCTTCTCCGATTTTTGCCTGGTCTTTAGAGCATTTTGTTATGGTGGCAGGGCATGCCACAAGGATGATCCACATTGTCACCTCACAAAACAAGGGACTAGAAACAAAAGGGACCAGAAACAAAAGGGACCAGGAGGGGTCTATGAAAGGTAGGTAGGTAGAACACAGGGAGCAAAACACAAAGCAATACCCATATCTAAACTGAAGCCAACACAACAACAACCACAAAGAACAACCAGGGAACAATATAAGGGCAGGAGCTAAATATACATGGTAATGGATACAAAACAAGGGACAGATGTAACCCACAGAAATTAAACAAAATGCTAAGAACAAAGGGTAACAAATTAACAAATAACACATTAGGAGCTAAAACCAAGGTGCACTAGGGGAACACAGAACAGGATGACCAGCAACACCTGCTGGCCAAACAAGGGAATGACAGATAAAGGGACAGATCCTGACACATTTACTCCGCGTTGTGCCATCATGTAATTAGGACCCATATTCTAATTCACTTTCATTACAGGAAGATTCCGGTTAACCTCAAAAATGCAGGCCATGGATATTTACACATGCCCTACAAGCAACGGCTGATTGGTTGGGAGCAGGACCCTCTCTGTCTATTGCCAGCTTTTACATGGAGAGAAGACACCTCATTGCTGCTTCTCAGAGCTTTACGGTGTGAGACAGACCCATGTGATACAGTATAAATGTGAGCAATAGCATTTAGAGCACGACCACATTCAATAATCCTGCTTGGTATCATCCAATCAGAACAGCATACGGAGGCAGTTACCTGAAGAACACTGCGCAATCAGCAAAACCATTCCTATACTCATTCATAGTTACTGGGCAAGAAAGATGCAGCAGGCCATCAGTCACAAGGTAAACGAATAGCGTGCACACAAAAGGATAAAACTAGAGGCAATTGGTCTGTTCTGTCAGATGAGGGAGGAGTCATAGGTCAGTCCCAGCTATCAGCTAATCAGGAACGGCGGCACTACATGCACATGGGGCATGTTGCCGGGGAATGGTGCCAGGGGAAGAGATGTGAAGGTGGAGCCTGTTACCATAGCAACAGTATCATACAGCTGGCTGGATTCTAGCACAGACCAAGGACACAGCTAGGGAGGGAAGGGTGAAAGGTCAGGATTATCCAATGATAATCCACAAGACTTGTCTTACTGCCCACCCATAAAACTGGTTTGCTCTCCTAGCAGGGTTACTGAGATTGCAGCAAATGAGTCAAAACTTAATACAGAATTTAACGGGCCAGCTGCAGGAGAGACACCGTCAGTCAGAACCATCACAACCGATGTCACATATGAGAAACCTGCTGGGAACAAGGAGGAATAGAGCAGAAAGGTGTCCTTGCGAAGTTGGGGTGAAAACATTCCCCAGCAGATGTCAGCCAGACAAACTCCAGCAGGAGTCACAATATGCTACTTCAGTCCAAGAATCACAAAAAGCACATAGTAACAGACTGTAAAGGTTTGGTTAGGGTGGCCGGATAATCCATGTCAGGGAGACACGCTGAACTAGTCAATTAGTTCATCTCTTCTCTTGTGTTGACTGGTTTGTTTTCTTAACTGAAAGACTCATCCAGCAGTGTTACATTTGTTTTTAACATTTGTGACACGTGCATGATTATATAAGACTAACCAATCAGCACAAAGCAAGTATTCAGTGCTAAAGTGAAATCCAAGTCTTTTTAATTGAATTGGGAGTTTACAAACCCTTTACTAGTTCATACTGTCCCCCCTGACATGGATTAGGTCGCCATCCTGTCTGATACTTACAAGCTGCCTCTCCTGGGAAGACTCAGCTCCTTCTGAAAAAGAGAAGAAACAGAGAACTATCAAAACACATCCAGACCAGAATCATCACTATGCATCACTATATTCTAATCAAAAGAACCACGCACATGCCACTAGATGCAATACAGATAAACCCTTCACAACACGCAATGGAGTTTTAAAAACGACCACCCGTAATTTCTAAAAACTCTTTTTGTATTTCACTGTTGAATTATAACATATCAGTAGCTGTACTGCTTATTCAATATTCCCAAGGAAAACTCTTATAGCACTCTGTGGTTGTCAGTCAATATTACGATGTATGATATGAGAATCATTATCCAAGTCAATGCAATTATTGAACATCACCACTAGATGGTGCCAGTTTGCCGCTGGCGGATATACTTCACTTCCAAGCACATCTGAAATCACCTGCTAGCCGCTTTTTTGGTATGAAAATAAAATGTGAACATGTTACGTCATATAATCATTATGAGGAAGCCTGAGAGCACTGCTGGTCCATACTCCAGTGGTCAGCCTCAGAGGACACATGGCAATACTTCACACAGTAAATCAGCGTTTCCCAACCCGGTCCTCATGGACCCACAGGTGGTCTATATTTTTGCTCCCTCCCAACTCCTTGCTGGACAGTCCACATTTTTGCTCCCTGATAAGGAACTAGGAGGGAGCAAAAACAGGATCAGATTTTGGAAACATTGCTGTAATTCACACCCAGCCTCCCCCCCCCCCCAACCACATTCTTGTTATTCATTCCCTATATATATATCCCCTGGTTGCATTGCTAAGATATGCACATAGTGGGCTATAACAAAGACAGTAACTGCTGCTTAAGTTATTAAAGGTTTTGAAAACTACATCAGGGCCCTGTGCGATTCAGCTACAAAACAGCAGCTCCTTAGTTTCATTCAAGACTATAAGACAAACAAACCATAAATTTATAAGCCATAAAACCAACTGGGAGGACAGGTAGCGATCCCACTGGAAAAGCTGGAAGCAAAAGAGGGGGTGAAGAGTAACGTGTCAACAACCACTGATTGGTGAAACCTCCTTCCCATTACTTATCTGATTGGTTCTTGTTGGGTTAAAACTCAAGAGAGGTAGAGGTTTTGTCAGCGGTACAAATGCAAGAAAATGGTCCTTCTAGTGCTGTGGACAAGCAGGAGGGGGCTGAAAGGCCGGTCACCAGAGTTTAAAAGGGTGCACCAGCTGGGAGCCGTGGTTTTGGACTGGCAAGTGGCGTGATGTCACCAGGACGCACCCGTCAGCAAATATCCAGAACCACTGGAGCAGATCCATTTCTCCCCACAGAAAGATAAGCCATTTTCCTTCCATAGGATGGTATTTGTGGATCAGTAATATTTCCCATGGATGACCCTAAGGGGACTACAGAACAGGCATTTCTGACCTTGCAGAGACTCAATATTTTTTCAGTTCCTGTTTTGCAGTCAATAAAACGTATGTTTTTCAAATGCACTGAAATCCAATTGAAAGGCTGGTTCCTCATTCTACACTGTGAGAAACTGTTCTGTGTCTGAAATAAAACATTCATTGCCTTTATAAATCTGTCCATCCATCAGCCAACAACTTACCCAGTGTCACTGTGAGCTTAGGGCCTGCCTCTGGCAGGACAGGACAGCAGGTTGGGGACACCCTGGACAAGGAGTTTATTTAAGCCACCTATTTTATGTCATTGTGTCCTTGTTCAGCTGCCCTGTGTGCCTTTAATTGCCCCTTGGGGACAAATAAAGTTATTTTGAATTTGAATTTATCGTGCAGGTTTTCCAATTCCCTTTACAACACTGCAGTTCCTTAACTTGCATTCCAGTAGATAAGAGCAGCTAGCCATAATACCAACTGGGTAGGCAGGTAGTGATCACATTGCTAAAGCTGGAAGCAAAAGAGGGTGGGGTAACGTGCTATTAGTTACCTGATTGCGTACAGCAGGGTTCCGCAGTGCAGTTCCTGGAGGGTCAGTCTGTCCTGCTCAAACACATTCAGTTCACCAGCTAATTGCCAGGTTTAATAGGTGTGTCTGAGTAGGACAATCTGAAAACTGCATTCTGGATTTTGACCCTCCAGGACCAGAATTGGGGAACCCTGGGTTGCAGTATCCTCTGCATCCTGGTCCCTCTTATGGCTGCAAGGGACACATTAGGGTGAAGTCATTCTCAGGTTGGAGTGCCAGCCCATCGCAGTGCTCACTCACACACCGTTCATACCTATGGGTAATTTAGTAACTCCAATTAATCTCAGCATGTTTTTGGACTGTGGGGGGAAACTGGTGTACCAAGAGGAAACCACACAACAACAGGGTAAACATGCAAACTTCACACGCACAGAGCCATGGCAAGGACACCAACACTGAACCCAGAGGTGTGTGAGGCAACAGCGCTAACCCCATCTTCTAAGCCTTAGCATTAAAATATGTATCCCTATGTAATTAGCCTGAGGCTGTGTGCACAAAGGGCAGCAACACCAGCTTGCCAGTAGGGGGCATGATAAGGCAATTTTACTACTCACAGCACCTGACAAATCTGCCTGACTGAAAACTGCAGATGACCCGTCTTAATTCTGACCGCCACAAAGCAACACGACACCAAAATTAAATATCCAGGTTAGCCAGGAATGACAGGTAACCTGACAAGCCAGTGCCCACATTCATCTATTATTCCATGACACTCACACACAAATTTATCACTTTCCAGCGACAGATTTCAGACACATTCATTTCTTGAATTAATTGTCTGTCTCATCCCCAGTGGTTTACGCATAATTACATGCTGGATCCCAGACCCAACAAAAATCTGAAAAATACTTTTTAAATTGCCATGACAACTTTTAACATTTATTCAGCATTAGCCCCGCACACCAAGGACATTGACATAATTAAAACAAAGGCCATCTTTGCATTTCTTTCCAGTCGGTTGCCCCTAAACCCTGTTTTCAATATTGTGAAAGTGAAACTGCAATTCTAAGCAGCCTGGCTGTGTTGTGGGTTCAAGCCTGGGGTCCCATGGAGTGTCTGGCTCAGTGGGTTAGGACTTTGTATCCCTGATCAGAGGGTTACCAGTTCAAATCCCCAGCTCAGTAGACTGAGTCCATTGTTGGACCCTTGAGCAAAGGCCCTCGACCCCCAGCTGCTCCAGGCACAGGAAGACCCAGCTTTCAACTGCATTCTTGAAATAAAAACATCTGCTAAAGAATATTTAAACAAATTGAACCCCCCCAGACACCAACATGGATTGTGATTTGTTTCCAGTCACCTACATCCTCTTCTCATTACCAGAAACACAGCAAACACGCAAAAGCGAAGGAATGATGAGCAAAGGGTGGCTGCTCACTTCTCTGGGGGGGCGGGGGGGCGGGGGGGTCGAGCATCCTGCTTGAATCTCTTGCTTTTTTATTCAGAGGTACTGCAAGGAGGTTCTGAAACCCCAGGCTGGGGACAGACCCTGCCGACTTAACCAGCCTCTTACATCTCACATCAGGACTGTATCTGTCTCCAAGCACATACAAATACGTCTATGCAGACGAAGAAATTATTGTGCATTTTTTAATCTCACATCTCGGGTGTTTCGTAGCTCCATGGGCTAAGCACCCGTGATTAAAAGGATTGCTGGTTCAATCCCTGACCTTGGCATGTCTGCTGGTCCTTGAGCAAGGCCCTTAACCCGCAGCTCCCTGGGTGCTGCTATGGGTGGCTGCCCTTCACAGCCAGCTTGCTCTCACCAACAGAACAGAGCAAGTTGAGGGAGGCATAAAGAGAATTACCCCATGGGGATCAATAAAGTATCAACTACTACATAAACCTATATGAGCCCTGGCTGTGAATCTGAATCACGTGTGCAGCCCAGTGTGTGTGTCTGCAAAAACATGAAGTGATCAACCTCCTTTTGCAGCATGCAGATAAGCAGGGAAGTTAATTCGGGGCATTCCAACCCCAATTTAGGGTTAATGCTGGTTTGTGATCCAGGAAGTTAGCTAGAGATCATTACCATGATTTCGCGCAGAAAGAACAGGCAAACTGTAAACACACAGCGATGAGATTTATTCCCCAACCCTGGAGATCTGAGGCAAAAGCACTACCGCATTTTATAATATAATAATATAGTTCTTATAGTGAAATATAATTGTTTATATTACATACAGTTTCTATGCATACAGGACTTGGTCTAGTGCAGTCAGCAGTGTTATCTAATACCACTAAATACCATAGCAGTTCCACTGCAATTTGTCCAGTGCAGGGTCACAGCGATCCTCCAGCCTACTCCAAATGGTTTATGATGTAAAATACCATAACAGTTCCATATTTGTGTGGCCAGTGCAGAGTCAAGGGGGTGCGGGGGCCTGTTCCAGACAGCACGGGGATGGGGCTGCTTTCAGTCCACTGCAAGTCAGAGCATGAGACTTCAGGTTAACTAACAGCATGTTTTTGGACTGACAAGGAGACCAACACAAATGCAAAGTCACACAACTGGGGGTGGGAATGAGGGGACAGGTCGCCACACTGGGCCAGCATGCCACCCGAAGCAACGAGTGTTTGAATCCTGAAAGCCCCCCCTGGAGCTGCTAAAATAACGGAGCATTGGAGGGGCAGCTTAAGGTCAGTGTTTTAATCATGCAAATTCAAACATTACATTTCCCGGGGGGTCCTGGGCACACCATGTGCTCCAGAAACTTCCATGGCCTACTTAACCAGGCCCAAACCCAGGACCAAAATAGCTGCTGAGTCCCAGATACCAGCCTGCCGGAAACCGCAGACTACAGCTCTGAGAAGACCAGGGTCAAAGGTCAGAACCTGGAAGGAGGCACTCAGTTGGATGTGATTGGACGGCATCCTCACAAGCGCAGCCCTGCCAGCAGCCACAAGATGGCACTCAACCTGGTTCACTTTTAACGAGTGCAACCAACTGTGATGATGACTGAGAAACGATCGCTCTTGTTAACAGATGGTATTCAAGGCCCTTGCATGGCTGACCCATAAATCTCTAATTCCAGAGTGGGATTAATCACAGCATTCATACAGGGGGCAACTAGGACTGAGATTTCTCAAAGTTTCCCAGCTTTCTGGAATAAGAGTCACACGTGAAGAAATGCACTGAATACACTACCCCGGCCAACCATCACAAATTCCCCATATTCCCTCCTCTCCTTCCTGTCACTGTGATACTGTATCACCTTCCTGCTGCGGCTAAACCCTACCGTCTTGCTGTCATTCCCCCAAACCTCACCATTCCTGCTGAAAAAGCACTTTCTTCAAAACCTCGGCAAGCCCACAGAAAGATGATATCTGAAAAATGATAAGTGCCTGTTCACTCGGGCCCTTGCCCTCTTGGTTGTTTAATCCACTGAGACTTTGTGGTGTCTAGGCAGCATTCTCGTGTGGCTTGCACCTCAAGTCAAATGACACCATCAGATAATCCAAGAAGAGAGCTTTATCTTCCAGCTCCTGGTCCTACTGCCAGCTACCAGCTGCAGTGTATTATGGGAATATATCATATACAGCACATTCCTGTATGAACAAGGACATATACTGATAACTGCAAAAAGATTATTAAAATATATAATTACACAATAATAGATTGTAATGTATTGCATTTAAATACAAATCAATGTACAGTCAGCATTTCTGCATCAGAACTTTCCCTATCTCGGTTAGTGTGTAGTCATAAGAAATAATTATTTGGGGGGGGGGGGGGGGCTTGCAAAAGCCGCAGATGACACACAACAGATTTAGTAACTCAGAGATGCATATAATATATGTATGGTGCTGGCTTGGAGGATACCAAGTGTGTTTACGGTAGCCTCCCACATGATCTCTCGCACTGATCTTTGTATTTCGCATTTCTATGGCCTTATATTTGGCTTAATTCCTGAGTGCGCAGCGGGACCTTTGCAAGCAACCTGTCTGCTCTGTGCACGCTCAACTCGGCCTAGACACTTACTCACCCGGCTCTGCACAGGCGCTACGTTCGCTCAATTCAAGATTGTACTGTGCATGGAAACGCAGAAATAGTTTTACCTCTTGCAGATATTGAAATGTCATATACTATGATGACAGGTTAGCTAACGCCCTGCTGTCTGAGATGGTCCAATACCAAAAAAAAACACCATGATGTGATTGTAGTTAAAAAAACAACTCACCTGTGACATAGTGATTTTTAAGTATTTGACATCATATTTTGTAAAATAGGCAGTGCTTGACTAATAGGTAACGTATGAGCAAAAATTTATATCTCTGTATTTTTAAAGCCTTTATATTAATAAAATATGTTTACGAAATTTTTTATGTGTGGTTTTATTAATTAGGCTATTATAAGAAATCATTTACATTTAGCTTGATAGTGAAACCGACATGTTTTATTGTAGATGAAAGTCCCTCAGACGCACATATGATTCTCATGCGTTTTACATGGTTTCTCCGGATCTTGGTGGGGCGGCTGCTCTCCTAACCCCCATGATGTGGAAGGGCAGATCGTATAGTAAATCATAAAACATTACAGATAATATTAAGTACACGAGGTTGAAAACAAAACCGTTTTTCTGCTCTGAGATTACTACATAATTCTCTTCACTCCCTTCACATATTACATTAATGTGTGCAGTGTAAATGCTCACGCGTGGAACTTTTTTATGGTTCTGAAAACAAGCTCATGATGGTGGTGTTTTTGGTGTGGATCTCTGCAGTGGCGTATTGCCCGTTTGTATTGCATTATTTATCCAGTCAGCATTAAGGGACCAGCATTAGCTCAGGGGGCACCTAACAGCTCAATTCAGAGCGTGGTCCCGTGCGTTTTGTGCAGGACAGAAAGATCCCCACCCCACCCCTTTAAGTACTGGACTACTGGTGCAACTTGATCGGAACCCTCGTGACTGCAGAGGCCTTTAATCTGCAGAAAAGTAAAACTCCGGCAGATATAGGAAACCGATAACCACCCCATGGACAAGCCTCATCAGCTATTACCTACACATTATTCATTGATTATACGACAGTTCTGACCAAAAATGTGATTACACAAGAGTATAACCCCACTGGACATTTCACATTAGCTGTATCACTTCGCTTTACATATGCCTCTGCTCCACCAATACGGTACTGGTGCTGGGATGGTTCCTGCTCGGTGCCTGAGAACCTGCCCGCGTTTCCACCTGTTTCAAAAATGAACGTAGGTGTAAGTGAAAGTAAAGCAAAGGTTCATATGTATTCCGTTTTGTTAGATTTATTTTGATATGTTTCAGATTTGAAATTTTTATAAGCTGCAGAACCAAAAAAAGTTTTCAGAGTATGAATCGTTTTCACTGTCTCTACTGTCAGTATCCACTTGTGTCTCCTTAAAGGGTCCCTGTCTGTGTGTGTGAGTTTATTATTCATTCCTGCTCATTGTTTTACAGCTGTCCTTTTAAGGACTGTGCAATAAAAGGGTCTGATAATAACTGAACTTCACTGTCCGCCTCATGATCTCCTCACCACTTCAGGGTCACAATATTTTACTTATTAGACTTGGCATGCAGCATGGTTTTAATTTACATTCCAAAGTGATTCCACTAATAAACTGGCTAGTCATTCCACTGCTGACACCAGCGATGTTAGATTAAACTATATCGGTTATGGACAGAATTTTCCAGATATGCGGAAGGTTTGGATGCAATAGCTCGTCCCACTTTCGCTGACATTATGGGAACTATAATTTTGAGGAGGCCCACAAATGTTTTTAAAAAATAAGCAAAATATGCTGTATCTTGTTACTGTTACCTTATAAATGCTACTAGATGAACTGTTGTATAAAAGCAATAACATATCAGACGGAGTGTGGTTGTACTCCAATATATCACGACTGTGATTCGGTCATAGGCACAAGGCCGCAGGCCGAGTATGACTGCAATCTGCGTATGTTATTGCTTAATTAGAAAACAGTTTATATAAATCTAGTTACTGTACAAGTTAACGGATGTATGACTGATTAAACACCCCCCTTTTCCTTCCATTAAATGCCAAACACTATTCTAATAAAGCGAGAAAAAGTAAAAAAAAAAAAAAAACTCAGAAAAACACACTTGGCTGTGGGTACTGCGCCTCACCTGCAGCGCTCTGCCTTGTGGCTCCATCAGCAAGCCGAGCCGTGCTCCGTACCAACTGAGCGAGCGACGGGCGCCTGAGGCTGTCCAATCTGTGGACATTGTGTGTCGCGGGACTGAACGATAGCGCCTAGCGCCTTTTTAAGAACTCGTAATCCCTTAAACACAAAAGGAGATTATATGTTTTTTTTCGTCCTGAAATTCCACAATCAGTTAAGCGCTTGCGTTTGCATTATTTTGAAGCCAAAACAGACCTAGAGTGTTTTTGCAGGGGCTCCTTTATTATAACTTTATTGGAGTGTTAACTAGTGGTTTGTAGGTTTGTAAGATGTGTCTAACAGTGGTACATGACTATCTGCCCACAATCCTGGAGGTGTAACGGTCTGGGCCTGCTCTCGGATCCGCTGTTTTTCATACTTACTGCATGTTTTATTTGTTTGCTTTTTTAATACAAAACATTATGTGACTTGTGTAGTCATCTAATATTAAAAACAACATAAAGGCTTCCCTGGCAGAATGAAGACAATCTCCAAACACACATTCTCCAGATCAATAAGGAAAACTTCTACAGAAGTACACAAATCACATTGAAGGCAGTATTTGGCAGTATTCATGATTGACAATGAAGCATGTCTCTGATCAGGAAGGAAATCAGAATGGAGGAACATGGGACTGTAGCAGGTGGGCGATCTTTATTTAGAGGAATGGGTTTGATTACTGATAGACTGCATTCAAACAGCAAAAGTCCTGAATGCAGGGTAACATGGGTCCTCCCAGTGACTATTGCCCAAAAAACATATGCAAATATATACACTTCACTGCGAGCAAGGGATGGATGGGATTAACTAATCACTACGCCTGGATCCAGTCATCTGTCTCCCTCCAGACAGCTACCCCGCCCAAAAAAAAAAAATGAAACTGTAAATAATGACACGTGAGTGGGAGAAAACATCCACAATGTTTCCTTGAAGGTCACACTGAGGGTCTGAGAGCTACCTTCACGGATAGGATGAGGACAGATGAGCGGAGGGACCTGGTTAAACCTTCCAGACTTTCTTCGGGGTCTCGTCCATCTCAGACTGAATTTGAAAGACTTTTAAATAGATGTTTATTGTTTTTTAATTCGGTGACTCTGTCAGGGGATGTTAGGTGCTGCATAGTGTGGGAGTCACGCTTGGGCGTGCCAGGTCTTGGTTCAGTCCTTAAGTCAATCTACACTGTTAAGTGTCTTGCAGGAGCCATGCCAAGCTGGACACTCAATAAATGGGCTCTTGCCATCTCTACCCCCCTGCACCCCCCACCCCAAACAGGGCTCTGTGGTATTAAGTGGTAGGCTAACCTTTTCCGTAAACAGTTTCTAGAACCTTCAGAATCATAGAGTGGAGTGAACAGATCACCTCCCCTGTACACGCACCCGCCCGAAACGCTCCGAGCCGTACGCTTTGGGGCCTGCCTGCACATTGCTGTGCGCGGGATGTGATCCTTCCAGGAATGCTGGTCGGCACCTGCAGCTAGCAGAATAAGCAGCATGTGCAAATGTGACCACACCCCTCCCTGCACCATGCGAGGTGCCCGTTTCCACGACAGCACACCAGTCTGGGTGCGAGGGGGAGAGGTTGTGCCGGCCCCCGTGGGTTCATGGTGGGTCTCACATCAGTTACCCGCTCTCTCTGAAAGAGCAGTACCACTGGACCCAGGAAAACTGGGCAGCCGGCCATTTGTCTCCCCAGTGATTGTCATGCCAACTCAGACCATTACAGGAAAAAAACAGTACGGTCCATTAAACAAGCACTGCCTGATCAGAACTATGGCTCTATTCAAGCTGTCTGTACTGGGCATCTCCATTCAAACTGTACTGTCTGCCCTGGAGCTCCTCAAGTAATTATAAAAGTTAAATAAAAAGTTACAGCCAGAGGTCCCAAGTGGACCAAATGACCAGTTAGGGCACAAGTGTCCCAATCTGTAGTCACAGGGAAATGATTCATACGGTTAAATGCTGATGATATGGAATATTTTACATAATAGCGAAGAGACAAACAAAATGTGTTTAATGACTTTTTACCGAGTCTTAACTGAGCTGTTGCTGTGTTAACATGCAAGGCTTACCTGGAAACCTCTGCGTCTCAAGATGCTGGAGTCGTCCATGTTGGCACGGATCCCAGTCCACTTCCTCAAGACACGCGATTCCTGCTCAGGGTAGGGCTCCTGCTTCCTTAAGATTCCTGCTAAGGGTGGGGCAGTGTGACTCTTCAGGGACTGACATTCACAGATTATGTGGCCTCCACCTGCACCGGGCACGTCTGTACTTTTCGGTCCGAAGTTTATTGTCCAAACTGGTGCGACTCCTCTTGGGAGAGACTCAAAAGGGGGTCCCGTTACTTGAAATAAGGTCTGAGCTCGATTTGCATAAAAAGATTCTTATTTTATGAAGTCAAGCATTGCAACGACACGTGCGACATTCTTAACATGTACCTGGTGGTGACAATCCATCTCACGATGGTCCTCTACACACCCCTTCGATCACTGATGGCTCGAGTTGCTTGTCCAGCTACCCCTGGGACAGAAACAGCATTTTTTTCCCTTCCCCTGCAGTGTGCGGGGTCCTGTCGCCCAATGTGAGCACCACAGTGGGTAAGTCGTCTTCCAGGCAGCGGGGGCTGGGGGTGTCCGTCCACCAGTGACACTGTCTCTCTGTCTCCTGGGCTCGGTGTGAGAGGGTAGGCTCAGTAACTCAGGAATGCAAAAGCTGATGTCCTCTCTCTCTCCCTCCCTCTCTCTGTGTCCCGGAGCACAGTGGGCTGATCATTCCTCCTGTTCTTCCCCCCTGCACGTGATCGCGACGTCGCCCCCTGCTGACCATGCTCGGATGCTTTCCTGGAGCACAAGCCTCCGGACCATCTTCTCATGTTCTTATCAGTCGATTCCCCTGATGCCGCCGTTACTCTGACTTTTGACTGCCTCCCCTGTCAGAGCTTTTATTCTTAAAGGCCAAACAGGAACTGACACAAACAAAAAACCTCCATATTAATTGCACACACAAATCTGACCATGCATATAACAATAATAGCGTATAATTAAAGCTTAATTGCCCCTCTGTTTCAATTTGTTGTTCTTAAAGGCCAAACAGGAATTGACACCAATGATAAATCTGCTGCACCAAATTAACTATGCAAATAACAATACTTAGTAATAATTATTTCTATATAATTAGTTAACAATTGTACATGCACAAAATTAACTACACAAATAGGAATACTGTCAGTACTTAAAATTATTTAAGCTGCTTATTCTGTTACGAACCCATCACTGTGTGATAAGTGTGCTTCCAAATCACACTGGTGAGCAGGACGACCAGGGAGTTCCCGCCACTCTCAGCCAGGTCTCTGCACGTGGTTTTTCCTCAGAGCTCAGCAGACCGGTGGAAGCTGAGGGCCAGGGCTCGGCGTCCAGGTCCGATCTGTTCTCAGAAATGGTCACGGCTGTCCGCGTCCATAAGAAAGGCACGAGGGTGGATCATGGTACAAGAGGCGTCTCCAGAGCCCGTCAGGCACGTTCCAGCCCGCCGGTGAGGGCTGATCCCAGCCGGCACGTGGGCAAGGGGCGCTGGCCCGGAAGAGGGCTCGGCACGTTTTCCGCCACCTCTGGTCTGCAGCAGACCACAAAAAGTCCCCCCTCCTGGGCTCCTTACACCCCCACACGCACATGCACTCCTCCCTTGCACCTAGAATCCCAGTACAGGTAGGGATGGGTTTAGGCGGCTGCCGATGGGATGCGGCTTCCCTTCACAAAGCCTCCCCCGCTTAGCCTGCTTCAGTTTCCCCCTCCCTCTGCAAACAGGGCAGCTCCTTCCCTCCCACCTCCTCTCTCTCCTGTCAGCTAGAGCTCCTATGACAGTAGCAGCCCGCTGGCCAATCACACGCAGGCAAGCCAGGCATGGGTTTACAGAAAATACATAGGAGCTTGTAAGCCCCGCCCCTGCCCAACCCCCAAGCAAACACATTTACCCCAGGCACATCCCATCTGGTGAACGAGAATTAAATATCTCCCCCCTCCCCCAAGCACACACACTCTGATCACTGCAGCAAAGCGGGAGTGACCTGGGGAGGTGGGGCAGAAATAAATATGAATAAATAAATAAATTAGTAAATAATTAAATAAGCAGGGCTGCCTGTAGCAAGGCCCCGACACTATCGGCAGTGAGGTGCAGTCTGCTTGTTCCAGCACCCCCTGCTGGACAAAATGAGGGAACAGCTCATGAGACTTTGCATCCAGGAGGTGTACATCATACTTAACACGCTTCACCTCAATAATGGCGAGACTCAGTTTTGCTATGGTCTTTAGGAACACTAAACAGAGAATATTTGCAAGTTTAAAAACTATGGAGGCCACATAACCCCATGACTAGCTCTGTCTAAAAATGCCCAAGCTGGCATCGGAGAAAAAACGAGTAGAGTGTAGTGAAGCAGGAAAAAACAGACCTGAACCTGGGTGGGGCATGGGAGGCAGGGTCTGGAGCGGGGCACTGGAAGCGAGGCTGGTGGCTGAGAAGGGGAGGTCTGGGGTTGGAAGGTGGGTCCAGGGGCTGGGGGCAAGGTGTACGAGGCGGGGCCTAGAGGCAGGGGCAGGAAAAACAAAATGCTGTTCTACACACTACAGAGTTTTCAATAAAATCCTCTGTTTCGGTAGTAGTCCTAAAATATAAAATGGCATTGTATTGTTTTTTTTTTTTAGTGAGTATGCTATCCAATCTACACACCTGAGGCCCCAGATATTGAAAACTGGGGCAGAAACCATGGATAGCTTTTGTTCCAAATTAAAATCTCATCTTTTAATGCCATGCAGAGGATCTAAATAAAGAACAAATGATGTGTGAATCTGATGTGGAGAATAGTCTCTAAAAGGAGGATTAGTGTCATAAATTCTTTTAATAATGTTTTTTTATTATTATTATTATTATTATTATTATTATTATTATTATTATTAGGGTTGTGAGTTCAAATCTACCTGTTGTGAGGCACTTCTTGTACTTCCTGAGTCAAAACAAAGGAAACCCAACCATCTTGATAAATGACACCTACGGTGGCCATTTTGAAAAAGAGCAGATATTTAAGACTTTTGTGAAGGTGCTTCTCCCAGCAGCTGGCCCTCTTCTTTACATGCCAATAGCAGCATGTACGGGCCGTCGTTCTCTCAGACTCGTTGTGGGCCTGGGGTTTAACACAGAGATGGGGCACCCTAAATGGAGACACAGCATGTGATGGTTAAAGAAACACAAGCACACAGAGATGCAGCTAGCCCAACACCAAGGAAATACACCGAAATATGCCCCCCTACCCCTGGTGCCCCCAGAGGATCATGGGAGTTGGAGTTCAAGCAGCACAAACATGTGTCTGTTTATGTTTATGGTGGATGAAATACCTTACATAATGCAGGGAAAATTAATATATAAACAATACGTATGTTGTGATGACTAAACAAAGACTTTGCATAATGTGAATAATTTTAAATTTAAACAAACTTTATGATTTAACTACCTTTTTAATTTAATCTGCTCATCTGAAATTCATTATTCATTGTGCAGGTATACATGCACGCGCACACACACACACACACATAAACACGCAGAGACACACACACACTCTGTCTCTTAGGATCACAGCTCATCACGATCGATCTGTAACAAAGTCTCCGCCTCTGTCTGGACCTTGATCTCTCCCTGCAGAACTGCTTGTGATATAACAGCATGCTTCTGTGGCATCGATCCTCAGCCTTCCGGGATATCAAAGCCATTCCGGGATATCAAAGCCATCAAATCCCAGTGGAATCATCTTTTTTAAGGCTGAGGACATCCTGTCTTCA
Source organism: Mormyrus proboscirostris (assembly GCA_026779585.1). NCBI lineage: Eukaryota > Metazoa > Chordata > Actinopteri > Osteoglossiformes > Mormyridae > Mormyrus > Mormyrus proboscirostris. The sequence goes on along the minus strand of JAODKF010000049.1, from coordinate 16,688,573 downwards.
CACAGGTGACTCTGAGCCATGTGGACAATAACTGTAAGTGTTACATTCACATTCAATTTAAATTATTGGTTTTATTTAACATAAAAGTAGAAGTTATACAGAACTTTTCTCAAGAACCCAACTGTGAAATGACTCTGACAGTCATGGGATTGGAACTGGCAACCATGAGATTACAAGCACAGAGTCAGAACCCACAGAACGACATCCCATCTCCAAGCTGCCCAAACAACGAGGACATGATTTAAAAACCCCTTGCAGTGATGTTCTGTAGGACTGGTCCTACTCGTCTGGAAGTAATGGGAACATTATATATAGCATGTGTGCATGTATGTAGGTATGTGTGTGTATAATTTAAAATATTAAGTCTAAGTCCTTGTCCTACTTCTGTTTCTGGAACCGTATGTTCTAAAACCTGCTTTCACAGGGAATGGGAAAAAAGCCTGAAAAGGTAGTTAATTATTTTGGAAAGTAAGTAGCTGTATAACCCCTGACTACAGGGTATTAATATCTCAGTAAACGACAGAGATTCGGAATGAGGTCGCTAATCACTAATGCTGGGAGAGAAAGAAAGGAATTGCTAGTACGTGCTGTCATGTGTTCCCACGCCACAAACTGTGACTTGTCACAAGTGGAAGGGGGCTAGCACAGGAGAGTTGTCATATTGCCAAATATTGTCAATTCCGTCAATTTCATCTGAAGTATATGGCTACCCTAATAATAAGAGTAATATCAAACACGCGCACACACACACTGATCTGTACTCATATATGTCCATTCATTTCTATGTGCAAAACCCTAATCCTGAATATGACAGCCTTAACCATAACAATCAAACTTAATCAAACTAGTCTTTTTACCTTTTTGATAACATTCACAGATTTTTATAAAACTGAATTTCCATTTTTGAGGACCACAAAATGGTCCCCACAATGTAACGTATACCTGAAGCACACACGCACACACACACGCACACATATTTGTGCATACAGACACACAGGTAAATGGTGTACCTATGTAAATGGATGGTGTACCTATCTAAATGAGGACCTTCTTTCTATGGGAAAAACTCTTATACCAATCACGACACCTTTAATCCTAGCCAGTCCTAACCATAACCATAAGTAACCAAACAAAATGCAAGATTTTTACTTTTTTTATAGCATTCACAGATTTTGTAAAAGTAGGGAAGTTACAGGCGGTACCGCACTTTGGGGAGATTTTGGTACCCGAATGTGATCTTTGCAACAACCCCCCCTACACACACACACACACACACACACACACACACACACACAATCTGTCTACATAGAGCACGTTCTACTCGATATTCAGCTCCTCAGATCTCAGAAAGAGAAGCCTCACTCAAGATTCACCCTTTTAAGATGGAAATAAGGTTTTTAGGGAGGCGATGCTCTAACATGAAAGATGAAAGCTATGGCTCAAGCCACTTCAAACTGTTTTTTTTTTTTCTTCAAGGATGCCAGCCTGTAAATTCATTTTTGAGTATTGCAAATCCGTGACGGGGTTCGGAGCTCGCTGGGCATTCAGCATCTTCCGGGGCTTGCTCTCTGAATCTAATGAGCTGCTATTCTGAGGGGCTGCATCCCTGTTTCATTGGGGTTTCGTCCTCCCACTGCACCTCGTGCGTCTAACGTCTGCAGCATCTCGACTGGGTTTCAGAGCTTGCAAAACAGCGGTACAAACGGACAAACAAACAAACAAACAAATAAAAATCAGACCATACGTTTGGAAACCAAATGAGTGTAGATAAAAATGAGTAGAGCACAGATAGTCTGGAAACCCTAAGAAGTTTATCTAATGCCAGCCTAATGCCACACGCACCTCCATATTGTAAATGGCCAATTGTGTTCTGCAAACAAACATCTGAAGCTTGGATTGACAGTGCCATCTGTTTTCCAAAAAATTGGAACCGTATTATGTGTAAAAAGGTCTTTTCTCTGTGAACTTGGTGGACACAAAAGCTTCTAACTAAAAAAGCCTCCAGGGACCAGAAACCAATACCTAAGGCGGTTAGAATGGGCAAGCAATCCTGTGCTTACTACCTGCATGGTACTAGCGGTAGCTGGGTGGCATCTTCAGGCCTGACTCTAACACACGATTGAAAAGATTTTATCATCAAAGGCAGCAGTGAAGACAAGATGAGATAAATCACAATGGGCACAAAGGGCTTAACAGGCAAACTGCTGTAGCTACATAGCTAACCTTTGATTAGCACCGTATGCAGCAACAGACTATGGAGGCCTTGTCATCAGTCATTGGAGACCAAGCAGTGAAAAGCAGCACTTGAGGCTCTTTGGTGGTACACATGCAGGGAAAATGGTCTGATTCCCATCCTGCCACCTTACCTGTCTCTGCCGAGTCATCCCACATTATTATAAATGAGTTCCTCATACCCTAATTGATCCCTAGCGCCCTCTCCTGTCGGCCTAATGCAAGTCATCCAGTGACTTGAGGCAGGAGACGGACAGCGCCCAGGGATTAATTCAGCATTCCACACTGGAGGAAAATTGGAAGAAAATGAATTCCGTTACAGCTGAAATGATGCTGATGAAAAACCTTTTGCGTGCAGCTAGACAGAATGGACGCTTTAATTGTGCAACCGGCAGTTTTTAATGGCCCCCGTTAAGAATGAACGCACTGCCGCATGTTTACTGATCCTCCAGAAGCGCCTGGGGACCCAGCGGCACATGAGCCCTCAGACAGGGGAATCGATTTTTCATGGGCAACGCCAGCCCTGCCAAGGTCGGGGGAGCTCTGAGTTTCTGTTGATGCCCCATTCACAAGCCCCTTTTTTTTGGGGGGGGGGAAGGAAGACACAGGAAGATCCACTAATAAGTAACAACATTACAGGCCACTCTATCAGCTGTGCCAGCATGAAAGATGATTTCAGAAACTTTCCCATCCTATCCCATCATTGCTATTCCAGTGCAACATTGCTCACTGCTACATAATGTGATTCATATTTCATTACCATGTACTACAGAGATACTGTATTATTACCTCAGCCAATAAACCTTTACAGCACAAAATAAAGCATTAATTTAGAATTCTGTGGACCAGATATTCATGTGGATAAGAGCACATGTGACACGTGTAAGGGACTGGGATGGAAAAGTCTGTCACACACACCTCGGGAGAAGCATTCCTAACTACATGATGTTTCATCACGGAACTGGATATTTCCAACATCTCGCTAAGCCAGGAATGTTGGAAATAACCCCAGGTGGAGAACATACACACTGCACATGCATGGAGCCAACAGCGCTAACCACTGCACCACCATGTCACCCCCTGCCTTTCAAATTCATTTAAATATGATGAAGAGCAATCAGAACACCCTATGGGGTGAACGGTGCATTATGAATGGCGTTTGCAAGGATCGTTCACAACATGATGCACCTGTACTGTTGGTCACATACACAGGAAGTCGTTGCAGAGTTAAAACAATCCACAACATACTTTCACAGGTAATTACAGTAAGAGCAAAAAAATACAGATCAGACAACACATAGTATCAATGGAAGATTAGTCAGGCCACTAAACAAAGTCACACGTCCTTTAGAGAGTCACGAAAGAAAAAGGTCACGTTAGTTTTGCTGCCATCAACGCTGGGCTCAGTGGTTACTGTACATGAGAACAGTGGCCTGACTTAACCACTGCATCACCCAGCAAACCCTTTTGTGACCCTTTAAGGGAGGAGGAGACCCCGACCATAATTGAAAAAAGAATTATAGCTCAGCTATATTCAACTTGATTGCTTTGTGTCTAAAACAGAAATTGTCAGCAAAGCTGCTGAAAAGCACGGTGACTATTATTGGGCAGCTATCAGGAGCAGGTCATTGACCATGAAACGCATGCAAACATGCCGATACGGCTTAAATTATGGCAACGAAAACTCAAAGACTTTGATTAGCCCGCCCATGTGTAAGAGAAAAAGTCCTGGGGGGAGACATGGATGAAGATTTAGACCACAAATTCCAAGCTGTGGGCAGAGAGGTCCAGGAGATGAGGCCTATATTCATAAGCAGGAGGATTTGGCATCCTTGTACCCAAGAGGCACGTTTTCAGAGAGACCATTGTCCAGCAATGAAGCACCTTAATGGCTGGTGTGAACATAATAATTTCTCTCTCACAGTGAACAAGATAAAGAAGCATATTGTTGACTGAGCACGGAAAGCAGAGCGAGCCGCTTTGCACGCCAACCAGGCTCAGGCTTTCAGGTTCCTGGGAATTCGCGTCACTGAGAGCCTCACGTGCACCACAAACAGCTCTTCTCTGGTCAATAAGAGCAGTGCCTTCCCCGTTGAGTTAGTGGTCCTGTGCAGACCAGAGCACACCTGACAGCACTGGGAGCATCTGTGAAAGATGCCCTCAGGCCAACGAGAGCCAGGCCAGAACAACTGAGGTTACTGTCATCTCGGTAGAAACGCATAGACTCCAATACGGATTGGCTCTGAAATTCATTTCTTTACAGACAAGGAAAAAAACAGAGAGTGAAAAAGCAACAGTGAGAATAAATCAATACTGGTATTTATTTTATCCTCAAGACAAAAAAAGACAACAACAACAGGTATTTGTTCATTTAATACATTTAATTGTTTTGTTTTTAGATGCATTCAGTAACTTACAATTTTAGTTCTTGCATTTTAAAGTAAACTAAAAAGAGCCCCTCAGTCCCTTCATAACCATTTACCCCATACTGGGTCACTGGGAGGTTAGAGCAGGAAGCCCACCTGAGGAATCACAGGGCAAAAAGCCCACCCGATGAAGCACGGAGCATTTAAAGCATATCACATGATGTAGTTATGTGACAGTGTGTGACATCACACAATGGACCCCTAGAAGACCCTGTCTCTGTGTCCCTGTCTCAAATATGTGATGATCTTACATTTTTACCTACTACTAACATTTGGAACAAAGACACGTCCTTCAGCACAGAGAACATACTTTTAATGTTATCATGTTATCGTTATACTGTAGATGCCATTGTCTAATAAGGAGAGGGCCGCATGACACAGACAGATGGTCACCTTAGGGTCCAGTTGCTAGGCAGGAGACTACCCAGAAGAAAGGAAAGATGCTATTTTCATGGTTTCGTGCAACCGAATAGGATACAATAGGATAATGCAATAGCTGGGTGGGAAACACTTCACATTAAATGGCACAGTTACACTGCACTTAAAGCTTTATTGCACTGGGGTTTAAGTATATCTGATGGAATATATTATTATAATAAGATAATATTTTTTAGTCATACACAGTAATATCCATGTTCTCTCTCTCTCTCTCTCTCTCTCTCTCTCTCTCTCTCTCTCTCTGTCATATGGAAGTGAGTTCAGCTAGTCTGCACATTTCAAATTTCTTATCCTGTTTTTTTAACTGCATTCTATTTTTCCAGAATGTCTGTTTGCAGTAAAACATGTCTTACTAAATATAATGTCCTTTGTGTCTCCTCCTTTGCCATCCTGTCCTCCTCCCTTGCTCTTGCTTTTCAGCCCCATTGTATTTAGCCCCAAGTGAGTTTCACCTGCTGTCTCAACTGCCGCTTAGCTCAGTGGGCTGAATGTGTAGTATAGAGGCTATAGCCCTTCAGTCATGGATTCAAAGCAAGTCTTAACTGTTTTGTTTTACTATTGATTTTTGTTCCTAGTGTTTCTTGTTATTTTGCTTCTGTTTGGTTTGCCCTGTTTTTATCCTGTTGATTTTGGGTTTTGTGTAGCATAGTCAGCCCGCTGTGTTATGTCTCTTAGTTTCTAGTTTTAGTGTATGTTAGGGTTCCTTAGTTTCATACTAGTTTGACTGCAATCTACCCCACCTGTTCCTTGTTGGCCTTGGTGTTCCTGTATTTAAGTGCCTGCCTGTGTTCAGAACCTTACTGAGTCATTGAGTTTGTGCTACGTTTCTGTGTGTTCATTGCTCTGTTCTTACTCCTAGTGTTGCCTTGTTCCTGGACCTTGTTTCTTTGTCATTTCATGCAGTTAGTTGTTGTTTCCCCCATTTTGCTTTTTTGACCCCTCCTGGTCCTTTTGTTTGTAGTTTTACCCAGTGTATTTAGTTTCCTTAATAAACCCCCTTGTGTCTTAGAGCCGCTAGTGGATTGTCACTTTTTTTTTCCGCTTACACCATGTTACACCATGACGTGACATTTTGTACCAGCTTGTACCAGCTTCATAGCATGAATAGTTCAAAAGTAATGATGTTTGGAAGTGGTTATCACCACTTGTTTATTATGAGCTTTTTAAAAGCCTAAACTAAGGAAGAAACAAGCCAAAAATTATTAACTCTAGTTCTTGGGTTCGATGACATTATTTGCAAAAAGTATAAACCAAATCCAAGTTGATCAGTGTGGAGGCATATGTTGATTTCATATGGAATGACCCACATGCCATTTCTTCAAAGCTATGCCATGGTTATCTGCTAAATGAAATAGCCCAGAGGATGAAAGTAAGAGGTATTTTGCTAGCAACCTCTGTTCTGGGGATGTGTTTAAACTATGACTATTGTGCAGGGCAGGTTGAAAAACATCCCCTGAAAAAGTGACCTCTTGTGTTCGTTATGTGATTTATAAGACACAGCAATTGGGTTTAAGAAATCCTGTGACATGTTCCTGTTTAATCTCAAAACATTTCTCTCATCATCCTGATATTCAGTTTTAAAGAACATACTTCAAACTAGCCACATTAAATGTAAGTATTTATTAATCCATAATAATAATACAATAATCTTGTTGCTGACAGCAGTGGGTCGGTCTTGATTGGTAAAGACATTTGCCAGATGTTCCCGGAGAAATGCCAAGCAGGAGCGGAGCAGCAAGATTACTGCAATATGGCTTCCATTGCTAACTTTCTCGTCTCTTCTTCTTTCATCTACAGGTGCTGCTGGTTTTCAATGGCACCTCCAGCACATCACAGTCACCACCCATTGCCGCCGCCTCCGCTTTTCCTGCTTCTTTCTCATGGAGATCATCTTGCCCAAGTAGCACTTTCTCCATTTGCTACATCATTCATATGGTGTCCATGATAGTTGAGGATGCTGTCTACCACACATCTGTGAAAAGTGCTAGGGGCAGACTTCCCTAGTCTAGACTCTTCTTATTTCCAAAGGAAGTAAAGGCATTGCTGGGCTTTCCGTCATATGTAAGGTCCTCGTAGACCATGAAAATGTTCACCGCTGATCCTCCCATAATCCACAAGCATCCACAAGATGTGATATCCTCAGTAAAATTCACAATGTGATTATTCCGGTGATTAGCTGAGCACTGGGTTAGCAGCACGTACAGCGGGAGCTCAGGGCGCACCCCTGGGGGGCACCAGTGTTGAGGATGATAGGAGATGAAAACTTGTTGCGAATTGTGATGCCTGATCCCCCCTCTGCTCCCTTGTGCATGTTTCCATATTTACAGCACGATAACAATAACCTCCAGCACGTGTTGGGATGCTGTCCTCATTCTGTTGCTGGTCACAAGCTTGTAATGTCAGTCATGAGGCAACAATGAACATATCGATCTTGTTAGTGTAAATGAAAAACAAGTAATATATATTCTATTTTATAAATACTAAGACATACACTCACTGGCCACTTTATTAGGTACAGCTGTTCAGCAGCAAGTTGAAGCAAATATATAATCAGCCAATCACATGTCAGCAGCAAAATATATAAAATCACGCAGATACAGGTCAGGAACTTTAATTAATGTTCACATCAAACACCAGAATGGGGAAGAAAGGTGATTTAGGTGACTTTGAACTTGCCATGGTTGTTGGTGTCAGAAAGGCTGGTGTAAGTATTTCATAAACTGCTGATCTTCCAGGATTTTTATACACAACCATCTCTATGGTTTAGAGCGAATGAGCTGAAAACATTCAGTGAGTGGCAGTTCTCTGGGCGAAAATGCCTTGTTTATGGCAGAAGTTCACAGAAAGGCAACAGTAACTCAAATAACCACTTTTACATCTAAAGTACTGCTGGTGGTATAATGCTGTGGGGGTATTTTCTTGGCACACTTGGGCCCCTTAGTACAAATCGAGCATCATTCAAATGCCGCAGCCTACCTGAGTATTGGTGCTGACTATGTTCATCCCATTATGACTACAGTATACACAGCTTCTAATGGATACTTCCAGCAGGGTAATGTGCCAGGTCACAAAGCTCATATCATCTCAGACTGGTTTCTTGAACATGACAATGAGCTGGCTGCACTCAAATGGCCTCCACAATCACCAGATCTCCATCCAATAGAGAACCTATGGGATGTGGTGGAACAGGAGATTCACATCATGAGGATGCAGCTGAAAAATCTGCCGCAGCCGGGTGACTCTGTCATGTCAACATGTACCAGAGTCTCAGAGGAATGTCTCAGGCACCTTGTCAAATTTATGCTACAAAGAATTATGGCAGTTCTGAAGGAAAAAGTGGGAGAAACCCAGTACTAACAAGGCGTACCTAATAAAGTGGTCATTGAGAGTATAAACATATTTACCATTTGAAGATATGACATTAGGACAAAAAGACACATTAACCCACCTGACTGGTGGGGAAGTGAAATTTGGCACCGAAGCAGACTGTGCAATTAAATAAATAGATTTGTATACAGTACTGTGATATATCAGTCCCTTTAACAGATCCAGACTTAGATTGGGAGGGGCGGGCAGATTCAGCAATTAAATAATCTGAAAACCTCACAGCTCCGGCTGCAAAACCTCCTACCAGAGGGGGAACAAAAACGTGGTGAGCGAGGTCGCTGCTGAGTCTCCCACAAGAGCAACGGATTAATTCAGTTTACAGACACCTTGTTAACAGAAATATTTTGTATATATAAACATTCTCAAATCAATACCGCAAGAAAGTCTCAAATATTCCTTGTTGCTAAACTGAAAAATATATTTGATTCATATAGACATTTTTCAAATATTAGTGTTTTAAGTACTGCAACATATAATGATATATTTCAAACTGAGATTCCACGAGACTAAAAGCTATTTGTTTTTTTTCTGTGCCATTGCACCCCCAGGTGGTCATTAAACAGAACTGCAGACAGACTGGGGTAGTTTCTCAACCTAATCCTAAGAAACCTTCCAGCTCCCAGCCAATAACGAAAACCAAATACCTGATGTGTTGGGAGCTGGAAGAGACACTTGACACAAGAATTGTTTTGGGGGAGTTATGGCTTTTTTCAGTTAAACCATAGTGTTATGCTGTACACATATATCATTTTAAGAAATTTAAGAATGAAAAGTGTTTCAAAGAATGTGAGAAAAATTATTTGTCTCAAAAGCAAATAATTAGTCAGTGCCACTAAAGTGAAAAGTAAAACTATCATTTTAACAACAAGAGTCAAAATGATTAGACATTGTTAAAATCTCAGTGTAAGTACACCACGTTCCAAATTATTATGCAAATGATATTTTTCTTCGATTTTCCTAAATAGTCGATGCAAATTACAGTCAGAATAATTTTCAAGTAATCAGTATTATTCGAATGTTACTGAAAAAAAACCTCCCAATGATAACAGTATGTTTTTCAAAAACAAAAAACTTAAAATGCACTGTTCCAAATTATTATGCACAACATTTCAAGACATTTTATAGGTTGTAAGGAACTGAAAATGGTCATTTGTTGAATTTGCAGCATTAGGAGGTCATATTTA
>JAODKF010000049.1:16660015-16672491 GCA_026779585.1 Mormyrus proboscirostris | reverse complement strand
ACACAATCGGGCAGGAACACCAGGTAATGAGGTGGGCGTGGCACACGGGAGGATCGGACGGAGCGGATCATGACAGTTTCTTTCACATTTTTTAATTAATAATCATAAATTAAATACTTAATTGCTATTAATTTATCACAATTTATATTTTGCTGCACATTCACTTCCCATCCTTCCCTCCTCATCCAATTTTTTAAAATTTCCTCCATATACCCTGCTATGAGTCTCAAATTGCATACTTCACCTACATAAACTTGTTACTTTGAGTGTGTGAATCCGTTGAGTGTACTGAAGTCTGCGATTTGAGACTCATGCCTGTGCTTACTAGTCATATTGATGTAGTAATTGGGTCAACAGACTTGGTCACTAAAAGGTACCACTCCGTTTTAACATATTTTTTTGCACTGTAAAATATTGACACTTTAAATTGTGTTAATTGAACCCCTTTGAGTGAAAAATGGAAATCCTGAGTTTTAGTCTATAAAGAGTGCTGTTGTTCAGTTTCTTCTAAGTAAAGGTGTGATGGGGAACAATATCATTCTTTTATTTATTTTCATTTATTTTAACATTTTATTTGCCTTTTATGGCTATTATTACAACTTTTCTCGAATGCTTTGGGGCATTCCTCAAAAGACAATAAACATGTGCAAAATGACAAGTGCGATCCCACACCAGAATGTCACTTCTGCACAGCAGAACATCATTTCTCACTGCTTCAAACGCCCAGATGTTCTAGTAGGCCTACATGAATGCCAATGTTCTTGTATAATTGTCATAATCTAGGACAATTTTCAGTTGCTTTAGTCTTGATGTTCAAAATGGATTATATGGTTTCCCATTGTAATAATTATACACTCAAACCTATATATGCAAGTGACCATTGTGTCCCTAGATTAGTAATCAGGTACTTGAGCCTGCAGAGTTCAGTTAGAGGCAACATTATTTAAGCAGGCCAGTATATATGCAAATGCCTTTGTACAATTGTTATCATTTAGCGCAAGTTTCAGTTGCTTTAATCTCGTTGGTTAAAATAGATAATGGATAATAGATTTTGCAGTGTGATAATTTTACACCCAAAACTTCATGTGTATGTGATCGTCATGTAAGTCACCACATGCAAAACCATTAACCAAGATTTCAAAATGATTAAACAACATATTCCTTAAATTGCAGTGATATGGCATTGTTGTGTTTTTGGTTCCCACAGTACATGCTTTTGTTTTTAGTTTTGTTCTTCTTATATTGCTGTTTTGCTGTTTTTCTGTTATACCACGGTGTGTTACTTTTTTGTTTGCTATTGTATTGCGTCTTGAGATCTAAAGAAGCGACATTTGCATGCAAGTGATTTCTCTTGCCAGTGAACTTTATATGGTGTAATGTAGAGCCTTGCAATGCCGAAACTGGCGATTTTGACATGACTAATGCTGTGGGTCACCTGACCCCGCGTCCTAGGGACTGGAGGCCCTTGGCCGTTCCCTGTTTTGGCTTTCCCTCACAGCACTGGATGACAGGGTGGAGCTACTAAACTTCCAGAACTGCAGGCGAGGCGGTGCCTCAAGCTCCCTCTGCCTTTCAGAAAGGAAAGAGGTACACATTAAGGCCAACTAACACCACCTGGTGGTTCAATAAAGGAAGATAGCATGCAACATTGCAAAACATTACACTGTATCACAGATGTTCTTAATCATGCACTGAATCTTCCGATTCATTCATTCGTCCATTTTCTATAACTAGTTACAAGGTCACTGTGAACCTGAAGCCTTTCCCAGGAAGCACAGGGTGCAAGACAAGAAGATACCATGGACAAGACCCCAGTGCATCCTAAGAAAAACACTCCCACATATAATTATGTACTATTGGCACACTAAAGCACATATTTTTGTACTGCCGGAGGTAATACACAAACTCCACAGGGGAGTCTTTATGGGAGTGATATGTAAGTAGGGGTGCGTGACTGCAAGTCTCCACAATCTGCTTTTACAGAGACATTTGTAAGTATCATGCTACTTTGCACACTCCATCAGTTGCAGTTCTATGATTCATACACAAAACTGTTTTGTCAGCCAAATCATTTTTGACACCAATAAACATGTAATAACAAACAGTAGTTAGTGCTTTGAATTTTTTACTATCCCCTTTTGACGCTAACTATACTGTACTTATATGCAAAATTTGCAAAGATAAGGATCTCATGTCGGATGGTAACATGATGAACCTTTTTAACTTCAAAAGAAAACACCTGAAAGAGTATGCTGTTTTTTTTTCTCTTAGGCTTTGTTACCATATAGGGCAATATTTTTTGTTAAAGAGGGAAATTAGTTTGGTTGCATAACATAAGAGATTTACATATGAGAGGAGGCCATTCAGCCCATCAAGCTTGTTTGGGGAGAACTTAACTAATAGCTCAGAGTTGTTAAAATCTTACCTAGCTCTGATTTAAAGGAACCCAGGGTTTTAGCTTCCACTACACTAGCAGGAAGACTATTCTATACTCTAACTACACGCTGTGTAAAGTAGTGCATCCTCAAATTTTTTTTAAAATGCTCTCCCACTAATTTCCACTTATGGCCACGAGTTCAAATATTTGAACTAATATTGAAATAGCCATTGGGCTGAACTGCATCCACACCTGTTAGAATCTTATATAACGTCACATCTTTATCCAGCTCAATGAGAGCAACATCGTAATCGTAAAACTCCGGTATTCCCTGATCTTTCTTCACTTGGATGTTATACTCAGGGTGTATTTTAAACATTTTAACCTTCAATTTCAAAGCTGCACAGAAAGAGAGAATATGAATGTTACAATTTTGCTTTTATCTTTTGGGCAAAACAGGTAGGCATGATGTATGATGTGCAACAGCAACAAAATAATAAGAATTTGTGAAAATATCATATAAAAACACAAATTTGAGTGCTATTCAAAATGTGGGCCATTGAACAGGAAGGGTTTGATTTATATGAAGTTATACAGATGGCACAATCATTTTTGCAGGAAGCAGAAGGAAAGCTCAATCCGTACATGGTTTGTCCTCCGTTGTGATCGAGATCGATGTTGGTTTGTCCGCAAACGTGACACATTGGGCTGCTGTCAGGATGAACCGGGAAGTAATCAGAGCACCGATGCAAATGCTAACCTTATTCTCCCTCTAAAATGACAATCAGTCTGGCTTCGAACAAGGTGTTAGCAAACTGATGTACAGCACTGTGCAAAAGTCTTAAGGCTGGTTCATCCTTTTCCACATGCATACATGGGGACACGTCTGCATACACTTTTAACGTCATTGTGCTCTGCTGCAGATGAACCCGTGTTGCACTTTAAATTTATGTCTGCGTGGACAGAGTATGTGCAGCTCAGGACAAACTGTGCAAGCTCAATTCTTTATTGTCGATTTAAAATGGTTTTTCTGTATATGCAAAGGGGTGGGTAGTTGTTTTGTCTGTCAGATTTAATGGTAGTGGCCATTGACTAAATCCATGTTAATTATTTAACTGTTGGAAATCTGGTGATAATCAGCCTTAAGACTTATATTTAGCCCTGACCCTGAGAGTATAAAGATGTTCCTTAAAGGCAATGAGTATTAAAAGCATTAATAATTTGGTGCAGGAGAAAATATTTATGTCTAGCTAGTCTCTTTTCTATTGAAGAAACAGCTAAATCACAAACCATGTACCTACAAAGAGGAACAGTCAGGGCAAATACCCTAAAATAATGGCTACATATTTAATAAAAATGTTATGTTTTAACTGCTTTCCTGTTGTTCACTGTGACACCACTGAGTTTCTTGAAAAAATGAACAAAATTCGGTTCAAAGCCAGTCCATCTTTTCTTATGTATGTGAAACTTTCCTAATACAATCAAAAGTTGCACCACAAAACCATTCCTGTCCAATACTGTTGAAAAGAATAACAGAACATCAAAGTTGTTCAACACTACATTATAATCTTCTGTCATAAAATTTTAGGGTTAGACATCCATACTGGAATGATGTAGCAGCAACGTGCATGATGTGTTTCCTTTATGTGCAAAGATGCACAACTTGACCTGAGATTTGGATGTTTACTTGTCCGCGTGCACGGAGAAGTATAAAAGTAAAAAAATGTGCTTAAATGTTCTTCATACTTACAATTACTAAAATTACAGGGTTGTGTTATATGAAGCCAGAAATCAAGATAAAAATAAACAATTTTACATCTTTAATACAACCTTACAACAAACAAAATTCAAGAGTAAAACACCATGAACACAGTATTACAGTACATAAGAACATAAGAACTATACAAATGAGAGGAGGCCATTCGCCCCATCAAGCTTGTTTGGGGAGAACTTAACTAATAGCTCAGAGTTGTTAAAATCTTATCTAGCTCTGATTTAGGCCTTTTTGTGATCAATTTCACTTGTAGCTTCCTCAAAGAACTCAAGTAGATTCATTAAACAGGATCTACCTCTCCTAAATCCATGTTGGCTATCCCTCAGAATGTTATCTGCATTCAATTCAATTCAATTCAATTTTATTTATATAGCGCTTTTAACAACAGTCATTGTCACAAAGCACTTTATATTCAACCAGCCTGAACCCCACCAAGCAAGTCTGTGGTGACTGTGGCAAGGAAAAACTCCCTCTGGCAGGAAGAAACCTTGAGAGGAATCTAGACTCGGAAGGGGACCCCATCCTCCTCCGGGCGACTGGGTAGCATGAAACTGCATTTATATTTACATTAATTTGAGTCCATATAGTTTTATAACTCAGGTAATCTATTGGTAATCTGATTAGTCTATACTTTTCTGGTTTATTTCAATCCCCTTTTTTGAATATTGGCGTTATATTAGCAAGCTTCCAATCTGAAGGTACCGCACCAGCAGATGACGATTTCTGGAATATTAAAGTTAAAGGTTGGCTAATAATATCCCTCATCTCTTTTAAAACTATGATGCACCAAGATGCCATCAGGGCCCTGCGATTTATTTATTTTGACCTTAGCTAGACTTAGTACCACATCAGCCTCAGTTATACATATATTGTATATAGATACATTTATATATACACAATATATATACTGTGTATAGACGACGCTGTATTCATACTAAATAGTGGTAAGTTACTCTACTGTGAACACCTGTGAAAAATAATCATTAAACTATATCACTATATCAATTTAATTTTCAATTATAAGGCCCTTACTATTCTGCAAATTAGTGATTTCAGCTTTTAGAGCTCTTTTGGAGTTAAACTATTGGAAGAAGCTTTTATTGTCATCCTTAGTCTCCAATGAAATCTTTCTTTCTACATTCCTCTTGGACAGTCTAATGTTATTTTTTAACACTACCTGCTTAATTTTGAAATCATTAGTTATTTTCAGTTTGTGGAACAGAGCCCTTTTCCTCCTGACTTTATTCTTAATTTCCTTAGCAAAACACCTTGGATGTAGTTTCCTAGATTTAGTTTTGCTGGAAACAGGTATGAAGTCCTCTTGCACTTGCAACAATGTGCTTTTAAAAAATTCCCATGCCTTTTCAAGTTTTGCTATTTAACTCCATCCAGTTTACAGTTTCTAGTTTCAGTCTCATACCATTAAAGTTAGCCTTACTAACATTGTATACTTTTAATTTGGATTTTGCTCTTTGAACAGTAAAATTAACCTTGAATTTAACCATGTTATGATCACTACCGTCCAATGGTTCTAAAACCTTTAATGTTGCAATCCTATCCTGGTTATTAGATCAAGAAGGGCTTCTCCCCTGGTAGGGGTATTAAACTGAATAGAAAAACAATCCTGTACTAATTCCACCATCTCAAGTTCATTTACAGAAGAGCCAGAGACTGTGTCCCACTGTATCCCAGGTAAATTAAAATTACCCATAACCACCACATCTTTTTTATTACTCATAATCCTGGTATCGTCATACAGTATAACATTCAGCTTTCCTCTGCAGTTGCATTAGGTGCTCTATAACAAACACCGACAATTAGGCCATTTGAGTTTTTAGCATCAACTTTTATCCATACAGCTTCTGTACTTTTATTTTCATCAGTGAGCTCCCTTGCCTGCAAATTTACTTTAAAGTATACTGCAACACCACCTCCCTTCTATACAGTCTCGACAGAACAACGTATAACCATCCATATAATATTCTTCACCATCATTTCCACTCATCCATGTTTCAGTTATTCCTATAATGTCGTAAGTGTCCGATGAAATTAAAGCCTTTATATCATTAATTTTGTTTCCAATACTCCTAGCATTTAAATACAGACCACAAAGGGTAGGCCTTTTACAGTGCCCACTTTTAATATTAATTGGGGCTTTCCGTCTCACCCCACATAAATCGTAACTAACCTCCCTGACCCCCCCAGTCCCAAGTTTACATATACTGCACTGTTTAGTGACTTGCAAAATTGTCTCATAAGCCAACATGAAACAGAATCATGGTAAGATCATGGATCGTGATCCTGCCATGAAGAAATCAAAATATGATGTTTTGCCATATCATCCACCCCAATATGTAAAGTCATGCAACTTTACATTGAAAAGCAGGTATGACGAGGATGGACTCCAGGATCAGCACAACCCAAAACTACAGAAGCCACTGGGAAATGGATGGATGGAGAAGATGCAGTTGTTACAGGGCCATCACAGAGGTTGCAAAGATGCAAAGGTGGAGGGACCAGGGAACAGGCGGATCCCCGCATGGAGCGGCTCAGTGAATTCAGCACGAAATGAGTGTATGTGGGTTATGGTGTCCGAGGACACGCTGTAGAAGGACAAGGTACCAGCCTGGTGGTCCAGGTACACGCCCAACGTCTGTAACATGGAGCCTGGTGCTCGCATGCTGGTCATCTTCCCGTTGTGACAAGCCATCAGAACCATACCCCAGCAATGCAAACACCAAGACTTGTCACTCATCTCCAGTGCAGAGAAACCATCACATATATACTTCCGTGGGATTCCTTGGTATGCCATCCCAACATCGACCACCCCGCTGATCCTGATCTCCCAGTAAGACCGGTCAGAGAGGGCCTCACGGGACAGCACTTGCATTTCGTGGTCAAACCTTTCTGGGTGGTCAGGGTACAGCTCTTCTACCACTTTGGCAAATGTTACCATTTGGTCTTTGTTAGACAGGGACAAGCATCTATGAGCAGTTAGGGGATCCAGACTTATGCTGCAGAAATCTGTGGGTCAGGAAATGAACACTGGTTACGAAAGTGATACAGCTGTCTTTGCCTGGTATGACATGGCCTGACTGAGAATATGGCATGTACCACACAACATAAGGGAAACACACAGTGCAATGCAAATAACCAAGAAACAATGTGAAGGTGTGTATAGGAATATACACTATAGAAAAATGGGTTTGGTCATGTGGGAATGCAGTGTATATAAATTAAAAAAAAACTTACATTTTTGCAGTCTTGGCTTGTCCCTGCTCTCTTCACAATGGTCAACACTTCAAATAACGAAATCAGAAGTATATGATGATGATGAATTACAGTGCTGATTACAATATGTGTGATTTAATATGTGACCGAAACTCTACACATCCACATTAACAGAAAAGGATGAATCAATCCATACCCCTGATGACATGCACAGAGCAAGGAACCAATCAAAAACACTCACAAGAGCCTCTTCAGCCCACATCTGGGATCCTCCCGGGCAGCAGAGATGAATGTCAGTCCAGAGTCCCCAGGATGATTGTAGCTCAGATCCAGCTCTCTCATGCATGAGGGGTTTGATTGAAGAGCTTGACTCAGGAAACCACAGCCTTCCTCTGTGACCCGACAGCCTGAGAGGCTGCAGAAAAGAAACACAACTGACTCAACACAGACCGGAACGGAAGTGTTTATGATGAGTTTGACAATTGCACACAGTAAACTTAAAGACTACTCAGAGTTTATTAGCAAGAATGACTGCTTCAGTGCAGCATCTGAATATTTCAGTGGTCATCCTGGCCAATCAAACCTCTTTCTGTCAAAAGCTGTTAGTAAACTATATTACAGCTCTAATCATGTATTATTATAACCCAGTGCCTTCTTATTTTCTATCTTATTTTAAATGTTCCCTGTTTCTCTGAATATTTATGACTATATAAATTACAATGTACGATTTTACTGCTATCCGTAAAGGAATGCCATGAGGTATACTTAAGCATCAACGTAAACACTACTCACCCGAGTCGCTGTAGTTTGCAGTTGGCATCTTCAAGTCCACCACAAAGTAATTTCACTCCCGAGTCTTTGAGATCATTGTCTCTCAGTTCCAGCTCACTCAGCTCAGAGCTAGCTGAGCGTAGCAATAAAGCCAGATCTCCACAGCACAGCTCTGTGAGGCAGCAGTTACCCAACCTGCCAAGAGAGGAGCCCCGGCTGTTAGTCAGGAGTGTCATGCACCCACCCAGATCCAAGTGAAAAAGTCCATGGGGACCTTTACACGTGAAAGGGAAAGGAAGTATTTGGAATAAAATCATCCACTGTTTGTACTCACTTCAAGTTCTCAAGTTTACAACTCAAACTGCTCAATTTGGCACAAAGCACTAGCACACCATGGTCTCCTACATCATTGTAGCTCAGATCCAGCTCTCTCAGGCATGAGGGGTTTAAGCTCAGAGCTGAGGCCAGGACCTCACATCCCACCTCAGTGAAATGACAGCCCGACAGCCTGGAGAAAGGAAAGCAAAACGCCTTGCAGATTTGTATAGTCCTTTGGATCAATCCATAGCGATGTTGCGGTCAGGAGTACTCACAAAAGTTTCTGTAATCTGCAGTTTGGACTCCTCAGTCCAGGATCTAGATGCCTCAGTCCTGAATCTCCCAGGACATTGAAGCTCAGGTTGAGCTCTCTCAGATGGTTAGTTACCTGGAGAGCTGATGCCACCGTTTCATATGACGAGTCCCTAAGACCACAACTGTCAAGCCTGCCCATTGATGAGAGAATTAGGGTATAAGCTATACACTTACACAGGGATGTTCCTGTTCAATAGGCCTTCCATGGCAGAAGCAGTCAAGTCACATGGTGTGTTTAAACGAGGTGTCCATCTTGTTCAGTCTGCACCAATTTCTGAATTATAACCATAGCAGTATGACTGGGTAAAACCAGATAGTTTGGTAACTATTAGCTAACCATTAACTGAAACAGAACACCAAAACTGTAAAAACGTAATGATATGGTGATTTGTGATCCTGTACTGGTAAAGAGTATTTCATTTTAACTGGTAAAATTAAGCTTTTAAAAAAAAGCTATTTATACTTATTTCTTGCAAAGGTAATGAAGCCCGATCTATTTTACGGGATTTACAAAAAACTGTCATCTAAATCATTATTAGATAAATGCTTGAACTGGCTTCTCATATCTACTACAGATAAAACAGTACTCACACGGCCCTCCTACAATGCCTCACGACAGATAGTAGCCTCTCAAGACCCAAGTCTGAAGCATTGTAAGTCTTCAGGTCAAAGTCATCCAGCGCATCTCTTGACATCAGCAACATAAAGGCGAGGGCTGAGCATTGGTATGCTTTGAGCTTGGCATCTGTAGGCTTTCTTGTTTTCAAGTAAGTCTCGATTTCCTTCACTAGGGAATGGTCATTTATTTCATTTAGACAGTGGAAGAGATTGATAATCCTATCTGGAGAAAATTCCCCCTTGATCATCATCTTGATGTATTTGACTGTATCTTCCGCAGTCCAGTTTGCATTTCTTGTTGACATCCGCAAACCTTGAAGGAAATTCTGATTGGATTCTAGCGAGAGGCCTAGAATGAATCGAAGAAAAAGGTCCAAATGTCCATTTTGACTCTGCAAGGCTTTGTCTATGGCACTCTTATGTAAAGCAGACAATGTTTCTTGTTCTTCCGCTCCAGAGTCTGGGTCTAGGACATTTATTTTCTCTTGTGTGCATAGATGAAATGCATACAGAGCAGCGAGATACTCCTGAAGGCTCAGGTGTACAAAACGGTACGCTTTTTCTTGATACATCCCCCACTCCTCTATAATGATTTCTGTGCACAGATGAGAATACATGGTTGATTCACTGACTTCAATGCCACAAGATTCCAGATCCTCTTTGTGAAATATCAGGTTCCCCTTTTCCAGAGCTTGGAATGAAAGCTTACCAAGTTTTAGAATAATTTCTCTATCTTCCGGCGACAACTTTTTTGAATTTGTCGCACAGTTCCCTTGATATTTACGGTTTTTAATTATTTGAATTATAAGGAAGTGACTGTACATTTGAGTCAGAGTTTGGGGTATTTCTTTGCTGACTTTTCCACCTAATAGTTGCTCAAGGACAGTCGCTGAAATCCAGCAGAAGATCGGTATGTGGCACATGATGAACAGGGTCCTTGATGACTTGATGTACGCAAATATTTTGCTGCTCATGGTCTGGTCACTGAACCTCTTGATGAAGTATTGTTCCTTCTGCGTATCATTAAACCCCCGTACCTCCGTCAGCTGTTGGATGTACTCATAAGGGATCTGATTGGCTGCTACCGGCCGAGATGTAATCCAGATGAGAGCGGAGGAAAGGAGATTTCCTGCGATAAGATTGGTTAACAGCATATCCACTGAAGTCGGCTTAGTTTCGTCATGCCAGATCTCATTGTCATTGAAATTAAGGGGAAGATGGCATTCATCCAGGCCATCAAAGATAAACACAGTCTTGTTCCATTTAATGTTTTCTATTTCTTTTATTTCTGAAAAGAACTGATAAATGAGCTCAATGAGGCTATACTGCTTCTCTTTCAACCGATTTAAGCCATGGAAAGGAAGAGTAAATATGAATTCAATATCTTGGTTTTCTCTTCCTTCTGCCCAGTCGAGAACAAACTTTTGCACAGACACCGTTTTTCCAATGCCTGCGATACCTTTGGTCAAAACAGTTCTGATATGTTTGCTTTGGCCAGGGAGAGGTTTGAAGATGTCACTGCATTTGATAGCATGTTCTGGGCTGCTGTTTTTCCAGCACGCTGTCTCGATCTGCCAGATCTCATGTTCATTATTCACCCCTCCACTGCCAGCTTCCGTGATGTACAGCTCCGTGTAGATATCCTTGAGGAAGGTGCACTTCCCTTGTTTTGCAATTCCCTCAGATATACATTGATATTTTTGCTTGAGCTTGTTTTTAAATTCTCTTTGGACATCTCTATACTTCTCACCTGATGTAACAGGAAATGGGGCAAAATTAATATAATTATATAATACAATAAAAAGTATTTAGACATTGTATATACATACATACCCACGTTCTTGGCGCCTGATTCATGCTGGTCAATCTGCATTCTGGCACTGTGGAGGTACAGAAAGAGGGACTGCAGGTTATAATGGGACTTCATTGACTTCCCCAAAGACTGTTATGCAGGAGGATTTGTCTTTCATGAAATGAACAGACTAATTGAATGATACATATCTGAATTCTTGTGTTTCTCCCCCAGTTAGCACCTATGAATAAGCATGGAACACAAATTATGCTGCATTTTTAACTTTTTCATGTCAGATACTGGAACAAACCATTGGCCAGTGACTCTGTCAAGCTCTCCACCACCTTGGTTACCTA
The DNA here is from genome assembly GCA_026779585.1 of Mormyrus proboscirostris. Lineage (NCBI taxonomy): Eukaryota > Metazoa > Chordata > Actinopteri > Osteoglossiformes > Mormyridae > Mormyrus > Mormyrus proboscirostris. Next base: position 16,660,939 of record JAODKF010000049.1, on the reverse strand, counting down.
AGACAAGGGGGAATTTCAAAATCATTTCTATTTTCCATATCAGTATCTAACAAAATGTGCATTACTTTCCTTATAATACTATTTAATATATTATTTTTCTTCAAGATCTTAAAGAGGTTAAGTTTTAGAAGAAAAATATGAAAGGTTACTCTTCTGCAGGTCTTTATTCATTTTCAGCGCAAGGTCATTTTGATTCATCAGCCTCAGGATTTCAAGCATGACTTCGAGAGCACCGTCTTCACAGTAGAAGTTTATCATTAGATCGACAACATCCGTTCTTTCCTTCAAATCCTTCAGCTGACCTTCAGGAACGGACTTTGACTTATACGGAATATGATTCAAATGCCATTTAAACTCCTTCAGCTCGCCATCGTTGAGATTCTTCAGATAATCCAGCAGGAGGATGGCAGGCCTGAACTGGATCTAAAGGTCAAAGATGAGTTCATGAAATCTCACAAACCCAAACACTGAGACTCAACACGTGCTGACCTTTTCATTAACAGGAGTCAGTTTTTCTGCTAGCATTCAAATTTGTCTAATGAACACATCTACTCTGTATTTTTCACTACTATGAGAAGCACTTGTGTGTTTTTTTCTGAATTATTATTAAATCTTTATTTAACCAGGCTAGTCCCACTGATATTTAAAATTTCTTTGTACAAGTAAAATTTGTCCAAGATAAGCACCAACAGAAATAGTTATACACAATTGAGCACATTTAAAAACAGCACGTGAACAACACAGGACAAAATGTCATATACAGTAAAACTGGTCTTAGTCGCCTGCTTGTTTCTTGTCAATGTGCACAAGTCGACGCTCAAGCAAAAGTCCCGATTTTTCCTAATGGTGTTTCCTTTAAAATTCCTTGTGTAAATCGCCGCTTGTAAATCGTCAAATTCCCTTAGTCGTCACCTAAATCCCGGT
>JAODKF010000049.1:16626321-16657653 GCA_026779585.1 Mormyrus proboscirostris | reverse complement strand
AAATTTACTTTTGGCCCACGGCACCTCAGTCAAGTTTGATTTTTGCCCCTTCATAGGAAAAAGTTTGGGCACCCCTGCCTTAAAGGGATACCGCAACTATCACAACAAAGGCATGCTATCACACGCTTACCTCCCCCACAGGGCACCGCAATAATCGCATGCATATCAAAACACCCATGCACACCTACTACAAACACTGTATCGCGGTATCCACTACAGGGAGACCTGATCTCCTAATCTCTAACCGCCTTAACTAAATAACCCTAAAGAACAGAGCCCAGATCAGATGCCGACCCGGTGTATGGATCTATCCAGGTAAACAGAGGTTCCACTTAGCTCACTGCGGGGGGAGTGCCCAGTTACTCTCCCCCGCTTTGGCGTCGAAGCATCTCCTTCTCCAACCAAGCATCTCGAGGCGTGATCGCTGCGTCCCTTCCATCCCAGCACTGTCCTTCTCACCGGCACCCCTCTCCTTTTGTGTCTCCTGTGCGTCTCTTCCCAGTTCTCTCGCTCCAGGCTGTCCGCGGCATCCGCAATCTCTCGGTTCTGCTTTCTGTGATTGGCTCCGCGTCCACCCTCCGGTATACGCTGTCTTTTCAATCTCCCGTCAGGTCTCCCTTTCCTTTCTTCTGGGGTCCCTTTTCTCTCATGCGGTCCTCCTCCTTCACTTCCCCAACCAATCCCAATTTCCCATACATAGTTCAGGAGCCGCAATTGCCAAGGCAATTAATTAGTCCAATAATCCTGGCTAATGTATCAAAGGCACCAGGGTATAAACAAAACCCCACCTGCCCATAATACCCACTTGACACTCCTCCCTACTTTTTCATAGGCGCGTTCTCGAGCCTGCTCCCAGCTGTACATTAAGACTGGTTTCTTTCTAAAATTAGCCCATTGTGACCTGCGTACTGTTTCCACCACCCCACCAACACTACTTCCTAGTCCTTGGGAGTCCTCCCACATATGCCCAGGAGCCTGCCCTTTGGGCAAATAAGGGGCACCCCAACAGGGCCGCTCCATCCACGTGGGTCCCTCCTGAGAATGTGGTGGCTCAACCCAAGGCTCCACCACCGGCTTCGGGGCAAACTTACACGTACGTAATCGGTTCCTATGCACTGTCCGTAAAGGCCCGTCCCTGCCTTCCGGCTTCACCTGGTAGACTGGAATCCCAGAGGGTAACTGCCCTACCACCACCCAAGGAGTTCTTTCCCACCGATTAGCAAGTTTACCCTGTCCCCCCTTCCTAAATGTACGTATCAGCACCCTTTCCCCAGGTAAGAGGGGCTCCCAATGTACCTTCTTAGCATACCACCATACCTGGTGATCACTGGCCCTGGCAGAATGCTCCACCACTTTCTGATAGGCCCTGGCCAACTGCTGGTGATGCTGCTGTACCCACCCCTCTACAGACACCTGCTCCTGCCTGGTCCACGTTCCCAACACTAAATCCACTGGGAGCCGCGCCTGGGTGCCAAACATAACATAATGAGTGGTAAAACCTGTGGATGCATGGACGGTAGTATTATAAGTCTTCACCAGCTCTGGCAAAGCTTCCACCCACCTGCTCTGTTGCTCCTCATTTAGCGTGCCTAACAGGTTTAAAACAGTCTGGTTAAAACGTTCGCAGGTCCCATTACCTTAAGGGTGGTAGGCACTAGTTCTACTCTTCCTGCATCCATAATACTTGCACAACCACCAGTTTAGACTCAAAATTGGCCCCCTGATCAAAATGGAAAGTTGCGTGCAGCTAAATGGCTGTATGATGGTATGCCAAAGGGGTTGTGCCACGGTGCGTGCAGTCTGGTCCTTAGTGGGAATCACCCACGCAAATCTAGAGAACAAGTCAGTCACAACCAGCAAGTTTTGGTAATCATCATAGGGTCGCCCCAACGTTAAAAAGTCCATACCTACCACCTCCAGGGGCGCAGAGGTCACAATGGGAACCAGAGGGGCCTTGCCCTCTGTCCGGGACTTGCTGATGGCACACCTCTCACACACAGCAACCCACTCTCTATTGTCCGTTTCCATGCTCAGCTAAAAGAACCGTCTGCGGAGGACAGAAAGAGTTTTCTCTACCCCCAGATGGCCTACCCAAGCATGGACCTCCTCCCATACGGCCTTCCTTTCAGAGAGGGGGACCAGTATCTGCCAATGAACCTCCAGAGTGGCAGAGTCCTGGGTTCTCCTCATCAATATCCCTTCCCTTAATGACAAGCGAGGCCAATGTCTCAATAGCTTACTCACCACCTCACCTACCTGTTTCCTCTCAGTCCCCTCAGGAAGATGTCCTCTGGACACATAATCTGACAACTGCCTCAGGGCCATATCTTGACCTTGGAGTGTTTTCCATTGTGCGGGATCCCATCCCCAGCTTGGTTCGACCTCCACCTGTATACTTCTCTGCTGGGCTTGAACACTTGGCAATGGCAGGGTCATTCCATCGTCTTCCACTGTACCAGGCCTCCAGGACAGCACATCTGCATTAACATTCTCCCTCCCTGGCCGATACTTCAGGTCAAAGGTGTAGTTCTCCAACTGGGCCATCCAGCATTGCTCCGTCGCCCCTAATCGAGCAGTTCTCAAGTGCGCTAAAGGATTGTTGTCAGTGTACACAGTAAACTGAGCCCACCACAGATAGTCTTTAAACTTCTCTGTCACAGCCCATTTCAGGGCCAGAAGCTCCAGTTTAAACAAACTATAATTTGAGTCCTTCTTCTTAGCCAGGTGCAAGCTACAGCTAGCGTACGCTATGACATGCTCTTGCCCATCCTGAACTTCAAGGCTCGCATTGGTGTACAGCCGGAAAGGTAAGGAAAAATTTGCAAAAGCCAGCACAGGCGCTTGGGTAAACCTCTCCTTCAAGCTAGCAAAGGCCTGGCTGCACTCCTCAGTCCACACAATGGGTGCCTGCCCCTTTTTTGCCGTTCCAACTAACAATGCATGCAGGGGTCGAGCAATCTTTGCGAACCCCTTGATGAACCTTCGATAATACCCCGCAAAGCCCAGGAAAGACCTCACCTCCCGCACCGTCTTTGGGGGTTGCCACTCTATCAAGGCCCTGATCTTCTCCGGATCCGGATGGACATCAGCCTCGTCCACCACATGGCCCAGAAACTGGACCTGGTGCTGAAACAGCTTACACTTCTGCGGCTTCAACTTTAGCCCATAGCCACCAAGCTGGCTCAACACCTTCTCCAACAGTCCCAGGTGTTCCTTGAATGTGGCAGAAAATATTATCACATCATCAATGTACACTAACACTTTGTCAGTCCCCAGGTCCCCCAGACACCGCTGCATAAGTCGCTGAAATGTTGCCGGGGCATTACATAACCTAAAGGCCATCTTGTCAAATTCAAACAGCCCCATAGGGGTGGCAAATGCAGTCTTCTCCCGATCACTTTGATACAATGTCACTTGCCAATAACCACTGGCCAAATCCAATGTTGAAAAATACTTCACTTGCTTGAGGTTAGTGAGGGCCTCCTCGATTCAGGGCAGGGGGTAGGCATCCTTATGAGTGATTGCGTTTAACTTCCTATAATCCACACAGAAGCGCAGTGCACCATCCTTCTTACGAACCAGAACTACGGGTGCTGCCCAAGGGCTACTGCTCTCACGAATCACACCTGTGGATAACATGCCCTGCAACAGCTGATTCATTTCCTGATACAAGGTAGGCGGAACTGGACGATATCTTTCCTGAACAGGGGCTGCATTGCCCGTGGGAATCGTGTGTCGTACCACCTCCGTGCTACCCAGGTCATGGTCTCCTGTGGAGAACACACCTGCCCACTTAGTCACAAGCCCTTGTACCTGTTCCTGTTTGTCCTCCACCAATCCCTCACACCGGTCAATCAACTCCTGCAACAAGGGCATCGTCTTGGCCGGCTCCACACTTGCTACCCTAACACCTACCTCAATCACCCCTCCCTCTACCTCTCACAGGGTGACTACTGGGTCAACAATATCCGTGGGGCTCAGCTGGGTCACTCTCGCCAGTTTCTGGTGCCTATGAAGACATACCAGAGCTGGATTCAGGTTTCTTACCTAGAGGAGGACCCTACCAGGACACTCAGGCTGCCAAAACCATCTCACTCTGACCGGGCACGATCATACCCTGGCGCTGTCCTTTCCCCAGTCCGGTCATTAATGTTATGTGTCTTGATGTGTGTTACCCCGACAATAAATCCCTTTTTGTGAACATTCACGGCTTCCGTCGCCTGCTTCCCAGCCGTTTGTGACAGAATGACCAGACTCGTAAAACAGGTAACCCCCCTGGCCGAGGAGTCTTACCTCAGTCTAGTTGACGAGGTTTTATACTGGTTACGCCTGCCTGAAGTCTGGGACGAAGTCACGGGGGAGGTGCGCGACAACTGGGTCACAGAAACAAACATGCAGAAGGTAGCCCTTGCCAGCGGACTGCTATTTGGTCCACTCTCGGAGCTGATGGAGGTATCCCAAACGCCGCCACCCACCGCCGGAGGGCGGAAAAAAAGTGGAGAAAACGCAGGCAGGAAGACATGCAGGAGGTCTACCTAGGAGCTGTCTCGCTCTCCGCTGTTTCCCCTGCCGGATGTCAGGAGGACCCCCTCCCGATTCTGAACCGGACAGTGTTCGCTCCTGCTACCGCCTGCCCCGACAGTCCACCAGCCACTTTGCTGCCTAAATCGGCAGCATGCCCTTTATCCGGGAAGCGCCTGGCCCTTAAAGGGGTCCCTCCCTTAAAGGGGTTAGGTCCGTTTGGGATTCCATCCTGCGGGTCCCTAAGTTCCCAAAATGGGCAGTGCTCCCTGGGGCTCCCATGCCTGCAGTTTCACTCCCTGTGGCTCCCGTGCCTCCTGGAGCTTCGCCCCACTGTGGTTCCTACTGCGCCTCTTTCTTCGTCGCCCCCAGAGGTCCCCACGCCTCCTGCAACTTCGCCCCCAGAGGTCCCTGCGCCTCCTGCAGCTTCAGCTCCAGGGTTCCCATGCCGGCTGTTCCCGCAATGCCCCCAGATAAGGTTCAGATGCCGCCCGCAACCCCGATGGTCCCTGTGCCTGCAGCGCCCCCCTGGTTGCTGTGCCTGCAACACCCCCGGCTTCATCGCCTGAGGTACTTGCTGTGCCACCTGCTGCACCTACGGCTCTGCCCGCGCCTGACACTTGGGCCCATGCCTTACTGCGGTCCCTGTGGCAGTACCACTCACAGAGGAAATGTTTTGAAAAGTTCCATTGTCCTCCACAACAGCTCGCTGGATCTGTCTTAGCCAAACTGCATTGTTTTCTCCCACCATGCCCACAATTGCCATCTGTTGCTCATGTGATAAAAGTACCCCTCTCCCACCAAAATGAGGGAGTGGTACTGTTCTGACAAAACAAAGATTATCAATTGTTATACAGAGGTCACAGATTCTACGATTTGCAGTAAACTGCAGAAATGTTGCATATCATACAGAAATACAGGAAATGTACTGTAGGATGAGATACTTGTTCTCATTCTTGAATGTGCGCATTATAGATGCCACCATAGACCGTCTCATCTGAGGCTACACTCGTCAACCAGCTTCAGCCAAACTTAGGCCATGGTTGATAACATCGTCCACAATTGTTGCCCTTATTTCATCAGACACCGTATGTAACGTATTCACTGCTATCCCCTGCCCCTGATACTTACTTATCCTCTGTGTGCTCCTCTCCTCCTTGCCATACCACATATTCCACCACCACGTCCTCTCACAAAGCCTTCTTGTACCTGCAGGACACCTTCTTCCTGCTCCATTTTCAGCACTATTACCTGTGTGAAACATGAGCATTGCATTTGCTTGTGTGTAATTACGACAGTGCGATGCAATGCACTGTGACTGCATCTTGGTACAACAATGCCATGACATGCACCTGCGATACAAGATTGAGAGCATGTGTTTCTATTTGTGTTAACTAACCCTCTTCTGTTTCTATTTGCTTTCAGTTGAAGGACCATTTACTACTAACACTTACAATGTGTTATTAGTCTTACTCCTTCATACATATATGAATTTAAAGTGAGGGAAGGTTCAGGCTGAGCCCTGACATGTCTCCTCCTGTAGGCAGCTGTTATCTTCTCCTTGCCAAACCCTGCATTCCTTTACCCTCGTTCTCTCTGTTCTGTGGCTCTAATGAGCCACACCTTCTACTTGTGTAATCTTGCCTCTCCTTACTGCCCTTGTGTGGATCACCCCAGGTGCCTCTCATCTGCTCCCTCGTCAATGATGTATATACTGCTTCCCTGACTTGAGCTCCTCAGTCCAGTTATTGATGTTACTGCCCAGCTTGTCCTGTGGTCTCTCCTGTTTCTCCTACCCTGTTTTGACCCCTCGTGGTCCATTTCCTTTTGCCTTGATTGTTGTTTTTGTTTAAAGAAAGCCCTTTTTGATTTCCCCCACGCCTACCTTCGTTTCCATCCATCCCGAGATGTGACACTCCTTTGCCTCTTATTCACTATTACTGAGCCCACAGTCTCTGTCAGCTCCTAGAGCTCCTTCTCTCTCATCTGAATTCTCCGCTGAAATCCCCTCTGTATCCCCCACATGGACTGTCTACATGGACCGTATCCTTCAAAGGATGCAGCCCCCAAATTTGGGCACGTCCCTTGTATAGATTATGAGGTCCCATTTACAATTATTCTGGCAATGTGTTCTATCCACAGATGGAAATTTGTGTAATATAATTCTGCCTGACTGCATTTAAAGAAGTATTGTAATTATTGTTGACCTACTTGATGTTTAAGTAGTTGTCATGCCATATGCAGGACGCAGAGAGGAGACAGAGGGTCGACAGTCAAGGAATCAGGGATCACGGGGTTTAATCGACAGGAGCAGAGACAGGGCAAGCAAACAGACTTGACAATACAATGACCGGACTGGGGAAACAAATGGAAATGTGGACTAAATGCAATGGACTAATGACGACAATCAGAAACAGCTGGTAAACATGGGGATTCCACACAGGGTTAACAAGGGGGCGTGGCACATGGAATGATCGGAAGATGGGGGCAGGACAGTAGTGATGGAATGCAGAAGTGACACTGATAGTTCGCTGACAATGTAATGTGACCTCTACTACTGTAATGTGACCACCATCAATAGTTTATTTCCCTCTTCTATTTCCCCTTGTTATTTCACTTTTTTACTTTACTTTGTTGTGTGCTCAGCCTTTTTCTCTTCTTTTCCCAACACAGATAGCTTTAATACTTACTTACTCATAGTAATTTTGTGTTGTTAAATTTTGCCAGACAAAGTTTAGTCTCTTATAAATTGTCTACCAGGGAAAATCCTGTTATCATCTTTAATATTTTTATACCAGAACAACTATTTTAATAATAGCAAGATACTGCCTTGTTTGTTCAATAATGTATCCATGTGTCTGACCAACAATTAATTGCACAATCAATCACATTTTTACAAAAAGTTGTTACATTATTAAAGATTTCTTACTGGTATTCTGGGTGAATTTTCTTCTTTGACTTCTTTGCCCTTTTTATCGGCTCCAGAGGCAAACGAATATCACAATGTGCACAGTGTCAGTAGTCTGACTGAATTCAGCTCAAACAGTAACTGGCAGACTGCCAAAGGTAGCTTAGCTGGGCGTAATTATTCTCACATTAGTCCATAAGGCAGCTCCCAGTGACAGCCTAAACTAAAACCCACCAAGCTTGTCTTCTATTTGTCCCATCCTAAAAAGAACTCTGTGGGCGCCCTCTGGTGGCTTGTGGGCTGTTGCAAATATTGGTGGGAGATTGTTATTGAATTGGAGCAACGATGGAAACTTTCCCAACTGTCTGGAAGCTATAGATGGGAAATGTATTTTTCCAATCTTCCATTGTCCAATTTTGGTGAGCTTGTACAAGCTATAGTCAAGTCAAGTTTATTTCTATAGCACATTTACAGCAGTTGTACCATTGCACCAAAGTGCTGTACAAGAATCATAAAAAAACAATGAAAAACAAACAAAACAGCAACAAAAAACATAAATGGAAATAACTTTAAAAGTCTGGAAAGGCTATAGAGAACAGATAAGTTTTAAGCCTAGATCTAAAAGCAGAGGTAGTTGGAGCAAATTTAATATCACGTGGTAACTGACTCCATAAACGAGACGCAGTAATTGCAAAGGTTCTATCACCCTTCTGTTTAAGCATGTGCAGAATGGTGTTACCATGTGATCTCAAGGATCTAGGGGCTGGCTGGAGGTGAACAAGATCTGCTATATATGGAGGGGCCTGCCCATTAATAGCCTTAAAAACCATCAATAAAATCTTAAAATGTATTCTGAAATGAATCTGGAGCCAGTGGAGTGAAGCTAGAACTGGTGTAATGTGTTCTCTCTTTTTAGTACCAGTCAGCAGTCGTGCTGCTGCATTCTGGACCAACTGTAGCCGTGATAAAAGTGACTGTGGAAGACCAAAATAAAGAGCATTGCAGTAGTCAAGCCGTGATGTAATAAAACCATGTATGACCTTCTCAAAATCATTAAGATTTAGAAAGCGCTTAACTTTGGTTAAAAGTCTTAATTGATAAAAGCTAGACTATAGCCTCAGTTTCCTAGCTGACAGGAGTGCCACTCATCTGGTTCACGGTTCAATATGAAATGCATTCAGAGATGCTGTTCTCCATACCTTGGTTATGATGAGTGGTTATTTGAGTTACTCTTGTCTTTCTATCAGCTTGAACCAATCTGGCCATTTTTCTCTGACCTCTGCCATCATCAAGGCATTTTTACCCAGAGAACCGCCGCTCAGTGGATGTTTTTTCTGTTCCAGCTTATTCATTATAAACCCAAAAGATTGTGTGTGATAATCCCAGTACATCGGCAGTTTCTGAAATGCTCATACCGGCCCATGTGGCACCAATAACCATGCCACATTCAGTCACTTAAATTACCTTTCTTCCCTATTCAGGCATTTTATGTGTACATTAACTGAAGCTACAGATCTGTATCTGCAAGATTTAATACATCGTGCAGCTGACAAACACTTTAAAAGTTTGGGGTCACTTAGAAATTTCCCATGGAATAGCCTTCCTTTCTCAGAACAAGAATAGACTGATGAGTTTCAGAAGAAAGTTCTTTGTTTATGGCCATTTAGACTGTTAAATCGAAGCCACAAATTGCTGATGCTCCAGATACTCTAAAGAAGGCCAGTTTTATTGCTCCTTTCATCGGCACAAAAGTTTTCAGCTGTGCTAACGTAATTAACATAATGATCAAATTTGCCCTTTAAAGTGATAGACCTGGATTAGCAAACACAACATGCCGTCAGAACACAGGGCTGATGGTTGTTGATAATGGGCCTCTGTACGCCAATGTAGATATGGCATTAAAAATCAGCTACAATAGTCATTTACAACATTAACAATGTCTACGCTGTATTTCTGATGAACATATTGTTATTTTAATGGACAAGGAATTGCTTTTCTTTCAGAATAAGGAAATTTACAAGTGACCCAAAACTTTTGAACAGTAGTGTATGATTGGATGATTAGATATTTGGTTCAGCAAGCCGTTGAACGGGTGCACCTTATATTAAATATAAATTATTTCATGTGCATGTATTTGTTCATATATTATGTCTGCTATCTTTCAGATGTATCATTCAGGGAGCTGCATATACAATTTCATTGCAATTTCTATGAGTATAATGACAATAAAGGCCTTCTGCTCTGTTAAAGGGATGGGATTTTCTGTTGCTAGACCTTTCCTGCCAGTGTCTGTCAGTGCAGCCACTCCCTTTAAGAAATGTGTACACAAAAGAGTATTGTTTGTTTCATTAAGGCACTGCTGACACTCTGTCACAGCCTGCTGTAGGGGGTGGCCCTCCCACCACTGCCAGACACCTAACAGAGTCCCATCCAGGAAGTCTGAACTTGACACATGTAAATGCCACATAACGTAGTGCAGGACCTGTGAAGATATTTTTCATCCATCCAAGAGTTTCTGGGGTTAATTTAACACAGCTAAAGTGAACTTGCTTCCTCAACCCATCTGACCATCTCTTAACCTTTGTGCCATGGGTGCTTAATAGAAATCAAAGGCCCAGATTATGTGAGTGAGGTCCATCGTCTCCGCTTCTGTGTTGTATGGATCAGATGGGCAGATAAATCCAGTCTTGCCCCTCATTTAATTTTGCCTCCTGTGCGGAAGATCTCACCTTGTGCTCCTAACAATCAACGGGATTGTACTTTAGCAGTCACCTGTCCTTAGTGACGTACAAGTGAGGATCAGAGAGCAGAGTCAGCAGCATCCCTGTATTAGCTGGGGTTAGTGAGTTTGCTCGAAGGCCCAATAGTGATAGAAAATGTACCTAAAAGCTCTTCCTAGCTTTTTTGAGAGGGAGGGGGAGGGGGGGGCAGAGGGCCAGTCAATGTGCAGTGCCCCTGGAGCTGAGCTGGTACTCAAAGGCCCACAGACATGTGGCTATTCTGCCAAGGTTGGGACTCAAACTAGTGAACTTCCAATCACAAGCACAGAAACTTACCCCACTGAGCCACTCACCACTGTTCTATGGTTACACACTGGAGGAAACTCCCTTATATGGATATGAAGCCACACACCTCCTGCAACAATATTATACAATGTGTATAGACACTGTGGTCTGTGAGGTTTAGTCTAGTATTTAAGTGCTGAGTTCTCCAGTTCAGTTATTGCTATCTGTCTGTGTCCATGTTCCTTTGTTTTTGCTTTAATAAAGTCCCCTGTGAGGGCTTCACCAGTTACACAGCCTGCATTTGGGTCATGTCTTTCCTGTGCGTGTGACAGTGGCCAGTCTTCACTGATTGCACATTTCATCAGTTATATCAGAGTGTGAAGGCTGATTAAACAGAGTGATAGCACAGCTGTACATAAAATATTGCAATTGACACAACATAATGGAAGATATATCAGAGTTCAAAAAAGGTCAAATTGTTGGTGCGCGTCTCAATGGCGCATCTGTGACCAGCAAATCTTTGTGGAGTGAGTGATGGTGTCCAGGGTAATCTCGGCGTACCACCACAAAGGAAGGACCACATCCAAGAGGACTAACTGTGGATGCTAGAGGAAGCTGTCTGAAAGGGATGTCCGGGTACCAACTAGGGTTGTATCCAAAAAACATAAAACCACAGCTGGAAATAAATGCGTACCTCGACATTCCCGTTTCCACCAAAACTGTTGATCAGGAGCACCACAGGGTCGATATTCATGATCAGGCTGCTATAGCCAAACCTTAAGTCACTCATGCCAATGACAAATGTTGGTTTCAATGGTGCCAGCAAATCATGGCTTGAGTCCATCTTCTCTGGCTTTCCCACATCCAGGGGAGTTACGGTGTGGAGAAGGCCCAAAGAGGTTTTACCACCAGGAGTGCTGTATACTCAGAGTGCAGCAGGGGGTGAATCAGTCATGGTTTGGGCTGCAATATCATGGCATTCATTAGGCCCACTACTTTGTCCAGATGGGCATGTCACTGCCAAGGACTACCAAACCATTCTGGAGGACCATGTACACCCAATGGTTCAAGCATTGTACCCTAAAGGTGGTACTGTGTATCAGGACGATAACGCATTAATACACACAGCAACACTGGTTACAGAGTGGTTTGATGAACATGAAAGTGAAGCTGGACGTCTCCCATGGCCTGCACAGTCACTAGATCTGGATATTATTGAGTCACTTTGGGGTGCTTTGGAGGAGCAAATCCGGAAGCATTTTCCTCCACCAGCATCACGTAGCAACCTGGCCACTGTTCTGCAAGAGGAATGGCTCAAAATCCCTCTGGCCCCTTTGCAAGACTTGTAACTGTCATTCCCAAGATGACTTCATGCTGTATTGGCCACAAATGGACGCCCTACACCATACTAATAAATTATTGTGATCTAAAACCAGGTGTTTTGGTTTCATTGTCCAGCCCATGTGTGTGTGTGTGTGTGTGTGCGTGCGTGTAGTGCCCATCACAGGATTTAAACACACAACCTTCTGGAGAAACAAGCAAGGCCCTAACAGACTGAGCTGCGTGTAGTCCCCCCCAACTATTAGGGGTAAAGTATTCAGCTGGTGTCTCACAGATTCTCTGGAGCCAGTACTAAAACCTATTGCATCGCTTGCATTAATGAGGAGGTTGTCCGAATGTGGACAGAAATCCTACCTGGTCTGTACTGTATAACTTTTTAGCTTTTTAGCTAGTTTAGTTTATAGTTTTCCACCAAAATGCAATGAACCCTAGTCTACTGTGAATTTGAGATTTTCTATGCAAATTGGTGTTGGATCCCTGAGCCCACTCCATTCATAAATCCTTATTTAAATATCAGAGGGTTCCTAGTCTGCTCACAGGGACTGCAGATTTTTTTTTTATAATTTGTATATATCACTCATATAATTAATGGTTTTATTTACTGCACACAGAAAAAACACCAAACAACTTTAAAAATAACCAGATGATTTTTGAATGTTATAAAAGCAACAAACAACATTAATTAAAAATTCTAGCTCCGATGAGCACCACAGGAGATGACAGTGTTATTGTATTCATCATGTCAAAGAAGAAACATTCGAGCGCAGGTTTGCTTTGATCAGCGGACTCCATCTGCGTTTTTATTAAGTTCATTGTCAGAACCTCCACTTATCAGAGTCCTTCATCTGGTCTCCATGGCAGCAACACCAGGGGCTTGAAGAGGGGAAGGGCCGCAGGGATTGCTGCAATAATATTTTGGAAACCCAAGGTGCAATGCAGTCGGCTCTGGTTCACAAGCACACAGCCTGCTTTGTACAAAGATGAGGAGGAAGTAGTTATGTTAAAATAATTCATAGAAATAATGTCACAACCAAGTATGAAACTAACCTCACAGACAGGTCTTACCGGAGTACAAGTATTCCCTTTCATTTTAGATGCTTCTATTGATTATTTGTTTATTAAATTAATTGTCTATTTATTTGTTATACACTACACTAACAGGAAATAGAAAGTGGGTTAAAATGAAATGTTCTCGTAAGTTTCAATTGCCATAGGGTTGTGTTACTACACTTAATATGCCATTGACATGATCACACTACTAACTCTTTGTCTTAATAAACGTGTACTTTTGAGACGTATACTAACTTTTAAAGTCGTAATTTACAATATTCCACCACAGGGACGTTTCTAACTATTGAAACGTTCAAGGGCTAAGTCAAGTTTACCTGGGGTTTGGTCATGTTGATGTACTAATATTTGACATTTATTTTTTATTGTCTGTGTGCCCTGCGCGAATATAAGAACTAAAACTAAAAAAAAAAGGCAAACAATCGTTGTTTTACGTTATATTAAAATAGCACCGTTTTTTAAATAAGTCGAGTTCAATACTTCAATATATGCTTATTTTCACTTATTCGTTTGGTTGTTTAAACGTGGGCGTAAGTATTGTCACTATGCTGCTCCAGTGTGTTTCCTTTCTTTAGTATGCTGCCTTAAACATTTACGACTTTAGCTATAACCCGATACTTCCGGCATTTTGGTGACATTTTCATATGGCGATAACAATGGTCGATCAGCAACCAGTAAATGAGGGTTATGAGTGTTTCTGTTTCGGGGTGGCTAATCCTCACGCTTTCTGATTCTCACGCTGACGCAACATCAGAAGCGTTGGGGTAGTTCGCAAACCCTACGGTCTGTTTACAAGGTGAGAAATCTGTTACATAGCCTAAATGTAAATTTACACCGTGAATTGTAGCAGTCTTGCTTAATGCATATACTGTTTGGGCCATTGTGTGACACTAGTTTAATAGATTCATTTAATAAAGTCAAGGTGCAGTGATACCCTACTTCTTTATTAGAGTTCAATGCAATGCAATTTTATGTAATGGGATCCTGAATAAGGAAGCACAAATTGTTTTCCTGTTATTGAATAGGGCCTTACTACACCTCGTGGGGATCATCAATTTATCATTCAAATGCTATTTTTATAACTCTGATCATTATCATCAAGGGAAAATGCAACGTCATGCTAGAAAATCATATACACACCCGACCGCACATTGGGCTACTGTACAGCGGATGGGGAGGGCGGCTTCACAATGAGGCGGGTCTCAGTATAACATCGCGATAATTGAGAGTATATATATGTATGAAGCTGTGGACTTGGTTTTCATTCATCTACTTTTCTTCAATCGGCTGTTGTAGAGTATTGGAATCACAGTAGGTGAGAACCGCATACTACTATGTTTGCTGTTATATATACCGTTGCCCGTTGATCTTTTATTATGTATTTGATTCATTAGTGTGGCACACGATTATCAACCTCAAACCAACCAATTATTTCTGCCATTGCACAATTTTTATTCTGTGAATCTACACATACTTTTGTGTGTCGTAGTATGCCTCTTCGTTTCTTGAGTAAAACAACTACAGATAGTTGCAGATCATTAAGAGTATAATATTTATAATTGTAAACGTATACAGTTTAACTTGAAAACAGAAACCCTGTCACCTATCTGCACGCGTTTAGACTTCTGAAGAGAAGTGGTGGAAGAGAAACAGGAACCTGTTGTCAGTTGCGTGTTGTTCTCCATCATTTCCTATTTTGCATATTTTAAGAAAGACCGGATCTTGTCCTTCTACTCCGATCAACAAGTGTTTCTGCGTGTCTTCTGTAAAATATGTATTTAACATTAAACTCCGACGTGCTAGCTGGTGACTAGCAGGTTCTCTAGAATCAGCGTCTTTCAGGTAACATTATACACTAAGATTCAGCGAAAGTTTTGCGTTTGTATGTATAACCTGTGTTTTGATTGAAGAACGGCAGAAAATAGAGAATACACCACTATAACACATTATACAGTGCAAAAAAACGAGATTCGTGACTAGATGTATCAGTACGGTTTTCTTTTCTTTTTGTATATTAAATCCCGATTTCCGTATAAAATGGCAACAAGAAACCTTAGCAGATGGCGGTGAGGCTTGTGACGTTATCCAGCCGTACAAAGTGATATTTCTTACTTTGCTCCAAATGAAAATAAGGTTTTGTTGTACTTTATAACTTTATATTTTACTGTTTTTTTTAATGTGGTATTCTCTATCCACAGTCAATCTGAAGATGGCAGCAGGGAAAGCTCACATCGGGAAGCTCGCTCCTGATTTCAAGGCAACAGCGGTGATGCCCGACGGCCAATTCAAAGAAATCAAGCTGTCTGATTATAGAGGTATGAGAGGATTTGCAATAATTTGGGGCTTTACTTGTCTCCATCTGAAACATTTAAATCGGAAATGCAGTCTTGCATTGTGCTGCGGTGCAATCCCGTTAAAAAGACTGAGATCTCGAGCATAAAGTTTAAGTATCCGTTTCTTCCTTAGGAAAGTATGTCGTTTTCTTCTTCTACCCGCTGGATTTTACTTTTGTGTGCCCGACCGAGATCATCGCCTTCAGCGATGCCGCAGAAGAATTTAGGAAAATCAACTGTGAAGTTATCGGTGCCTCCGTGGACTCGCACTTCTGTCATTTCGCATGGTATGATCGCGCCCATTTTTGAGATTTTTCCCGTTTCCACTTGTTGGTGACAGAAGTAACACTAAAATATGCAAAGATGCAAGAGAACTGTAACATAAGGACAAAATGGTTTACTTCCGCAGTAATATATAAATTCATATATAAATTCGTAGTACAAGGAAACTGAGTGCCAATTTCCAGACACACACATAATATACATATCTGATAAGAAGTGTAATAAAGTAAATGAATGAAGTAAATACAAACACAATAGTTACACAAAAGTCCATAAACTCCTATTCAAGTTAAGCAAGGTGGGAGTCAGGATATTGCAGTTGGATGCTAGATAAAACAGGATTTGAAAAAAATGATCCTTACTTATTACTGTTGTGATACTGTTGCTGTTTTATGGGCTGTAATGTTATGGATTAAATAAAGATGTTGGCGTGTGTTTGGTGTTTTCTGCTGGAAAGCATGTTTTATAATTCACTGTGTTCTTCGGCAGGATTAACACACCACGCAAACAGGGAGGTCTTGGCCACATGAAGATCCCTCTGGTTGCCGACACCCTGAGATCCATTTCACAGGACTATGGTGTGCTGAAGGAGGATGAGGGAATTGCCTACAGGTTAGGCTCACAGGGCGTTATGCTCTGAGCGAGAGCGCTAGGCTTGGCAGTGTTCTAGTGGAACTGCAATGTATCATGTGACCCTTTGTGACCCTGTGCTGTCACGTGACCCTGTGTTGCAATACTGAAATGCATGTAACTGTTTATGACTAGCAGCAGAGGCCTAAAAATTATATTAAACCATAATATTATTAGCTGAAGGGCATATATGGAGGAATATAATGATTCTGAGCTAATATGCTTAGATAAGGGACACGTATAAAAACATAGGTAACCCAGTAAAACATTTGGTCATCCCTTCTGAACCTTGTTTACATTTCCCATTTATAACTGCTGCTGAAATGCCATAATAGCCTTTTGTGGACTTAATACTGTATCATCTCATCTTATCTGATTCTGTTTATTTGTTGGCCTTTCACATGTCAGGGGTCTTTTCATTATTGACGATAAGGGGATCCTGAGGCAGATCACCATCAACGACCTTCCTGTCGGCCGCTCTGTTGATGAGACGCTGCGTCTGGTGCAGGCCTTTCAATTCACAGACAAGCATGGAGAAGGTACTGGGTTCAAAGATGACATTACTGCAATAATTCCTTTTACAAAGTCATTTTGTCTTTGAACAGAGATGACAGCTGTCGTCTTTCACTAGGAAATGTCTAGCATTAGAAATTAAGCTCTCCACTCGAAACCCAGGAAGGATCAAATTACTGAATTTTAGATTTCCTTATTGAGTATCTGAAGGACATACATGCGGAGATATTAATGATTGGTTAAAAGTAACTGAATTATATTCATCCAGAAGGGAAAACAATTTGTGTTAAGTTTTGTGTTGTCTCAGACTGCAGCTCAAAGATTACAGATTAATAATCATATCTAAATTCCAGTGTGTCCTGCGGGCTGGAAACCAGGAAGTGACACCATTAAGCCCGATGTCCAGAAGAGCAAAGACTTTTTCTCCAAGCAGTAACAACTGGACTCGAATCTGCATCATATTGTATTGAATTTGACACTATTTGATACTCCGTTGAGGGAAAATACAGTGAATTTTGTCATTCTAGGTTAATTGTGTAAATGCCCTGTAACTGTTCCTACAGTGAAGACATTAGTTCAACTTTTCATGCCTGCCATAAGTATTATTTTAACATACAATGGCCGGTTCTTGGTGATTTCACATTGTAGAGTTGTTTCAGGTATTATCAGACTGTCAATTAAAGCTGGTTTCTGTCCTTCAGTATAAATACAAGTAAAACCTCAGCACTTTGTGAAAGGGTAGGAAACTTTTCTCTATGAGCTTCTTAATAAATGGAACATTTTGCTGTAACATTTTGTCCGTTCATCTAATACTTATCCTGAAGGGGGGGCACACTTTGATCAGCTGGCTGGCGTGAGATTTTCAATTCTAGACACATCTGCACACAGATTTACATGTATGTAACAGTTTTATTACCTTGTAAATAGTATGGAGGATTTGCAGACTATCCCAATGCTTCTCATTTAGCTAATCTTAGGTTTATAATGGAATTATACAGACTTGCTGTAAGATTTCTTGCGTGAGAGTCAGAAATTTAATGTAATCACACCAGTGGTGGCTCTTGGTCAAAATTTTTGGTGAAACATACCACCCTCCATCCCCAGTGCGCACAGCAAAACAAACTCTGCACCTTGCCTTGCACCCCCGGACACTTTGATTCTCATTCATGAGGCTTTACAGACAGCGAGGTTGAATGTACAAGACACAGTATTACATTGACTACATTTTTATATTACACACACACACATACAAGCCAACACATGATACGATATGGGGTTTGTTTTGGTTGTTGTTTTTGTTCTTTTTTTTGATGCTTGCATACTTTTGTTAAACATGAAGCTGACAAAGCCATACTATGGAAGTAAATCTGTGTCATCACATTTTGAATTTTATATGCCACTGAAATTCTAACATTGAATATTTATGTATTGGAAATATGCATCGGAAATTCGGTGGTCCGAATTCACATGCAAAAATACGAGGCTAAAAAATACAAAGAGAACATTTCAAAGTTGCTCCAATTCGACGGTCCGAATTCACATGCAAAAATTCGAGTAAGGCCTACATCCGGGATACCAAGGCTAAGCAATCGAATCTGGCTGTGAATTCGGACCATCGAATTTCCGATGCATATTTCCAATGCATAAATATTCAATGTTAGAATTTCTGTGGCATATAAAATTCAAATTGTGTTGACACAGACTTACTTCCATACATACAACAATCACAAGGACACACACATTAACCCGAATATTACAAAACAATACAGAGCCTATACTATACTATTATTACAGAAAAAGATTCACCCTACCATTTTCTGCCTGAAAAAGGAACTGAAAAAGACTGAAAATAATCCTGGAAAGATGCAATCAACGATGTTATTCCGTTCATCTCCCAAAATGTTGGTGAGTGGGTCCATCTCGCAGAGAAGTTAGCTAGCAGCTATATGAAAATACAGTAAAACCTCGGATTGTGAGCATATGTGTATGTGTCTGTCGCACAGATACATACAGTAAAGTTCTGTATTTCTTTTCAATGTTAAAGAAAGTTTCATATAAACTAAATGCATAGCGAGTGCTCCGGACTATGAAAAGCTGTATTTTGTTCAGGCAAATAGGACTGAGGCATTTCTTTGTATCATTTGAAGGAAGCAATCTACCACACAGTTAACCATAAAGTGTAAATGCAGGCGCAATGAGGCACCGTAACGCTTTCTTAAATGATCATAATGCGTAAATTCCCACCTTTGTCTTACAGTAGGGTGCCGAACATAAAGTCAAAGAAACTGTTATTTAGATATACTCAAAAAATACAAACGACTGTGACGCAGATGATATGCAATGTCAAGTTCGCCAGTCTGTTCTCCCTTTTACACAAGCTCAGTGGGTATAAAAACTCCTGTGTTTAGATGATAGAAATTAACTTTGTCCTTAGCCTGATATATTGCTAATGAAGGTTTCCATATATGACAAACCACAAGATGCCACTGCCAGAGCAGGTCTGTTGAAATGAACTTAATTTAGAATGCAACTAGCCTTAGGAGGCTAGCGAGTTGATTTACAAATTCTAGAGCACAGTACTGCTGTTTGCTAATCGTCCTGTACTGATGTTCAATAAGCAATATATGCCTATTTTACTGCATATACTAATAGGCAATTTGCGCCGATCAACAACCAGTTTCTTTCCTTGGAATAATGCGAAGGACGGGGAGAGGCTGTATTTAAAAGTCTGTAAGCCTAGCAATGAACGTTCTTAAAATGGCGTTTTATTAAGTATTTTAAATACACGGAATACAATCCCTCAATCTATTTTGTTTCAAATTACATCTGATTTTTTCCGTCCAGCAAAATACAAATTACAAAATGCTCAAAAGGAAATGAATACGCATTTTTAATGCATTTAACTGAAATATTTCCCATTCTCAGAACACAGAACATGCCACTTCTTGACAGTATCGTCATTCAGGTTCTTTCCATCGATGGACCTTAGCCAAGATTTCTGTAGCCTTCCGGCAGCTCTTCGGTCTCTTTGCCTTGATTTGTACAATCCGAAGGTAAACAGAAGAGACTTATATTTGGGGATTTCTTGCTGCTGTTGTCACTCGCACCCTGGAAAAATGGCCGCCACCTCGTTTTCATTTATGCGTACCTTGGACAATGACGTCCGCTTAATATATACGACCCATTACTAGAGCTGGGCAATTCATGACTCACCCTGGTGAATAACTCGGATCCATTAAATAACTCATGAGTCATGAATCTGAGGTATCCATTAACCCGAATCCATCGAGTCCTAACTACCCCATGACTAAACTATAAACCTCTTATAATCATTTCAACTCATTACAAGATCAATACAGCTATAGTAGCAAGTATATCTGCTAAAACTTCATACACACCAGGATCACACATAGCCATGAGTGAATTAGCTCCCACTACAGCCAGAATCATGCAGCCGGTTCGGAACCGCGCACCCGGATCGCACACAGCCATGAGTGAATCCGGCGGTTAGCTCCCTCTACAGCCAGAATCATGCAGCGGGTTCTGAACCGCTCACTCGAGCGGGTTAGCGCACTCGGATCGCACGTTCGTTTATCCCGAGGAATTCCGAGGTGCGACACCCGACAAATTTCGCGATCAAGCTACACATCTCGGAACAAACATGGCTGCCTCCACAAACACGCTGTTTTGTTGTTGTCTGAGCACAAAATTTCATGGAAATTAGACATTTACCACTTCACATGAAAGACCGTGTGCGATTCTATTTAATAAAATAAACATTTTGAAGTATTTATGAAATAGAGAAGCCCGACAAATCGTCTCAGACAGGAGGAACAGCCTCAGCACTTCAAAAGTGCAACAGCTGGTATTTTTAAATGCTAACCTATAAAACAAATTCCATAGTATGTATATAGTTATTTATTTCCCTACAATACTTCTATATTGACTATAGACGTGTTATTCTTAGTTTTCAGTTGCACGTTACTTGTTTACTCCAATTTGTGTTTTTATATTTAACATTTAATTTTTAGCCTATATGCTCAGCAATTTGCACATTTTGCATTTTTCTTCCATTTGCTGCTGTTCTTATATTTAACTCATTTGTTAGGTTAAAAGTAATTAGCACATTTGTTATGTTAAAACTAATTTGCACCTTTTGCATATACGTTATTCTAGAATTCTATTCTTGGCCAACTTCTGATTTGCACAGTTAGCTGATTTTCTCCATTTGGTTAGTGTTTTTATATTTAACATTTTATTTTTTGCCTTTTAGCTATAAGCAATTAGTACATTTAACATTTTTCTTTCATTTGCAGCTTTTATTTGACATTTCATTCTTAGGCAATGTTCTAAGTAATCTGCACATTTTGCATTTTTGTTCCATTTGTTGTCATGTTTGTTTACATTTTGTATGATTCCTTTTTTCGAAAATAAATATTTGCCACTCTGGTAGCCTTGTCTTTGTCATTGATTTTGAGGTGCATTCATTCTCATCACAAGTCACGTATACTCTCTTCTATGAAAAACAAACGTTTCGACTGGCGATTTGGCAATACTGACTCAAGTGAGTCGCACACACTGATCAGTTTAGTGAGTGACTCAGAGGGAGCCGAATCCTAAAAATGAACCGAATATTACAGCTCTACCCACTACACAAAGGAAACACAAGGTTGTCAGACGCTGAACTGTAGAATACACACACGGTGGGAGATTTACGGAAGCTAATTACACACGAGGATCGGACAGGGTACACACGAGACACGGGTAAACACACGCGCGACAATAAGTAAATGTAACAAATAACACAACAACGGCTATTTATTTCCTTCTAAACCTCCACCGATCACCTCCTTCATCTTACCGCCTTACCTTTCAACTTTTTTCTTTATGGGGGCCATTGTTCCAGTACCGTTATTAAAGAAAAGTCACTACACTCGGACACAAATAAAAAAATAAATGCGAATGTTAAGAGAGAATAACTATCGGCTCAGATCACGTGACGCTCGGCACACGAAACGTATACGTACTCGTATTGAAAGACCTCCCTTGTTTATCAAGTTATAGTTTATTTAAAAAGTTTTGCTTGTTTTGCAAAACACTCGCAAACCGAAGTTTAACTGTAACAGGGGTCTGAGATGATTTACATTGACACTAATGGGGGGAAATATCAATCGGGATGAAGCTTGTTTCACTGAAATTCTGTTTCACCGCGGATGGAGGTGGCGCTGTTTCACGTTTTTGACCAGAGCCGTACACCGTTAAGGAGATACACCTTTTTTATGAGCATTTTGTGGTTTCACACCAATAAAAAGTGATTGTCATGAAGATTATTTTTTCTTGGTGAAACACTGTTTCACCTGTCGTCTTATAGAAGCTGCCACTGAATCACACATACCCTGTCCGTTTCATAAACAATACTTATATTAACTAATTACGTTAACCAGATTAATTTACGGAAACTCGGCTGGAGTGCAGCGCGCGGCGGGGGTATCAGCCGGGGTTACCTAACGGAAGCGAGTCTTTCTAACTCCGGTTAATCCGCTAAATAGCTAGTTATAATTGGCTTTACTTCATTAAAACGCGGAAGTTTAAACGCCTTTCTAAATATTAACGACTTGATTAAAAAACAAACTTTATATTTGGCGCGGCAGTAAAAATGGCAACGGCTGGGAGGGTGCGAAAGTCGACGAAACGCGACATTACAGTGGTATGCCCAAGGCGACTTATTTGCTCAAACATTTTAATTGATAAAGATTTTTATTTTATATTTGATAATCTACCAGCGCACTAGCTGGTTAGTTAACGAATGCCGTCACACGACATAGAGGGTTGGGTGTATCATAGGATAACAGTAAGTTATTTTCCCTTTTGTTAATCAATAAAATATGTTTTTTCTTGTCACTGGAAAGCAGTGGACGGGTTTGTTTAGCAACGATCTCAAGACGCAGGAGCAGTCCCTGGTGTTTGTGAAGAGAATGATGGCGCTCGCCGTGTCCTCCATAACCTACCTCCGCGGTATATTTCCGGAGGATGCATACAGGTCTCGCTACTTGGAAGGTGATGTTTAATAAGTAAAAAAAATACACACACATACAAATGTGACATTTAAAGCCCCCTTTCGCTTAATAATTCCAACCGGTACTAAAAAGTAAAATGACCTTAAAAACAGTCAGTTTATGAGCATTTTGTTTTTATACAAATAAAATGCAAGCTAGTCTAATTTTTATGTTTACTTTCCAGATTTATGTATTAAACTCATAAGAGAAGATAGCTCTTCGACCGCTGCTTCGAAAATCGTCAGATGGTGGGTCCTCATTTTCATTTAATTAGCTTCATTTTTGCTGGAAACTGGGTTTAAGATGAAAAGCTATAATCAGCTCTTTAATATCTTTTTAAGGATGATGGGGTGCTTTGATGCTTTAGAAAAAGGATACGTGAGTAGTCTTTTATGCAAAAAAGAAAAACATAAAAATTAAGAACATAAATAAAAAAGAAGAGAGGAAACCATTTTATCTTCCAACAGCTCCAGATCATACTAATTGGGGTAAGTACCAATGAAACAGGGACTGTCCCGGATTTGTAGGTATGTAAACTCTGTGTATGTAACAAGTCATACATTCCCTGTTACTCCCATAGGATTATATCTGAACTGGTTATCGGCATGTATTGTTCATATATTATTTATTGTCTGGAACTGGTAGCTTACAACATACACGACACGGCATCACATCACTGTCATTTTTATTCTTTATAGAATGTTTCTGTTACTCATGTTTTTGAATTACAGGTGTATACAGCTCCAGGTGACCCAAATGTAAGTTTGCTACCAAAATAATTTAAATATTAGTATTTATAGTAGGACACACACACACATAACAGAATCTTATTTTTTTTTTACTTACATAATTTTAGGTAAGTTATCTCATTTTAATTTGTAGGGAAAAACCTAAAGTAACAAATTTATATTTATAAGGTGGAATAAAGGATATATTTTTACCCTCAGCATATCATAGAGTCATACCAGTTTAAATTCAGATACACAGCAAAAGGACCGCAGATGGATATTCTCAGGTAATTGCTATTAATAACCTCTGTATTCAGAGTTGCCTGTGTTAAAGCAGAAACATATCCCGTTAAAGATTTTTATTACTAATATCGTATTTTCAGAGATGAAAGTGTTGAGAAGCAGATTACAATAGCAGACACTAAGCAGGCCTCCATGGTCCTCATCCGGAAGCTGTTTCTTCTTATGCAGAACCTGGACATCCTCCCTAATGATGTCTTTCTTACAATGAAATTGTACTATTATGACGATGGTAAAGTTTTTTTGAATCAGCATTTGTCTTTTAGTACTGTGCTTTTTATTTGTAAGTGTAATGAGCTATGCCTTTTGATCAGATGTGTTGGTAAATTTGTAAAACTGGCTTTTGCTCTATGCAGCATGTTAATTAGTATGTAACATGACTCCCACTAGTGACTCCCCCAAATTACGAGCCACCTGGGTTCAGGGAAGGTTTGTGCGACAATCTATGGTTTGAGGGAACAGCAGTCCACTTCAGAGTGGGAGATGTGCAGACTCCCTTCCACAGCATGAAGGTTCAGGTTGCTGTGGAGCAAGGTCGAGTGGAGAATCTGCAGAAATGGAACTGCCATGAGACAACCCAGAGCTTACAAATGGCTTTCTGTAGTACAGTAAGAAAATGCCCTTCTTGAAATTACAGGACTTGCTATATGGGAGAAGTGAATTGGCATAAAGCCTGCAAAATGTAATAACAAATTATAAAAATTTTGCAACATGATGAAACTGAAATTGCTGTGTTTCAATTTGTGGCTTCATTTGCAACCATTTACATGTTTGCTTGAGTGGTTCATTTGCATTATACCAGGGTCCTGGGGGATGTAACGAAAAAGACGAAGCCTCTGATGATGGTAAAATTCATCCATAAATTTTGAAAATTGTGCCAAAACACTTAATCACTACTAACTATTATCTCTATAGAAATATTTAATGTATTTTGGTCTGTTTTGCATTTGCACGGTCTGCAGACTTCAAGAAACCCAGCAAAGCCAAGAGAAAGGTATGTTGTAAGTTTAACCATTAGATCGGGCAGTTTGCAATTACCTAAAAACCTAGGCATTATTTTAACTTCTGTTTTATTGTGTTTTCACAAAAGTACTCAATTTGTAAATTACTACCTATACATTTACAACAGCACTTTTCATCTATATCTATTATTTTCTGATGTACAATGTTGGTTACTGTAGGTTCTCATTTAAAAACACCATTAATAATAAAAATGTACGTAAAAAAATAGAAAATCTTCCTTTAATGTTTTAAATATATGTATACTTTTGTTACATAGAAGAAATCCATGTCCAAGAAGCTTGCTAGGAAGAAAGTGAAAATGGACCAAACACAGTAGTTCAAAATACATTAGACTATGTTTAACAAAAAGGTGAAAGACTCATCTTTAAGGAGGAATGTTCTGCTTTTCTTTTAGACACAGCTAAACTGATATGAAACAAATGCAGGTTCAATAGTATAAAACTGCTTCATGAGCTAAAAGGTATGTGCCAGATTTAGAGTTGGCTTAGACTTAAACTGCACTAGATTGCAAACTGTTTGTTGTTATGTCATTTTTGATTTTTCCCATTTATTTTTAGAAGTCACTAGAGTGTACAAAATTGAGAATGACTCAACACACAATCGATCGAGAATGTAAAAAGTAATATTTTACAAATGTGTTCCATTTTATACAAAGGATTGCAATAAACAATGTTTTAATTTAAATAAATTCTATTTTTAGATTGTACAGGTGTGTTTTTTTATTATTATCTGTGGGAAATCTGTGGGTGTAATCTGTCACATGATGCAAAAATTGCCTGATTTTTGAAATTGATTTCACTCATGTTTCACTAGATGGCAGTCAAGCACAAGGTATTACAGCTCTCAGGAGAGTCAGGTAGAAAAGCAGCTGCCAGCATTTGTCAAGGTGCAGGGGCAGGTGATGGATTGTCAGTTTGATGGGCACTACTGGCTTAGGCTCGTGTGCCAGTAATACTATTAAGGCTATTAAATAATAAATAATAATACATTTTATTTTCAGCGCCTTTCAAAACACCCAAGGTCACTTAACACAGCAAATTACAAATACATGAATAAAAGACATAATAAAATTTAAATACACAAGATTACCCTAATAAAATGCACAAAAATATAAAATAAAGATTAAACTGCATATGCCAGCCTGAACAAGTGAGTTTTTAAACGTCATTTAAACATGCTAATAGAATCGATCTTACGAATGTCCGATGGAAGCGAGTTCCACAGATAGGCTGCAGAATAACTAAAAGCTCTACCACCCATTGTAGTAAGATGAGTATGTGGAACTGTAAGATGGAGAGATGAGGAGGATCTGAGGGAACGAGATAGTCAATTGATTTGAATAAGATCCGACAGATAAGATGGAGCGAGGTCATGGATAGCCTTAAAAGTCAGGAGCAGAATTTTAAAATGAATGCGATATGTAATGGGAAGCCAGTGGAGTTCCTAAAGAACAGGAGTAATATGACTAGTAGAAGGAGTTCTAGTAATGATCCTCCATAAAATTAAGGTCAGAAATGGACTGCCGACTGCAAATGGCAGCTCGTTGAACACATGTGACCAGGTTCTACAGACTTTTAGGGGCTGGGATGAGATTTAAAACATTTTCTAATCAAAATGATTTAAGGGCTGTATTTTTTATGGAGTGCCAAAAAAAAAGAATAAATTTGTAAAAGAGTAAGAATATAAATGTTGAATAAGAAAGCAAAATAAAGCTAATAAAAAAATAAGGAAAATAAATTTAAAATATAAGAAAAAGAAAATTGATGCTTTTCTTTATTGCTTTCACTTTTACCGTGTTGCTTTTACTTTTTCCATAAGTGATTTTAATTTGACGTTATTTACCTTAATCGACTATTTGCCTTAATGAAAAGAGGTTGGACTTGACAGGGTTCAACTTTCCGAAGGACCAGTGGACCATGGGCATTTTTGTATGGCCAGCAGTCGGGTTTCTTGACAACCTGTCTTGTAGAAACTCTTTAAGTTATCTGGCTAACTATCTAAACTTTATTTGTGGAGTAGCCTCTCATAAGGAAAACCGGGTGTAACCTGGCTAGGTAACACTCTCTCCATCACCATCCCCACTTTGTTTTTAGAACACATGGCTCATCATCTTTACTTTACAGTTACAAGAAATATAAATGAATGATGCTAAATATTTCATTGATAGATGTCAATACAGCATGGATGTTGCCACCATTAAATCTTAGGGGGTCGTCTCCTCACATCTCATAATTATTCGTTTGGACCCTCCCTCATTTAACATAAAATTTTAGTTTTATGCCAGTATGTGTCCCCCCCATTCAAAATGCTTCTGACGCCCCTGCAATACAGTATATAACTTGGGGTATGATTTTACCTAAATTCAACATAATTGACACAAAATGACAACCACAAATCCACTTTTTGGAGCTTGGATTCATGTTGTTACTGCAGATCCATTTTGTTGCTTGATCCATTTGCCTCTTTTCTTTAGCTTTCAGCTATCTGTAATCAGATATCTCCAATTTCTTGTTAAATCATTCTATACAATCAACCATATAAGAGCTCTTTCCTATTCTAGATGCGGTTTTGCAGCATTCAACCCGAACGCTAATGCTGCCACAGTCTTTTTGCCACTCAGTATGTTACCAGAGTGTATTTTGCCTGCTGTGATGTCACATGCAAAGCCCCCCGTTGACTACTCAGTCTGGGCAGGAATGCCCGCCCAAAGCCATTTGATTGACAGCTGTCCCTTAGAGGAAAAGCAAAAGCAATACAGTAAAATTAAAAGCAATACGATAAAAGTAAAAACAATAAGGTAAAATTAAAAGCAATACGGCAAAAGTATACACCATACGGTAAAAGTAAAAGCAATAAAGAAAAGCATTCATTTTCTTACCCTTTTAGTTTTTATTTGTACTTATTTTGCTTCCTTATTCGACATTTATTTTCTTATTCTTTTACAGATTTAATCTTGGTTATGTCACTCATATGACTCCATATATATTGAGGTTTCACTTAAAAATAAAAGTCTAAAATACACATCTCTCACCACCTAGATCTTTTCTGTTGGTGAAAGGTGAAAAAATTTTACTTAAAAATATTAATATTTACAGGTACAGTAGCCAAAGGCTGTTAGCATTGTAAGCTTAATTATGTCTCATAATGACCACACTTTCACAGATACCTATCTTGCTATTCTCAGTAACCACACCAATCTCTTACTTATTTGTATCTTATTTGTGGTATCTATCACAAGAACTTGTGGTTTTGTCTCTGTTTGATAACCAAGTCTTCTCCTCAACAAAAAGACTTGTCATTGCAGCAATGCAGTATAAAGGCGCAGACAAACCACCAAAGTGAGCATAAATTGATCTGTAGGATTTCTAGTCCTTCACTCTGGATCAGTTTGTAGCCAGCAACTCCATGAATGTTTCATTGCCTCAACTTGCCAACTGATTTCCTGACCACTGATCCAGATACACTGGTGCAAAACGTCACCTATCGACACTCAAAGTTGTCAATGATACTGCAGAGAGGGGAGTGGCACTGATCTAGGAATACAACAAGACAGTCACTAAGGATGAAAATGACTTGCAGTTTCTCTTGCAGGTCGTTTCTGATCATCGTCAGCTACATCCTACTACAAGGAAGACTGGACGTTAGCAACTGTGACACCCTAATATGTATTTAACAAGAAACCACAGTGCCTTGCTTATTGGATCTCTTAACTGTTCTATATCAGAAAACAATGTGAGTACACAAATCTTCCCAAAACCTACCGTTTTTACACCCCCAAGCACGAAGTTGACTCACTATCCAAATAGCCGAATAAAACAGTTAAGAGCTGAGGTGAAGTGAATACAAGAAAGTACTAGGGATTCAAACCTCCAGCCCAGCAAGTTGAAGCAAAATGGCTAACCACTATTTTAAAGTGGCGCATCAAGTAACGTGATTTATTAAACAAAAATTAATTTGCTTAATTATTCTGGAACAATTACTAAAACATATACTTTTAACATAAAATACACACTTAGTGATAAGCAAAATTTAATGCGCTTTTTGTTAAGACAATTTTGATATCCCAGAAAAAAGTGTCGTCCAATATTTTAATTTTATGTAAATAATACCCAGACTGTACACATACGTCCCCGGGACGTTGGTTTACGATCTGAATGTCGTTAAATGATCACATAAAAAATATTAACAATATTTTAATTATTACATAAGTTATTTTGTGTCTCAGCGAGCACATTTTTCAGTCATTTTGCTTTAATCAGTTCAGCATAACTGGCCTGTTGTTACTGTTTCTATCATGTTGTAAATGTTTAAAACAGTTACAGTTACATTTTTTGTAGTATATTGCTTTAAACGGTATGCGTGCATGCGAGTTAAGCAGAATAAATCTACCCTGTAGTCAATAAAAAACATAATCATCTTGTGGGTTACATATATTGCCTAATCGGGGAATGTCGAAGCAACGTGTGGTAGCGATGTCTGTACCAATAAGCAAACGACCTCTTTGAGATGCTTTGCTGATGGGTTTTTCACGCCGTTTTCGTGAAGGTGGTACGTAAAACTGTATTACTAAGCACCAACCGGATTAAAAAAAAACGTGGCTACACAAGTTACGTGTGTCAATATGGTAATACGGTTTTCCCCCGTCAAAAACTTCGTATTTCCTTACTAAATTTACTACTGTAGCAATGGAATTAAATCAAAACCGGTCACTGTTATCTTAAAGAGGCTAAAGTAAACTATTACGGAGAAAGATCCTGAAGTTTAATAACAAACACAGAACATTTGTTAAGTAATCTGTATATTGTTTCACGCTAAACATATTGCCTCGTATCACTATTTACATAGTGCGTTTTATTTTTCTGCGACGTGTGTCTCAAATTAATTTCATGTTGCACCAGAAAAAATAGTTCTTTACACCACTTTACTTTGGGGACAACTTTGGCATTAAAAAATAAAGGCACGATGGGAAGATGTATTTGCATTACTGTGTAAATGGCCGTAATGTGAGGTCAAATTATCCTTGCTGGCTGAACACAATTAAGTATGGTGTACGCAGACATCCGGACCACATACAAAAACACGTTTCCGATACTGAGATGATGTATCTGTGTCTCAGTCGATGACTATCAGTTCTATGTTAGTTGGATTAATTCAGTCCACCTGACACAACGGCCCGGTTCCCCGTGGAACTGAGGTTTTGGGTCCGCTCGTCAGCGACCCGAACGCGTTGATTCCTATCCGGAGTGTACTTGAACCCCATCCAGTACTGGTAGGAGATCCGGCGCTGGGAAGGAGCGCAGTCGGCAGCCGGAGCGCAGACGTGCAAGTCCAGAGGAAGGAAGGCAGTCAGGAGAAGAGGAGGAGGAGGAGGAGGAGGGCTGGTCGAGCACAACCGCCTGCCTTCAGCTCACGTTTATCACTCAGCGAGCTGCAAGCATGGCCGGCGACAGCGAGACGCGCCTGGAGGAGCAGGGCAAAAACAGGAACGGGATCCGGCAGCCTTTCCTCATCGGCGTGGCCGGCGGTACTGCCAGCGGCAAGGTTGGCGACCTCGTCCTGTCCGTTCGTCCCGGTTTTTATTTTTTTATCAAAATGGTCGGCTGGATGGAGCCTGGCTGCCGTCCCGACACGCAGACGCTATCCGACCGCATGGCTCATGTCATGGAGAACAATATGACACCGCTGCTTCACACGCTGGCCGGATCACGTCGTACCGGCATTTTTATTACCTATAGCATTATAATTATTATCATTATTATTATTATTATTATTATTAGTTTAATTTACAACTATATATTTTAAATGCTAAAATGGGGTGTATATGGACACTTCGTTCCCACTTCGATCCCGTTGCACGTTGTTTCAATTTATGCCCAGCCTGGAACCCAGAACAAGCGCGTGCCTGCTCAGACAAAGCGGGCAGCGTTTAGTGTTAACCGGCTTAATGCAACAATCTAGTTTACCCGCCGAGCACAAGCGGCCTGTCGCCACTGCATGCGTGCGTGAACTGAGAGCGTGGGCTGTGCTTTTGCGGACGATCCGTGAGGAGCCTGCGGATGTGAAAATAAGCATCCGAAAGTCCTTCTTTTGTTTACTCTGTCTCAACCCCCAATCAGCGTGTTTTATTTTAACCCCAGCGCCATTTGGCCTCCGTCTGCAGGAGCCACACTCGCAAGCTCCCGGCGGGATTGGGTAAACCCGAACTCGTATGTGGAGCTGGCATCGTCCGGCTTAATTCCCACTGAGGCTTCCTCGGCGTTTTTAGGACAGCCGGGTCCACATGGTTACATGACCTAAACATGTACTTGACCTCAGGCCTCCAGCATGGTTTTTATTTACTGATGACGGTGATTATGATGGTTGCGGCTGATGACTAAACCCAACCTCACCTGGAAAACCGATGATGCCGGTATCTCGATGTCATTTGTCACCAGAGTTCAGAAGTCTTGGATCCCCGGTTGTTACCTCACCAGTAATACCGTAGGCTGCATATATTGCCATATCCAGAGAGTTTTACAGACACTCTTTTTTTGTTTGTTTTAAATAAATGTGTATGTATTGGCTTAAGTCATAATTAGTTTGCCTTCGCCCCCCAAACCCCCCCCCTCCCCAGTAAAGGCTCTG
>JAODKF010000049.1:16606513-16626221 GCA_026779585.1 Mormyrus proboscirostris | reverse complement strand
CAGTAAAGGCTCTGTCCCCCTATCCATTCATCTTTACCTATGGCCTTACTTTTTGTCTAATCTTACATTATTTGTAGGTTATTAAAATAACATTCAAAACTGAGATGTGTTTTATGCAGTGGGAAATAATATTTTTTAAAAGAAACACAAATTAAAATAATGACTTTTACAATAGTCGGAGGTAGTTCATTATGCACTTGGGTTCTTCATGTGTTACCAGATGGGTAACGTTTTTTAACCACCAATGTACCACCTGTTCCCACAGCTGCGTCAGACACTAGATTTAAATGGGCCATTTCCGTTGAGTAGTGAGAGAATGCTGAAACGATTGAGAAAAGCAACTACTTTTTATGTCCGTACTGTAGAATGTCTTTCTTTCCGAGGGGTGAATATAGATTGTATGTTAACTGTTTCAGTGGGGATTAAGGCAAGCCTAACAGGTCACACACAGGTGTACACTGGTGAAGCCTGTTTTCTTTCTGCATGAATGCTCTTTCACATCGCTATGCTTCAATCACAAGTTTTGTGCAGGGGGGACGGTTTTGATAGAATTTCCCTGAGTTCAAAACAGGAAAGAGGCTCCAGTTAGAGAACAGCTGCGCGTATAGTTGTTTGGATTATTCCGGCCGAATGCTCTTCTGTGTCGTCTTCCAGAGGCGTTGAGCGGAAGGTGTAGACTGGAGAGTCTGTAATCTACACTGGTTGGACAAATGCTATCTTTCCTGTCTTGGTAAAGTATGGTGGCCTTGGGCCAGTGTTAGTAAACAGATTCTGTTGCCTTCATTACAAAACTCTTTGTTTTGACCTATGACTTTGAAGCCCAACCGTGCAGCAGATAAAACATTGAGAGATGTACTATTATTGTAGGTTATTAAGCTAACAAAACAGCTAAGATGGCATATCTCTGCCATGAATGGGTACCGCTTGTGTTCTGGAGAGTCCCAGGTCCCAGTACTGTGTGATACTGGGGCTGTGTGATATAGGTATTGGTTTTTCATATCAGTCTACCTCCCTGATGAGTCTGCAGCGTTTTGAGTTCCGTAAGCTAGTTGTCTCATCTTTTTGACAGAGGAAATTGTCTAAAAGTAACATGGCTATGGGACTCCTGCTTTATGCACTGTGCTACCTGGAATGGACCCAAGCCAACCCCCTCTCCCCACACATCCATGTACTCAATTGATGGATAATATAGATGTGTGCCCACGAAAAATACAAGTTCTTAAAAGCGAATGGAGACCCAAATATTCACAGTCCTTCAG
Organism: Mormyrus proboscirostris; assembly: GCA_026779585.1. Taxonomy (NCBI): domain Eukaryota; kingdom Metazoa; phylum Chordata; class Actinopteri; order Osteoglossiformes; family Mormyridae; genus Mormyrus; species Mormyrus proboscirostris. The sequence goes on along the minus strand of JAODKF010000049.1, from coordinate 16,624,962 downwards.
GAACTGAATCTACGAGCCCTGTATTGACTTTTGCTGCTGATTGCTTACACATTCCTCTCTCTGTCCCCTCTTTCTCTGAGCCAGTTATTTAGCCTTGGGTTAACCATTCTCAGACAGTTTCTTTTTAGCTTGTGTGATTCCATTACTTGAGCGTAGGGAGTGACAAGAAAGCAGACAATAGCTCGTGGAAGAATTTTCCCAGGCAGCCCACCGCGTCGTGTAATAGCACAAGCGAGTGTATGCTACGCTTCTGGCTTTTTGCCTCCGGTTCCTAGTCGGGCCTTGTCTCTCCTTCCCTCAGAGTCCAGCAGTTCCGTTGTCTGGCGTGAAAGTGCATGGGCGCCTGTAGGGCTACAACGATTAGTCGACGTACAAAAAAATCGTCGACGCGGATTTTGTATTGTCAGCGCGTCAGAAACAGAACCTGCACCGCACTGTCTGACACGCCGCGATTTTGAGTGTATCGTGAATGTAAACACATTTGGTTACACTTAAATACACTGAATGTGAAATATTATCTCCCCAAAAAGTAATGTTTTATGTAATCAGTAATAAGCAATTTTCATTACCAAAACACACTAGTAATTTAGGTGTTTAAGAAAGGAAGAGTCAAGAACACCACAAAAATGTCATTGGACATAACTTTATTGCTCATATTTAAAATAAAATATAAGTGGCAAGCAGAATACAGGCTTGGTGTACAATGAGTTTATACAAATTGTTCCAGACATGTGAAACGTTGGAAACCGTCCTTTAGTGATGTTTCTAAACTTAAAATGTAATTGGGCATCGGTTTGTCATTGCACAGCACACAGTGACAGCCTTATCCAGCATTGTGGCTTATAATCCATGCACACGAATATACACATACATGCACTGATAAACGTTTCATTACAGTTTTGCTGTTTACTTTTGTTTGTCAGAAGCATTCACTCTGTAACGCTAGTTTACCACGAACAGATTAATCCATTTCTGCTACCCTCCGTAGAGAGGCTAGCTTGCTAGCGTAGGTGAACCAATGTGAAAATACCAACTTTAGAAGGCAAAACACCATTAAAGGTGATATATTGTTGAAAGTGATCTCCTTCCATCTCCCCCTGCAACCTAGGCCACCCGACGCCTCTTCGTTACCTCCTCTACCTGCTGTCCATATCCTCTTTTCCAAGTAGGAAACCGAAAAAATCTTGTTGTACTCCACCTTTCTGCCATTTCTACCATGTAATTTAATATGACAGCCTTTCACATAGCACAAGTGTCCCGTCTTACCAAAGATAATGCCTCACGCAAATGCTGGCACTTGAGTTGTATACAACTAAAATGGCAATTTGACCTACAATACACTGCGGCTGTAGCGAGTGTGATGTCAGCTGTCAAAGACCGATATATGAACTGAATCTTTTATACATTGTTTTATTTTATTTGGATTGAAGCTTTATTTAGACTTTTGGACTTTGGTAACACTGGTGTGTCTTAATGTGCACTTTAGTTTGTATTGTTTAATGTATTCTTTTTTTTTTTTTTTATTGTGATGGTCGCACTAATATGAAAACATCTGATTATTTTCAAATTCATATGTTTCACTGGTTGTTATTTTAGTCTGTCTTAATGCAGACACATTAGGGGAACATCCATAGACGGACAAACGTGAGCAGATGAAGTAGGACATGCACTGGAGCCCAGAACAGGATGTGCAACCATAGGTCGCAGGCATCAAAACAGTCAGGCATGAAATAATCGTGACTAATCAACAAAAAATTTGAACGATTATTCGACTACCAAAATAATTATTAGTTGTAGCCCTAGGTGCCTGATGTGCCCCATCCGCCCACACCTTTTGGTCACCACTTAGCAGATGTTACGTTTAGGCAGCCATCCGAGGCTCCGATTAATTCACTCATCGTTTGTCCGTTGACTGACCGTGCACCTGGCCCTCGGGGCTGAACCTGTATTTTTGAAAGCAAGCAGAAGCCGGTTTAACCGGAAATGGATTTGGCTTAAAAAGCTAATTTTCCCTTCCAATTAAATGATAACTATATAGTTTCACAGTTGGCGAGGAATTTTTCCTGCAATATATTATGATTTTAAAAAAAATTATAGTATGTTTTACTCTTCTGCCATGCAAAAAAGACAAAAATGCCTAAGGTGTTATGATCCCCAACCTGCTTATCTTCTTTCAGGCTCTGAAGACAGATTAAGATTGTAGTTGTTTATCTTCTGGCCCTGTGCTTCCTAATGATTCCATAATCTCCCTCTAGGTAACACAGCATAAGCTTAGCGGTGATAACTTGGCGATTTTGCTTTGACTGCTGTTGAGCTAAGGGCTAAAAGTACATCGCATCCAAATAAACGTGTAACATTCTTTTGGCTGTGCTTTTGGCGTAGGTAAACTCGAGATTGTAGCCAAGGCTCTTTATCCTCATTAAATCACTTTATTTTCTAATGCTTTTTGAGTATAGAAAACAGGTGGATGATCATTTTCATTGCAGTAGTTTAAAGCTGACCAAAGTCAAGGTTGTAGGATCTTCGATAAATCACAAAGTGCCATTTAGAAGTTTCTACCTCAGTCCTCACATGTACTTTATTAGGGATGTAATGATTCTACAAATGCACGGTTCGTTTAAGAATTTGATTCTAGAGCCAAGGTTCGATTTATACCTGGTTTATTTAAATGTTTTTTGCTTTGTTTTTTTTTTTTTTTTTTTTTCTCGAACACTAAAGAGAACACAAAAAGAAACGTATTAGATCAAATTTACATAACTAATGTAACCAGATTGTTCCCACGCCTCTTACTTAAATGTGCCCAGCTGCTCTGCAGTCTCAGGGATATTATCCATCTTGAGGTAATCAAACTAGCCTAGCTTTTACCACAGGTGTGATCACTCGGTAGTGATTGGACTAGTGAAAAACAGTAAAATAGCCCTAGGTATGGTGTGTGATTTACAAAATGTACTGCTTCCCCTAACTTCACATAGAATAATACATTTCATGATTTGCATGTGTAATAGTGTTAATTGAGCAATGCAAAATGAGTAATGAGTAACATTAGTAATGTAATGAAAGTTCAACAGGCTGTCCCTGCGGCAGCAGGTTGGGTTTAGGGGGATATCATGGCTCCCTCTTTTAGTACAGTGAATGTGAATATTTGAATCACAGTTATGATCTTGGCTTCTGAACCGTTAAGCTACAACTTAGCGTGCCAACCACGTTAGGTTCCTGACCCAGCAAGGTGTCCTCAAGCTTAATAATAATAATAACAATAATAATAATATCCGGGAAGCTATGGGCACGAGGCAGGGAACAACCTATTATTATTATTATTATTATTATTATTATTATTATTATTATTATTATTTATTTCACTCAGCTTAACAGTGAACCCCTCCCACATGATAACCCACTGATGGGCGGTGGCCATGTAGTTGTGCTGACACATGGTGGTCGTGCATTTTGGCTGACGCTGGTTGGATTAAAAAAAAAAAGCATCTGGTACATAAATTAAGTGTAACTCTGCTGGACGTGTCAAAGTGACCTGCAGTTGAAAGCAGGGTCAGTCCTTCGAGCGATTTGGGGTTAGGGCTCAAGGGATCAACGCTGGGATTTGAACTGATGACCTTCAGACTGCAAGCACATCATCCCAACCCACTGAGCCCCACACCACCCCTCAGGTGGGAGCAGGGAGTGTTTTTAAATGCCGCATAGCTTCTTCAGGATGTGTGACTGACAGTAATGTGCAGACACGTGGGCGTGCAATTTTCTGTGTGAGATAGGGGGAGAAATGGTCTTTTCTTCAGGGAGACCGCAGTAGAATCTGACCCCTGATATTTGCCTAATAAAGCACTTAGCCAATGATTTCTGAAGTAGCTGTTTGACTGCTGATAGGTATTAAAGTTTGTTTAGAAATATTGTTTATAAATAACATTGTCTTATTTATTTTTCTTAAGCAGAAGGGAATGGAGAGCAGCTGGTGTTCCTTTCACAGGAAGCTCCTTTGCGTTTGAGCAGTCAGGTTCACTCTTCTAGGCATTTAGCCAGCACCCCAGTCTCCCTCACACTGTACTCCCGTGGTACCATTTAGCTTAGCTCATGTACGTTTCTGTAAGGGCTGACCTACTGAAACGGTGGCGACTTAATGACTTTCTGTGTGACTTTCTGGGGTGGGGGTCTTTACCCCACCTAAGGCCTCGGGGCTCACTAATTCCTTAGGTACTTTCTCAGACGTTTATAATTTCTGTGTGACTTATCTCCTTGGAGACCCCCAGACGGTCCACATTTTTGTTCCCTCCCGGACTCCTAGCAGTTTGAGAAATGCTGTTCTAGGGTTTCTAGACGGAGTGGAATGAACAGGCTATTGTGGTGAGCTAATTTCTGAAAGCCGGGCATGACGCAAAGCTCCTTAAATGCTGCGTGGTCACCCCGAAGCTCCAAGGCTCCACCATGACTCGGCTGAGCGAAGGCGTGATGACTCAGCTGCGACTGTCTCCTTAGCAAAAGCAAGCCGAGTCTAGGAAAATGTGCCGCGTGCCGTAAATGACACCAGCATTTGGATCCTGTGCCATATTCCTATCGGAAAAGACTTGAGCTTTTTATTTTTTGCTGGGGTTTGCTGGTGTTCTTATTTTAGCCTTGCCTGCCTAAGGGCAGCGTCACACCCATCGTTCTCCTGCAGTGTGACGCCGGGTTGTCTGTTTGACGCTTGGTCATGGTCATAACTACTTCATGACCGCAGATCGTGGTTTGTGACCTGCATGAGTCATTGTGGAGCCATGCAGGTCTGATGGTTGTCAGTGTGGGCTGCTGATTTAGCTAATGGGCGCGGTAGCTAGGGGACACAGATGTCTTCGTGTCGATGCTGCGTGGCAGAGGGCTGCCCTTGGCTGGTCACGTGATCTGCCACATTTCCAGGGGCTGGTTGAGCTCTGCCCCCGTCCCTGAAAAATGCTCCTTATGTCTGTTGGCCCCCTTGGTTGTGGTGGGGCTTGGATTGCAAAGCAGATTTTCTTGTCAGATTTAAGGTACCTGAATTTCATTAGATTTTTTTCTTTGTTCACTTACATTTAGCCCAGGCTACCTTAAATCCACGTTCTTGTGTGGCAAAACAAGAAATACTACCCCATGTCAGGCCCCAGGAACATCTTTTCCCCCCCTATCTTTGCATTTTTGGGATTTCATATATGCATGTTGTGAGAGAGATGGTTTGCCTGACAGATTGAAATAAATAAAATTGAATTGAATTGAATACAGCAAATTATTGTAGAGTGCATTGCAACAGCTTTAGATGAATATATTCTGTGTAGTTCATTGAAAACAAATGTGCCTTTCACAATGCTTTCCAGCAACATATCTTCAGTAGCTCTCACAGCTATCACAGTTATCCAACAAGTGTCCTGATGATGCTCATTAGTTTAGGGCGTTAAAATCTAGTTCACTTAATTTCCATATAAAGAAATGTCCTTCTCTTAATGTCACCACACGACTAAAGGAACCTTTAATACCTAAAGTACAGTCTAAAGCAAGTTCTTGAATTATTGTCATTTTTGTGCAGGAGAATTTTAAAGATTTTATTTAGTTATGAATTTAATTTTTTACTACATTTTTTTTCCCACCAAGCAAGGTGTGGCAGGTATTCTAAATAAGTGCTTTTTTGTGTGTTACCTGGTCAGTAGCTCAATGTGAGGTGGCACCTCCTAGTGGCGGGGCATAAGTCAGAACAAAAAAAAATAGGGTGATGTGTGATGGGATGGCGGATTGTCTCTAGGGGAAATCTCAGCAGTAAACAATGACCTGGTTTGGTTTATTGATGCAATGACGGCACTAACACAGTACATCAATGGGAAGGGGATGTACTGTACCACAGGGCTGCACAATACATCGTTTCAGCACAGTCATTGCGATGTGCGCTTGCGTAATAATCACATTGCATTTGTCACTACAACTTTGTCTCTTGACACTGCTCGCGACCACATTACCAACTTATTTGACACACTTTTTTTGGTAGATGGTGAGTTCTCTTTGGCTATTTATTTCAGGTAACTTCACCTTCTTTGTTTTATGAATATTTCAGTATTACTCATGGAAATTTCACATATAGTAGTTGTGATATAGTGCAGCCTCTTGTACCAAGTGTCATAAAAGAGGTCTCTCCACAGTTCCTTAAATAATGGCAATTTATCGTACTTCTAGGGCTGTTATAGCTTTCTGGTCTTTGACTTTTAACACCATTGTGTCATGTATGATGGACAGAGCAGGTGATTTCTTCTGAAGTGAAGTCTGTCTCGTGAGGTGAGCCATCTTGCCAGTGGTAATAACACTCCCTAGTTTTGTTGTATTTGGACCAGTCTTCTGTGTGTGGGAAGATCATGGAGCTGCTGGGACAGAATGAGATTGACCATCACAATCGCCAGGTGGTCATCCTCAGCCAGGACAGCTTCTACCGGGTGCTGACTCCAGAGCAGAAATCCAAAGCGCTAAAGGGCCAATTCAACTTTGACCATCCAGGTAAGGGGACTGAATCGGGGTGCAGCTACAAGAGTCCATGGGGATGGAGCACTAAGGCATCGCGCAGGGAGTCAAGCTGTGGAAGGTGTTCCTGCTTTTAATATTCATTAATATGCCATTGATCCAAGAAGATATTGCATTTTTACACAATTTTTGCAGATTTGTGATAGGCTGAAAGAAGTATCTTGGTGTTTTTTTTTTCTTAGCACTTGTGATTATAACTTGGCAGGTGTCTGTTTAAAACTAAGAGGATTTATTTGGATAAATGTTTTTTTTTTTTTTTTTTGCAAAACCATATTTGGCCAGGTAAAGGTTTTGGGTATCTCTCACTTCTGAGCGTGGGTGTTTTACATCAACACAAAACAATGAGTTCTGGAATGATTTTTAAATCTCAAAAGTTCCTTGAATCTATATATTGAACACTTCTGATTCCCTCACCCACCCCTCCCCTCCCCTCCCTCATCCCCCGCCACCACCTAGCATCCTAGCCAAACCCCAGACCTAATATCCCTGCCTCAGCATGTTGAAATCCCCAGTAGTCAGCAGGTGTCTGGCCTTTTTGCAGCTGCTGCAGGATTGTGTGGCTTGTTCTTCCTGGGGGGGGCTTCCCCCCATGGTGGGGTGTTTGTCACAGTGTGGCAGCTAGTGAAATTCACAGTAAACCTCTCCTGGTCTCTCAGATGCTTTTGACAATGAGCTGATCATCCAGACCCTGTGGGACATAATGGAGGGGAAGACCGTCCAGATTCCAGTGTATGACTTTGTCAGTCATTCCAGGTAAGCGGCCCCACCCCCCATTCTATACTATGATGGCCACTCCTACACTTCTGAAAAACCAAGAAAATACCTCTGTGTCACACTCAGGAATATCCTACAAGATACATGTGTAGCTGCCCTTGTCAGGTTCATCTGCCTTTTTCCCAAGATCATCTCAACTTTTTTGCAGTTAAAGCTACTTCTACAAAGAAAATACTCTGGCGATTTATAGAATTGTGACAGTATGCTTTTCCAACCAGGCAACTCCAGTTTTGTTCTTACCTAGGGCATGAGCCAGATTGCTACTTGCAGATGGCACTGAGTACCAGTCGGTAGGAGCTGTTCAGAAATGCTTCATCAGGGATGCCTTGGAGACAAGTTCTCTGTTCTGTCGTCTCGCCTGCAGGAAGGAAGAGAGTGTGACGGTTTACCCGGCCGATGTGGTACTCTTTGAGGGCATCCTAATGTTCTACTCGCAGGAGATCAGAGACGTGTTTCAGATGAAGTTGTTTGTGGACACGGACGCAGACACACGGCTGTCCCGTAGAGGTATGGGAAAGCTATGCCTACTGGGGGACTTGAAAAGCAGGCCTGTTTTAGTCCTGGAAAGTCAAGTCTAGGCGTTGCCCGGTCTTTTTACACAAGTAATTTCAACAAGAGGTTGTTAAATGGATTCTTAGCTGGACTATTCAGGTTGTTCTGTGTCTTCCTGGAACAAAATTCCTCAAGATTGTGATGGAATATTCTTACGATGGCCCTCTGCACTGCCGGTTGGAGCCACAGTGTTATTGTTATTTATTTATTTGGTGATCAGTGATCATTGTTGACACACCACAGTACCCAACAATGAAATGTGTCCTCTGCATTTAACCCATATGTGACAACGTGACATAGCAGGGGGCTGCTAATTCAGTGCCCGGGGAGCAGTGCCTGGGGGCGATACCTTGCTCTGGGTACCTCGGTGGTACCTCGGTGGTCGGGGATTTGATTCGGCAATCTTTCAGTTACAAGTGCGTTTCCCTAACCATAAGGCCACCACTGCCCAGAGTGGAAACCTAAGCAAGCTTCAACGCCAGTGCCCTCTGTCTGAGACAAAGTGAAATGTACTTAAGTCGATGCCCTATGCAGCTCCGTCGACTATTGCCTAATGGGCTGACCCGGCACTGGCCTTATGCTAGATGCAGTGAGAGAAATGCTGTTATCCTTTGTTCACTGCGTAACTGCAAGCTGCCATAACCCTCGGTCCATCCTGTGGGCTTGCTCTAGTGCTGAGGGACATCAGCGAGCGTGGCCGTGACCTGGAGCAGGTCCTCGCACAGTACATCACGTTTGTCAAGCCGGCCTTCGAGGAGTTCTGCCTGCCTGTGAGTACCATCAGCTTCCTTGCGCGTTGAGGGTAGCCTTCGGAAAGGACTGTGTACTCGCTGGTTGTCTCGCCAAGACCTGTGGTACTCTTGCCTGTTGTCTGGTCTTGCATCATTGGGACCCTTCTAACTAAGCCCACATTTTGGTCTTCATCCTTTGATCTCTTCTGGTTCGCTTATCGCAGGATACAACAAAACTGTCGTTTTAACAACTGTGAACATAGCATTCTTTTGCATGTAGAGTGCCTTGGTAGAATCTCTGACCTCAGAACAGTAAAGCATATTTCCCATTGAGTGAAATTTATTTGGTTGTGAAATTTGAATTTAAATCAAGTGAAATCTAGATAATGGTAGAAAGACTTCTGAGTAACGGTTTTGTTCATTGCCTTGTTCAGTTTATGGAATTTGCCTTTTTCTTCCCCTGCAGACGAAGAAGTATGCCGACGTTATCATTCCTCGAGGAGCAGATAACCTTGGTGAGGGCTCGCTCTCTCTGACCCAAAAGAAAACACTGTCACATGCCCAGAAACAGCTCTGTTCAGACACCAGACAGCAACCAGCTTGTTTTGAGTCCAAAAGGTCTTTATCATTTTCCCTCCTACTGTTCAGAACGTTCAGTGAGGCCTAAAGTCGGGCTTAATCAGTGCAATGTCTCTCCAATCCTGTAGGAATTAATGAGGTTCATTCCATTACATTGCTCTGGTTTCTTTAAAGGAAGTGTTTTCCCCTCTTAGTCACACACTGCCTGTTCCCTGAGGCTCTTTGGCCTTTTGTGTTCCCTGGATGGGAAATACATCTGATTTCGTTACCCGTACTCTGCCACACACACTCATCTTGTTAGTGTGATACCTCAAAGTATTTGTCAGATCTGCAGACACATTGTATGGTGAAGATCTGAACCTGTTTTGAGAGAAATCTCACTGAAGTTGAAGAAGTGTCACTTAGCAGTGACATGTGGAAGGACAGCCACAGACATGCATTTGGGGAACTTGATTACATTGAGACAAGTCATACAAGGTTGGGCTTTTAATTAAGATATTTTTTAAGAGGTGGGATGTCAGAGTTTGTGGAGGTTGGTAGGGATTAGATGGGGTGCCTAGGAGAAATATCCCAGACGAGCCCCCACTTGTTACGGCTAGGGATATGGGTACACCAACGCACACAGGAAAAAAGACACACACAACGCAAACACCACTTTCTATAGAGTTATTTTCTTTTTATCTATTTCGAAGAAATGTGTATACAAAGGCAAGCAGTATATACACAAGGACGGGTTTGGTATAGACGACACCAAAGGAAAGAACAAAGTAAAACAAAATCATTCCTAACCCTAACTCTAGATTTTAAATTCTAAACTATCCCAAAACAAATGCATAAAAAAAAAAACCTACATAACTACACTGACCTTCCTATGAAAACAAAACCTACAAGGGTGTTGTCTGCCGGCTAAACGAGTGTCTCTAAAAAATAGTATCCGACTTGAAGCACAATGTAAATGTGGAAAACAAATGGTAAACTGATGTATACAAAAGATGGGGACTGTACAACCAGGAAGTGAGCAATGATGTTACGACTACCCTGACCCAACCCGTCAATGACCAAAAAGGTGAGCTATACACCAACGAAACTGGATTGACATGGCACACAAGCGAGCGAGCCACACTATACACAAAAAAAAGTTTCTCTCAAAAATCTTTTTCAAAATCGCTTGAAAAGTAACTTCCCTGACAGCAACACTTGCAACTGCTGCCGGCGTCTGTTTAAAGGAGCAGGTAGGCGGGGGTTCCGGTCGCGATCCACCATTGGGAAGTGAAATCGATGGTCACCCAATTCCGCCACGGGGCGGGCCTGAATAGAACGAAAAGGAGAGAGTGCGAAATACAAATACAACTGCCAAACTGCTCAGTCGCACCAGTGAACGTAACATGTGTGAGACACTCCAGATCTGAATCGATGAAGAAAACATGTGGATTGTCTTGCTGAATCTGACTCTTCGCTCCCTCCCTGCAGTCGCTATAAACCTGATTGTGCAGCACATCCAGGACATTCTCAACGGCGGGCTGACAAAGCGGCAGAACGGCTGCATGAACGGCTTCAGCACACCACACAAGCGGCAGGCCTCCGAGTCCAGCAGCAGGCCGCACTGACCCCAGCCGGCCTCTCTGCAGCGAGCCAGCGAGAGAGAGAGAGAGAGAGAGAGAGACGGGGGTGGGGGCCACTTAGCTGTACATACTGCCAGTCAGCCACACTGTATTTAAAGTGAGAAGATGCAAAAACTAAACGAGCCTTTAACTTTTCCCATTTTTTAAATTTTTGAGTTGAATTACATGTTTTGGGGGGGGCCCATTTGTGTAGTATGACAGGTTAGTCACTCCTTTTATTTAATTTTCTTTTTTTCCTTTTTTTTATGGCCCCAACCATGTCTTTTTACACTCCCTGAAGTGAATAAAATAGAGGAGGAAGAAGAAGGCTAGTCAAATCGGGGCAGAGCTTGGGCAGCTCCAAGTGGCTGGTTCGTGTTTTTTGTTTTTATATCCTCTCCCAATCCTTTTTTTTCCTCTTGTTTTTATTTCGTTAGGTTTGCTGTTTGGAGAAAAAAAAACGCAGCTCCTCATTGTTAGAGGCTGGGGTGAGCGGACAATGTTAATGACATGAAGCTTTAGCCAGAACTCAGGACACCAGAGAATATTTAAAGACGTCTTATGCACAAATACCAATGCAATCCACATCCCTTTCCCTCTGTGCCATTTTTACTAGCATCGATGTGTCTGATTGGGCCTTGGTGAACATTCCCCCGCACTTCACCCAAAATGCTGTGTTTCTGCTTTTGTATGGATAAGTGACAAGAGGGCAGGAATTGGAAAATGATGGTTGTGGCTGTTGCCAGCAAGTCTGATGGTGCCAGGGCCAGCCCTGGTCCCGGGGACCTGCTCCTGTGCAGTATTGTGTGTTGAGACTGCAGAAGATCCTCTTGACTTCAGCTTAACAAAAAAGTTGGTGAGGTATTTGAAGTGGTGCACTGCACTGGGATGGTCAGTTCCAACACACGCTTTGAGCAATGATGATTTCAGAATGCTTGTGCTTGCAATGTGGTCTGTGGGGTGTGGAATAAGCAGGGCGAAGGGTCTGATTAGCCGGGATCATTAGCGATTTGGGGTCGACAAAGCCCGTCATATCCAGCAGGTTCGGAAACAGACCTCCACTGTTTTGGTCTACTTTCCAAGGTTTTTTTTTTTTTTTTTGCATAGATGGATGAACCTGAAGATGTTTTGGGACCAGGCGGTTTACAACCTCGCAATCTGCCTGGGCTCCAGTAACTTAGTATTTACTCTGCAGCACCTTTAAAGTGTTCTTTGGTTTGGAGAGCACCTCCTGCTGTTGCATGTTGGGACATTATCCATGTCCTCACTTCTCATGGGATATTCCCACAGTAGGCAATGTAATCTTGGATCAATGCAGATCACCATCTGGAGCTACCCCATAGAAAATTTTAAAAGAAAATTAAAATAAACATGCTTTTACACCAAAACTTTGAATATCTGCTGTCTCTCTTTTGCAGATCGATATTTCAAGCAAAATATTTGCCCTTTGGTGATGGAAGTTTGCCTTCACATTTTTTCTCTGCTGCTAAGAAACAGGGTAGCTTATTAAAAAGCGAAGCAGCCGGCATTTAGTCATTACTATGGCTGTATTTATATGAAGTGATGTGCACGGTACTCTTGCTGTTTTGTAAGATGGAAAAAAATGCAACCTAAAACTTGTATGGATTAGGTCTGGAGTAACTGATGGTGGTCAGTGTTCAATAAACTGGGTCTAATTATAGAGACCATGAAAATTCAGCCTTTTTGTGACCCGGTGTCTAAATTGCTTTGTGTCCTTTTGTCCACAGCTAAACAGTATTAATGTCATTACTAATGGAAATCTGCCCGGATGGAGTATTCCTAATTAAACAGCTTGCCAGTTTACCTCGCACGTTACTTATTTTCCTGTTTGTTTCTCATCCTTCTAATGGTCCTATGGCTCATTAAAGGTACGGAGCATCCTCCCACCCCGTTACCTCTAGAAATATTCATGTTCTTATGTACCCCGACAAAGAAAGCTGTGGCACGTTTCATGTTTACTACACCCAGTTTGGCTTTGCGTGTGTGGGGCATGGTCTGCCCTGTGCAGCCATCCCGCACGGGCTGGCAGATTGTGGTGCTCTTGAGGAGCTGGGCTTTTCACTATCATGGTGAGCAGGTGGCCCTGCTTTCTTGTCCTCATTTAACTGTCCTTAATTCTAGTAAGTTACCAAACTGGCACAACGGATGCTTCAGGAATGTGCCTACCAACCAAATAATGTGACAGTCTATTTTATATCCCTGTTCAGTCAGAAATAATCGCTTTCAGATGACATCCATGGGGAAACGTTCTTTCTACTGCTGTGCAAACAAGGGTAAAGGCAAGGTACTTTAGTGTCATGGGACGCCTAGCTAGATTGCTGATGTGCAATGTTTTAATTTTTTTCCCGCTACGTGTGTATTGATTCTGGGTCTGTGCACTATGTGTGTGATATGGAGCACACGTGGAAGGGGATTTATGTTGTGATGCTCTGGGGTGAATCGAGATGCATTCGACATGTGACTAATTGTATAATCCACCCAAATGTTTTGTTCGTTCCACTTCTTGTACAAATATGTGGACAATCCAAAAATAGACTGTAACACCAGAGACGATGCATTATGCCTTACAGAATTAACTGTTGTCCGTTTTGTCCTCATTGTCCTGTTCAGTAAATCTTTCAGTTTACTTACCTCCCACCTTTTGTGAAGGAGTAAAACAGGTGGTGTTGGCTGATTGGGAAACCCCGAGATCCTGTACATGAGATGACCAGAACCATCAACTGGAAATACCTAAAATGTGCACTTCAGAGTTGCGTATTCTGTCATTCTTTTTCAAAATGTGAATCTGGTTCATGCAATGTGAGCACAGAACTATTAAGGGTTTATGGGAAAATGTAAGCATCTTAAATTCCTGACTTACATGCAGTAATTTACTTTCAATTCCATTTTGTTACTGTTAAAAATTAAGCATTTTATTACTCTCATGCTGTTAAAGATTGATCGATAGAGAGAGAGAGCAGATTTAATGGGCACAAGCTTCCTGTAGTTAATTGCACGCCAGGAAAAAGGCTTTATCAGAACTTGAAGTATCCCTTTGCACCAGGATCCGGGCATGCATCATATATCACTAACAGTCTGCAATGATGATGTACTGTATTCAAATATTCTGCAGGTATTGTGAGGTGCTATTTTATACAGCCGTATGTTATGTGTTAATATATTGTAGCGAAGGGTGCCTTCACTGTGTGAATTGCTGTGAGCGGTTCCCTGTGCGTTGGGAAACTGGGGGAATTATGCAAAAGAGGTACAATGGTTTGTATGGGAAAAGGGGCTTCCATGAAGGAAGCAGGTGTCGTGAAAGTGGGCCTGCATTGGGAAACAGGGTACTGGCATTTTTTCTCTTGGTGTTATCTGGATTTTTCAATAAAGCAATATGTCTAATAGCTTGAGTTCATGCTCATTTTCCTGCACTGGTCAAACAATACGGTGAAATATCTACATTAGCATTTTTTACCATGCTTTTTGCAATGAGCAAGTGAATCTGCTCAGCCAATGTGCCTGGAGTAAGTACAATTAAGACCATTGTTCAAGGGCCCAATTATGACAGCAATCTGCCAACCATGGGATTTGAACCAACAACCTTCTGATTATACAGATCCATAACCTGCAAGGCCACACACTTCTGAGCAATTTGTGTCATTTCAGAATTGCTTTCATCTATACATAAGATGTGGTTCAAAGAAATAATTCAGGTTCAGATAAAGCTAGAAGTGGCTGCTAGCTGAAGATAATCCATATGATTAAGATTGACTTTACTTATCCTGTCAGGAGAGCAGTAAGAACATAGTGCACAGACAAACATACGTATAGTGCCAAACGGACAAGGCACATAGACAGTATACATAGTGCAAAGAAGGTAAAAGTTTGTTCAAACAGTTTTTAGCACATAGCACAAAATATCCTGAAAAATAGAATATTGTGAGAAATCAATGAACACCACTGATCCAAAATAGTATTCGAAAGTCTTTACTTGACCATAATATAACACAGTGCAAGTTATGCACATTAACCAAAAACATAATTCCAATTGTTATGTATTTTTAGAAACCTCACTCTTCAAAACAGTTATATGGATATTTACACAATAATTTACAGTTTTGGCTGCAATGGCAATAGCCATAAGGCAGACTGGCAAGTAGATGGGTCCAGCCTGTACATCACAGCATTATACTCATAGAGAAGTGAATTTAGTTTTGTGGGCAATGAGCAGCTTCATAGTGCATAGGTGACTAAAAGACGCTGGTGTACCTTAAGAACTTTGTGTACCTTAAAGAGCAAGTGAGTGGGTGCAAACAGCCAAAATGAGTCTGGTGCTGCGCAACAGCTGGCCAATGTGGTTACAGTGTAATTCTGTCCACCTTAAATCTCACTTTATGGTGTAATATATGAAGCAGTTGGTGTCTTTTTCAGACAATTCTGTGATATTTTATCACACTATATTATTTTAAACCAGCGGTGAGCAATCTTATCCAGAAAGGGCTGCTGTGTATTTCGGTTTTCACTGCAAATCCCTAAATAGATTAGTAATTAGTGGACTGATTGGATGAAGAATCCTCATACCTGGGTTTGACCAGCTGACCTGAAGGCTATCCCAAACGCCTTCATGCACACCGGCCCTTTGTGGGCAAGATTGCCCATCCCTGGTCTAAACAATTATGGAAGATCGGTAGATTATAATGGTGGTTCACATGTTTTGTAGTAAAATTAGAATCAGGAAACTTTATTAACCCCGGATGAAACTGATTATGTTGCGACTGCTCGGAAGACAGGAAAACGTGCAGATGGCAGGATCCAAAAAAAATCCATCAGCTCGTTTGCTTGAAAATTTACTATGTGTTAAAGATTTTGGTGTTCGGTAGAAAGTACTTTAAAAATAAGCCTGACGGAATACTAAACACGCTCCTATATTTTGTTTTAACACATCACAGTTAAGCGTCACCACCTACTGCCACGTGGGTCAGTGCCAACAATGGAAATATGCGAACGCGTTTGCCGGTGTGCACGTGAAGTAATACTGCCACCAAGCGGCAGTATAATATGTGGCACTCGTATCCGCTGCGGCAATAGTATATCCGTATTTACTCTCCTGCATTTTAAAGTATGCCGAAAATAGCTATTAAGGTAGTGAACCAAAAGTAACATATTTTGTTAAACGTGTTTAGATAGTTCAATGTACTTCCGGGTAATTTGCGCACATTGGGGAACACCTAGTCTGTGATGTCATATAAATGCGTCTGCACATGCGTACGAGGGTCGTGGCGTGTGTATAGTCCCGGGCAAGACAAAATCCCCCGGCTTGGAGCAATGGCTAGTGACTTTTACTTACGCTATTATGTAGGACATAAAGGAAAATTCGGTCACGAATTTCTGGAGTTTGAGTTCCGACCGGATGGTGAGCTGTTTTGTTCTTAGAAAATAATGTTTCCAGTCTAGAATTGTAGCTAAATTTCGAGTGGGGCTAGTGTGGGGGTTCGTTTGGGAACGGCGGGTAATACGGATGTGTGTAGTACTAGTAAACCACTGCTTGGTTTTAGGTTTGATTCACTGTTATTTGGGTACTGTTAAGGTTATCCCATAGTTTTTAATGAGCAGTTTTTTTCTGGGAAGACAGAATCGGTTGGAATTAATAAAATAACAAAAACCGCAGCGACGGTTTAATTTATATACAGTATGTATCCTTCAAATGTTCCTGATAATTTTGCAGGGAAGCTGAGATACGCCAACAACAGTAACTACAAGAATGACGTGATGATCAGAAAAGAGGTACCTGAGAGCGTATCTGGTGCACTCCTAAAACGGGGTAAAGCTTCCTTGATTTAAGTACAAAAACGAATGACAATTTTCATTTCATGCTTTGCATCGTTTTAATTACAGGCATACGTGCACAAAAGCGTGATGGAGGAGTTGAAGAGGATTATTGACGACAGTGAAGTAACAAAGGAAGATGATGCTCTCTGGCCACCACCAGACAGAGTAGGAAGACAGGTCAGCTGTACAACAAGGCTTCGTTTACTGATAGATCTACAGTGTGCATAATGCTGAAAGATGTGCTTGTACAGCACTTGGCAGCTCAGTATTCTCTTTTGTATCCTTGAGCAAGGTACCATCCTGAGTTTATACATTATCTGTTTGAATGGGTAAAGACTGTATGTTGCTTTGGACAAGTGGTAGACATACAACAAAATATGAAACATTGCATACAAATATGCTTTTTTCCGCCATTGGTTTGTGATGGTGTCCTTGATTTTTTTTTTTTTTGGCTGTGTGATGTGTGGCATGAAAGACACCTAATGTGTGCTTGGAAGAAGTTAACTTTCTCTGTGTCATATATATAACACATGCATACACATCGTTGTGTGTTAGGAGCTGGAGATTGTCATTGGAGACGAACACATCTCATTCACAACCTCAAAGATTGGGTCCCTGATTGATGTTAACCAGTCAAAGTAAGTATGACTATGCTCTTCTGCTGTGAACAGGGAAGAGAGAACAATGTTGTAATGTTTGGATACAGTTCAAATTGGCTGCAGTCTTGATCGGCTTTTATCTGTTGAAGCTACCGGGGGTGAGCTCATTCTATTAGGGTGATTTATTGGCTGGAATATTCCAATCTGAAAATTCCACTTTGCCACGAGTGTAGCAGAAACATGCTCTTATATTAAATACATTTAGAGGTGGATGCGAATTTACCTTGTGCTGTTACCACACTGGTTTGCTAACCTGTTAACGGTCCTGTTTTATTTTTAGAGATCCTGAAGGCCTCCGTGTTTTTTACTACCTGGTTCAAGACCTGAAATGCCTGGTGTTCAGTCTCATCGGTTTACACTTCAAGATCAAGCCCATTTAAGTTGAAATATTATCAGGTGCAAGTTTCATTTTTTATTTGATCACTTTTCAACATTTGTATATTTTTTTTTTGGTTTTAAATAAAATACTGAAATGAAACCTTTGTCACTTTTATTGTGACTGAATGTATGCCGTAGAACATAAAGGAATAGAAGGAATGGGGAAAATAGGACAGAATCAGAAAACCTAGACAATTATACATTTATACACAATTATAGTATGGAAAGCACCCTTCTGCCTCCATGCTGATCTGCTTTGGTGTTGCAAGGAGTGGCACTGGGGAGGGGGGGGGCATGAATTTGCCCTGACTGTGCTTGGAGGGGATGTGTATTGTGACATTGAATTAGGCCTACACAATAGTCACACCATGAAAGGAGGGAGTGTCAGAAGGGTTTTAATTAAAATCTCATAATTAAAAAAAATGTTTTTGGTGCAGTTTCACAAAGGAGGGGGGGGGGGGTCTGCTGATATTTGGACCCCCCTCAATTTATGGCACATTTGGCTATAAGTGAAATTATATGTATATCAGTGTTTGGGGCTTTTTTCTGCTTAAAATCTATAAAAGCAGGCTATCCCAAGTCAAATCTGGTTTAAATTTTATTTCTACTTAAAATTGCAAATGGTATGTTTCAAATTATTCAGCTATCTGAAGAAAATCAACATAGAATAGGTAAGCTGCCCCTCAAAGATATATAAATATATAACTGTTAATCATAGATTTTCCATGCTACTGTTTCAAAAAACAGTTTTCTTCAAAAAACGACTTAAGACACACCTTTTCCTGAAATACCTAAATTAGCACTTCTGGAACTAAACTCTGAGCTCT
>JAODKF010000049.1:16576724-16598184 GCA_026779585.1 Mormyrus proboscirostris | reverse complement strand
CTATCCGTGTCCCGTAAGGGACGGGGACACAGGCGTCGGGCCCGGGTCCCGCCCGCCCTGCCCCCTGGCTCGCCCTCACGCGCTTTGGCTGGGGCTCCGGGGCCGCCTGCGGTGCCTGCGGCTCGGGGTCGCTCGGGGTTGCCCGCTCGCCTGCACTCCGAACGTGACAGCTGTCTTGTCCCAGGATATAGCAACGTATAGGTTACTTTGGACAGCAGCAATTTGTCTTCATATTAGAGTTTATATAACAGAACTTATTTCATTCTGCAAAAGTGACTTTTGCTCATTGACATAGATTCTCAATACGTAAATAATCTATTCATTGTGATCTTTAATAAAAGGCACTTTTCTTCACAGACACAATGGCCTCATTTCTGTTTGTGCAGGCACACAAATAATAATTGTAATGTTATAATCATAGCAAAATGACAGAAATGAGTGTTGCGATCTTTGCACACAAAAACTGTAGATAAATCACCTGTGATAGATAAGAGTGTGATGAAGCTTTTGATCCTTTGAAAACAGCTGAAAGATCACCATCTACCAGAACCTCAGAGGCTGAACTTTTGAGAGACCAAAAATTCACTCAGGGTTGATCAACAAGATTGATCATGCACTGGAGAGGGATTTCTGGAACTTTCAAAAAGAAGGCCTAGACCTTCATTCAGGCCCCTGCTTCCCTTCGCTGTAATGGCATCAACCCATGAAGAGCCCTAACTGATAAGTCTGCCCTTCAGGGTGCTGAAGATGTCCTCCAGGGACATGTGGATACACTGCAGAAACTCGTGCACATCACGTGCCGGGTAGCTGGAGACGTTGCAACCAATCCACTCATCATGGACTCCATAGCCGACACCGAACCCATCTGGCACTACAGGGGCGAAGCCCCCCAGGCTCACGGCGGGACTGGTGAGGGTGCTGGTGGACAGGATGTTGTGGTTGATGGCGGCATAGGCTGGGTCCAGGTACAGGGTGGGCAGGGGCAGCCCTTTAGTGCTGGCCAGGTACCGCAGTGCAAAGAGATGCCGGTCAAAGCCCTGACCTGGCAACAAGAGAACACACATCCAGCAGCTCAGCATCTGTACTGTTGTCTGTAGTAACTATATGGTCATACAGTATACTAACATCACCAGCAATACTCATAAATCAATACTGTTAAGATGATTATAATGATATTATTATTAGATTATTGTTTTATAGTGGCCTATATGCTGTTTATTCCTTGTGGGTTTTTAAAAGTAAGGTGAGATAATGATATACTTCATTGTTCCCAGGGGAAAATTCTTCTTCATGATGATAATCATCATCGTGATTATTATTATTATTATTAACAGGGTGTCACAATGTTGTTGTGGGAGCACAAGTGGCCAGTATGTTTGCATATGAAGCATTGTTTGGTAAACTTCTGTTGATACACTATCCATTGTGTGTGTTGCTAAGTGAGTTTATGTCTTTAACTGACTGGCATTCCCCCGGATGGACGGATAATAAACTGGATGCCTAGGCATGGGGGGTAGCCAGCACTGGGGGCCCATCTAAGTCCAGTCATTTTACTGGGGGTAGCACTGCTTATAGTCTTTCAAATTTTATGGTAGCCAAATTAATAAGCTCATGGGAGTTTTACTTACACAAAAAAGTTCTGAGGGCAGAAGGAAAAATGATTAGGGAGGTAACCAATCAGATTGGAGAGGAGGTGTGTACAAACAACTAGAGGAGGCAGGATCAACCAATCAGGTGTCTCTAGTTTTTGTGTAAGTAAAACTCCAACGAGCACTTAATAATGGCAGTAGGTAGACTGACCATTTTTTCAGTCTTCTGCTTTCCCTTTCATTGAGCCCGACATCTATTAAAGAACGTTTTAATTAACATTAGATGCAGAACACATTATATTGTGAAGTGCATGTTAGCTAGTGATACAGACCGTCCCTGAACTTGGGTAATGGAAGACCCTCCCAATATGAACATTTAGTAAACACCATAAATGTAAATGTAAGCTTGGATTGTTATCTAAATATGTTAACCTTTATGCTAGTTAGTGTTGCTTTATGCTGTTAGCTAAAAGAGTTCACTTGCCATAACAAATTCTACCTTAAAGTACATTTGGAAATCACTTTAAACAGCATTAATGGTTAAATTATCATGAACTAACCCGATTTTACCATTGGCTAACAAGTTGTGCAGTGACTTCTGAGTGCCACTGCCGTGTGCGTCCCATCCACATCAGAACAGTAGCCTATCAGAGCCATGCAATCACTGTGTGGCAAAACCCTCAGTGTGTTTATTTTTTCTCAATTGTCTGCAGTAATGTGCAGTCCAAGGGGGGGCAACAGTGGGGAGCCAAGCTTCAACACTGCCCCCCCCAGGCCACCACGTAGCTCCTCCCCTGTCTAGGCATCACCTCCACCTCACCTTCTCTCCTAAAAATTAATGACCACTGAATACAAATTAACATTTAATCTCACGCTCTCGGATGGTGCCCGTTATTGTTTCGAGATTACCTACGCACCCATGGCTGCCTCCCGGGTCAGCTGACCGTGGTACCGCGAGCATTCGCTGAGCATGGCCCGGAGGGCCTCAGCTGAATGCCGGCCCGGCTCTTGCACGAAGGCACGAGTACACTTCTGGGTGTACATGCTGGCAGGCCGCACTGTTTCGGTGCGGCCGTGCCGGAACGCCGCGGTGCTACACGACTCATAGGTGGCCACTGTCTGCCCGTACTGCCGCAGGAAGGCCATCTGGAAGGCAAGCTGGGCCACCGCGTCGGGGCTCAGCTTGCTCCTCTTCAGTGCCTCCTTGCCGCCCCCTCTGAACTCCATTGCGCCGATGGTCAGCTGCGAAATGGTGGCTTCAAATTTCTCCCTGGCTTCCTGGATGGCGTTCTGGAGTGGCCCATCCAGTTTGAACTCAATCTGACGCACGGCGGAGGCCGAGTCCATGGGGGCGGGGGCATCACTGGGCAACAGCAGGGGACTCTGAGTGGTGTCTTTGAAAACCTCATTGAAGAAACGGAGCACGGCCACACCATCTCCCCAAGAGTGCTCGAAGTTGATGCCGGCCAGGCCGTGCTTTGCCACAATGATGCTGAATGACTTGTCAAACCAGCGGTTGCAGCCGTCACCATGCAGCATGTTGTGGGACGTGTGCACGTGGTCCCTCATGGCCTCGTCATCCAGGCATAGGCAGAAGAGGGCACTGTCCACCAGGTGGAGGACCTCCCCATTACCGACCTCCAGCAGCCTCTCCCTCAGGCCTGCCCAGACATCACGGTTCTCACTGGTCAGGAAGCCCAGCGGGAAGGCCGGAGCCGGCGTGCCGTCGGACAGGATATGCCGTAGGTGCGCCTGCACTTCTGCTGGCTTCACCATGTTACTGTTACGGTCCAGCACGTCGAAAACATACATGTTGCCCTTCCTCATCACCAGCAGGTGGTGCCCGTTCTCATCGGTGAAGAGCTCATCGCGGCCACGCCGTGGAATGCGAGTGGAATTGAAGAGCCGGAAGTACTGAGACATGTCGAGGGGGTAGGCATTGGCTGCATACGCACCGTACCAGGACAGAAACGGGGGCAGCCAGCGGATGAGCTTCTTGAAGCCCTCGGTGTCACTCTTGGCAGGATTGAGGTGGAAAACCTCCGGTTCTAGGTAGCCAGCCCTCAAGGTCTTCATAAAGCGAACGGCCGAGCACACCAAGTTGGAGGCGCGCAGAAGCTGTTCATTCTGTTCTGGCTTGGGGTCGGGGTTGAAGGAGATGAATGGGTTGAAGTTGAGTACGACGGGCTCCCTTGCAGAGAGGTACATGTCAAACCACGGCCCTGTAAAGCAGGAGATTCTCAGAGTCGACAGCTGTTGAGGCAAATGAGGTAAAACTGCGCAGCTGCGGGAGACCCACCTGAGATATAGCTGGTGTGCCTGTTCCTCTTATCCTGATCCAGCAGCTCCTCGTGCAGCTCCTTCCCCACACCACTCTGGAAGTCACGAGCCAGCTTCTCTGTTTTACTGCAGTGACACAATGATCAGCTACATCTCACAGATGAGTCACCTCCGCTGTGCATTGTCCTAACAGCATTGTTTACCTGTACTGTTCATCATTTAAGAGAGGCTTCTGAGCAGCTAAATATCTTCTTATTGTGTCTTCCAGTTTAGGAATAGGCAATCTGTGTAACAGAGACAAAATATATAGGATGAGTCATAATATATCTAGGCTGCATCTTCAATCAGGACCAGAATGATGAAAATCCAGAGGTTTTCCCCTCATGTTTATTTACTCTTTGATGTACCTTTTGTACAGTACAGTATGTACCACTAATAGTACTGACATTCAGTGACGGCTGGTGAGAAATATTCTAGGTGGGGTTGTCTGTGCTGTGGCAACCATGACACTATCCAGCCCAATACAGTTTAACAAAACTGTGGGATACCAGTACAGTGTAAAAGAGATTTAACTGGCACAGTGGATTAATAGAAAATGAGATGTGTCATTTGTTACAGTCCGAATGTGCTCATACATAATTTACAGTATGGAACAAGAATAAAAAAGTCTGGTTCATGAATTTAAAATATTAGGACACATCCAATTAAGACAATGTATTAGGATTTACCCGTCTATGTTTTATCTGTCCCCGCTGTTTTAAAAAGTATGCAACAGCAAAAAAAAAAAAGGCATTGACACGACAGCATCAAAAATTGTGTAATTTTGATGTCAGGCTGATCAGGGCCAAGCTCTTTAATATGTAGCTTATCCACCATGGTTGTTCTCTCAAAAGTATTTTGAATAGGAGATCTTGTTGAATTTGCAGGCAGCTGAAATACAAGGTTCAGATCATCATCATAAATGTTTGATGTTTGTACTCCACCACTAACGACGCTGCTTGGGGCTGTAAATGAAACGCCGTTTAGACATCAGGTTTGAGGGCGTCAATTGGTTAATTTTATCTTGGCGTGTGCATTTCTTGTATCAGCAATTGACTACGCTGCTGGACGGAATTTGTCTAGCGCCAAAGATGAGATTTTTGAATGAGGAGGACTAATTATATGAAGCTGATTTTACCCCAAACAATACGATTACTCGCTATTATGCATTATTATACAAACACATACACACTTAAAATAAGTCTTGTTTATTTAAAAAAATGTATATTTTACAACGAAAAATCTAAAATCCCTCTAAGCCAGAGAGGGCGGCGAACTATCGCCCTCTATTGACCAGCTGCTCCTGCTGACATTTAACAACAAAGGCTTTAAATATAGGCAATACGTTAACGCTGTGGAAGGTTTTTTCCCCCATTTTCATTCTGTTTTGAATGTCTTGCACTCACCTGGGTAAACTCTTCTGATAATGCATGGTAGGTACGATGCTTTTGTGCAGGTACTCAGATAAGTCGACATCCTTACTGTAAGCCCTCCCCTTCGGCAGCAGAGCGGCAACTTGGTGGAAGAAACTGGGACCTTTTCTAAAAGTGCAACTCAGGTGCCCAGAATATAAATATGCCATTGTGAAAGAACACTAACGAAAAATAAATCACGAAAACCCAAGTAGCATTCCCCCCCGACTACGCTGTAAGTGTTAGTGTGCCAGCCTGGGGCAGGTTACTGGGGGACCTTTCCATATCCCCTCGGCCTGACAGCAGTTCTGGGTCACTTTGGGCTGCCAAGAGCATGCGCATTACGTACCAGCGGACCGGGGGGTCGAACTAATATAACATAATCCAATCTCTCCTGTCCTCTCTTTATATGGTCAGTGCAGTAAAATATAAGGTCATGGCTTTATTTTGTTGAGAACAGCAATCTATATTTATCTCAAAACAACTAACTATTAAAAACACCATGACGACGCGTTTTGGGGCTAATTCGATAATAAACACTAATACTATTTTAAATGTCAAGTATACTTTTTTATCTCTGGTTATTTTCGCGCTTCTGTCTTATTGGGCTATATTTGTCCCATGTGACTTTGTGACCAATCAGAGTCATTCTATGACCGACCTGTGCCAGGGACGGGAACCAGAGAAACCTAATTTCTAAGCATAAAATCAAAATTGTATGTTTTTTTTTTTTTTTTAAATTATTATTAAAATCGCGTGTTTGTTACCGAAGAGATATTTCCCCTACTGCTAAACGGAGCCGATTGGATAGCTCTTTGTCATTTACGTATGTGGCAGTGTTATAAACGGGAATTCTTAAGGGGCGCAGTGCATTATGGGATATCACGTGTCACTCGGGGAGTCTAGGACCGGCTCCACTGTCACTGAACCTTCGGTCAAAGGTGTTTCGCGGTCCCGCAACACGCAGCCATGGCTCCCGCAAATAACAGGGTGTTTGTGATCGGCGTAGGGATGACGAAGGTACATCCGACAGCTCTAGTCGACACATTTAACTAACAGAAGTCTAACTAGTTAACTAGCTGGATAGATCAGAGGATCAGCTGGTAACATTACCAGCGTATCTCACAAAACTTAATTTGCCTGTGTGGCAACACATTGTTTTTGTATAAAATCGTGTACTGTCACTCATTGTATATTTGCCGTGGAAGTGTGATCGAAATAAAATATTGCACAGTGAATAAACATTTATTCTCAGGTCTGTATATTTGCTTTAATGTTACATCGATGCTACAGTATTTCGGGATTTAATCGATCTGATACTGATTGCCAAAGGAGATATGAACGCTTTTGAAACATCACTCAAATATCAGTTATTTTCACCTGGTGAAATTAATCTGTTTCAATGTAGTTTACAGAAATCAGGAGTAATCTTTTCTAGTTTACGCAATCACGACTGGTGAAAGCTATGCACCTTTTTATATTTTATTTGAGAACAGTCATATTTGCTCATCGTAGATTTTCTGCAATGCTGGTTAATGGTCCTTAATTTGAGACTCATCTGGACACATTAATTGGGCCCATTACCGTAAACTTGTTCTGTTTGAAGTTCATTATCGTAACACAAAGTTCAAGGTTTCAGGGTCATTTCAATATTATGTAATACCGTGTTGAATTCTGATGTAATTCTTAAGTAAATTAATTAAGTCACTTACATTAATATGGGTCAACATTGCTAGTAATTTGTTGATTGGGGGGTCCTTTAAATTTATTGTTGTGACAGTGTAAACAATTAACCACTACCCATCTTTAGAAAAAGTTTGTGTTGTTTGCCTTCTCAGTTTGAAAAGCCAGGAGTAAGAGATGAGTTTGACTACCCAGACATGGCCAAAGAAGCAGGTAAACATTAACCAGCAAACCACCCAGATTCAATTATGTGTACTTAGTAGCTGATGATTAATGCAATCCAACATCCATCAGCGCATTTCAGTTAGCGTGTCACAAAACATTTATAAAACATTAGTGTGTAATAATGCCATAGTTATTTTGTGATGTTTAGGGCGGTGTGGTGGTTCAGCAGGTATCACAGTGCTCGCACACCACTGGGGTTGTGAGTTTGACTCCGAATGTGTGGAGTTTGCACGTATTTCCGCCTTGTTCGTAGGAGGAAAACAGAAAGCATCTAGCCGGACTGATGTTTCTGAATTGCCTGGTGCATGATTCTGTGTGAGCGAGACCCTGAGATGGATGGGCCCCTCATCTAGGGAGTCCCCTGCTTCAGTCCCTGTGCTTCCTGGGACAGACCCTAGGGTCACTGCCATTATGGGAGACACACCAATAGATATTCCAGCTTTTCCAGTATAAATTTTGGGCTGCGCAAAATATCAATAAAACTTCATACTGTGATTAAGAACATTCATATTATCATCAGTTTGAGTATATATTTGCGTGATATAGCCAAAACACTTGTTTTCTTTGCATAATTCACAGTTAGGAGACAAGGTAGGAGTCTGTTGTTCCCGTATCTTATCAGTATATATGTCACATACTCCATAACTATTAGTCAAACAATTTGATCATAATCAGAAAAATATTTTACTGTTTTCTACATATGAATTTTCAAATATTGTGAAAAATATCAATATTGTTAAAATCTTATTGAAATATCATGTTTAGGGAAAGTTGCCCAGCCATAGTCAAATCTGTGCCCTGGTACGAGCGGCAAGGCCATCAGAGCAAATAACCAGCAACAAAATGTACTGTCAGCTTTTTTAGGCTGTTACCGTTAGGCTAACAACCGAAAAGTTTACTTTTGTATGATTTATTTATTCAGATTAAAATTTAGATTACAGTTCATTCAATTTCTTTTTCATCTACTAAATCTATTTAACTGCAATTCAAAAGGGATTGTTTATCAAAAAATGAGCATCAAAGTAAGGATGTAATGACTCGAATTATTTTGTGATGAGTATCATTTGCCATGAAACAAATTAACATGATAAAATATTTTGCCATATAGCCCAACCTTCTCTATATTAAATATAGATATTAAATAAACATCTGAAGTTAATCTACTCACTGTGTCCTCTTTCTTCTTTTTTTCAGGCCAGAAGGCTTTGGCAGATGCTGGTATCCCGTACTCTGCGATAGAGCAGGCCTGTGTTGGCTATGTGTATGGTGAGCTTTCAGTACATGTCTCTCAGACCGTCACTGTTATTGATGATGCTACAGGTGACAGTGCAGCACTGTCATCTATACCTGATGCATCAGAATTGACTAAAACACAGCAAAATATGCCACCAGGCTGTCTGCTTAGCTACTTGCTAAGCTAACAAGCCAATCTGTTCACAGACTGCTAACTGCTAATATGTCCCCTTTGTCTGTGTTTTAAATGAAAGTTATGGTTGTCTGTAGCAAAGTGAGGCCCATGGTTAACCTACATGACATCATCCCAGTGACTTCATAGAGCATTATGTCTATGTCCAATGAGGGAACTACACTTCTTTCTACTGTATCATGAGTTAATTCAATAGATCAAGACTTCCTTGTTCACCCTAACTCCCATAATTCAGTCACCTATCACATAATTTGTTAGCATATGGTTGTTTTATGTGTAGGAATTTGTTTTTAGAAGGTAGAGTAAACTATGGAAAATGACTTGGGTCAGTTTAGCTGGGGGTTTCATAAATCAATTCTCAGTAATGTTTTTGTGTATTATCCTTCCTCAGAATTGGCTGGGGGCCAACTGGTTGAAAATCGCTCCCAGTCATGGAGAGAAAACACAATTTCTTGGCTGGTTTTTCGTGATTTTAAAGTGGGCTTATTGAAGATTGACTGGACTGACCTGTTCTTTCTGTAAGCTGCAGGATTCATTCTGTGTGCTTTTTGGGTTGATCACTTCCTCATGCCATGAAAGATTTAGCAGTCTTGCTGGGTCCGCACCTTTCTATGGCAGTTAACAGGAGTTGGGTTTTTGAGGCCTAATCTCACCTTACTTTTCCCAGGTGATTCGACCTGTGGGCAGAGGGCCATCTACCACAGTCTGGGCCTGTCAGGCATCCCCATCATCAATGTCAACAACAACTGCTCCACGGGCTCCACTGCCCTCTTTATGGCTCGCCAGCTGGTGCAGGGAGGTATGGAGGCGCGAGCACAGGTTAACTTCCCACATTCTCCTTTCTGTTAGATGACAAAGCAAAATTCCTGCTTGCGTTAATCCACCTGTTCCCCATTTGCCTAGGTCTGGCCAACTGTGTGCTTGCCCTGGGGTTTGAGAAGATGGAGAGGGGCTCCCTGTCTTCAAAGGTATTAAGGCCTCCCTTGTAGGGTTTGGGCATTGTTGTGCATAACGGGATGCCTTTGCATGGTGTTTCTTCGGCTGTCTCTTGCAGTACATGGACAGAACTAATCCCATGGACAAGCACATGGAAGTGATGCTGAACCGTTATGGGATGGCACCAGCTCCAGCTGCTCCCCAGATGTTTGGCAATGCAGGCAGAGAGCACATGGAGAAATATGGTGAAATGAATGCACTCGATAACAGCATTTTCCTAGCGCACTTTTCTGTCTCTGTTGTGGATGTAATTTTCTGAGAATGTTTTTGGTTATTTATTCAGAATCAGAATAATTTTTATTATCCACGTATATATTTCCATACAAGGAATTTGCCTTGGTGGTGAACCTGTGTCATTCCTATACTCATTATGACCTTAAAAACAGAACATGAGAGTCTTAACCTGGTTGTAGCTGGTTTCCTTAATCACCGGTGTTGTCAACGAACAGACGAACGTTAGGATTTTTCTTTTTCTTTTTTGCAGGTACCAAACCTGAGCATTTTGCCAAGATTGCCTGGAAGAACCACAAACATTCCACCAACAACCCGTAAGCAGCATTTGTGCTAATATTTCACATTTCTCCACTTGGATAGATCCTCTTGCGCAGCTCTTGTTGTCATGCTAACTGCAGTCCAGCAAACTTTCTACAGCATCTGAAGATCAACATCAAAATTTATCTTCTGTGCTTGTGCATCAGGTACTCTCAGTTTCAAGAGGAATACACTCTGAATCAGGTGCTGAAGTCAAGAAAGGTCTATGAATACCTTACCTTGCTGCAGTGCTGGTAAAGGAGCCATTTCCTACTAGTGGAGTCTATAGAAACATCCCTGCGGACTCATAAGTGGCAGAATGTGAGTGTGTTTGATGTGACAATTCTGCTGCCCAATACAGCCCAACATCAGACGGTGCAGGGGCGGCTGTGTTAGCCAGCGAGGATTTTGTCATCCGCCACGGTCTGCAGCACAAGGCGGTCGAGATCTTGGCCCAGGAGATGGTGACAGACCTAGCCAGCACCTTCCAAGAAAACAGCTGCATTAAGATGGTAAACTAGCTTAGTTAGATATCTGGCCCATGGAAGCCTTTTCACTGGAAAGTCATTGCCATCGTGGTTTAGAAACTCAGTTGATCTTCCATTATGGAAGCACTGGTAGAGCTGGTAGACATACTTTAAAAATGATGGATTTCTGATAGTCAGGGTAATCTGAAAACCAACTAACTGTTACCTACAGGTTGGCTATGACATGACTAAGATGGCCGCCAAGAAGTGCTTTGAAGCGACCGGCTTGAAGCCAGTGGACGTGGACGTCATTGAACTTCACGACTGCTTCTCAGCAAATGAGCTGATCACATATGAGGCCTTGGGACTGTGCTCTGAAGGTGAGGCCCTCCCAGTACAGGCCTCCTGCCTTCATTTTGTCACCAACAGCTTCTCATCACCAGTTTTCTTTCTGGTTGCCGTTATGTTTGAATTCCTTAAGAGCAAGTTGTAGGAGAACCCAGTCTAACAGCTGATGGGGTCACTGAGACTCAAACCATGATCTAATGTGAAGCTGGTATGCGAGAAGGCCAGTTCTCATACAAAATATGTTACCTGTATCAGGCTATATAATACGTTATCTGTAAGCAGTTGAAAGTTAAAATGCCGGGTTGGGTGATGAATGTCATTTTTATTTGCTAATTTTTGTTAACTGGACTCAATGGTATCCCCAGGTAAAGCAGGTGAGCTCATAGACCGAGGAGACAACACCTATGGGGGAAAATGGGTAATCAACCCGAGCGGAGGACTCATTTCAAAGGGACACCCACTGGGTGCAACAGGTAAATATGACCCTATGGCAACTTTCACTCAAGCACAACTTCACATTTGTCTTATTGGCTGCTCCTCTTCTTCTTCTTCTCATCATCATTATTATCGTTATTATAATAAAAAATACTATTATATAGATAACATTAACCTCATCACAGCTATACAGCTGTGATAGTCATGTTTAAAATTCCATAAAGAAGATACTTTTAATTTATGGACTGAGTACAATAATAGCATACATTTTCAGTTTCTATAACTTTTACAAAATGTATACTGTGTCTACAGTGCAAAACAAAAGCCCTTAAACACTAATAGTGGCAATAAACTGATCCAAGACTTTAACTGGTAACGTATGTGAAAACAATCAATGTCAATGATAACACAAGAAAAGTACTGACTGGTGGAATCAACTGCTTTCATTTAAATGTACTGCTCAACATAATACAGATATTCCAAAATATTTGAAAATATAACACAAACCAGTGGACAACTGGTAAATAAGTGATAGTATTAATGTCGTGGAATGAGAGACTGGTCTGAGTTTGAAGTTGGTAATACACTTGGTAATAATCTTAACAAATTAAAATAAAACACAAGAAGACTCCAGGCCCCCTGTCAATCTGATCAGGATGAGCGGATGGATGGATGGATGGATGGATGGATGGCCGGACAGGCAGAGGGACCCGCCCAGTCTGTCACAGGGCTTTAACATAAGTGTAAATTGTGGTGATAAGAAACTGGCAGGTATGTCTAGTGCAGGGGTCTCCAACTCCGGTCCTGGAGAGCTACTGTCCAGTAAGTTTTCTATCCTACCTAGCTTCTGATGAGCCACACCTGCTCCTGGTATTTACCCAAAAACAGGTGTGGCTCATCAGAAGCCAGGTAAGATAGGAAACCTAACGGCTCTCCAGGACCGGAGTTGGAGACCCCTGGTCTAGTGTGTGCCATGTGCCTGCGTGGATTATTAGGGCCAGCAGGGGGCAGCAGCACAAAGCAAAGAGATCGTGGATCATATACTGTAGACTCTTTCTCATTGCTCACAGCAGGAGAGGTTGCTGAAACAGAGTGCAGGCTCTCTGGGAACAGGTGACTCCAATTATGGGAAGTAATGTACCTGTCCAGGCTGTAGAGTTTGGGCTATAACCTACACTGCTGATCCTCCTGCTCTCTGAAGTCCTGTACAAACTCAGTCCGGAGCAGTGACCCTTGTTCCTGCTTCCTGTGTGTGTGGTTTTTTAATCGAGCTAAGCTCCTAGATATGTAACTTTAATTAGACTGTCAGAAAAATACTAGTGTACAGCATTAAGGTACATTCACATTTTAATATTTTACATGCATTTATTAAAAATAACCTATTCCACCAATCATCATTCTGTGTCATGGGTTTCATCTCACAGTGCAAAAAAATGCAGTTAAGCTAATTAGCATCTATACATCTGTACATTTATTGTCTGTGTCGTGACTGGCATCTCATCCAGGGTGTCCCCCAGCCTTGTGCCCTATACTGCCTGGGACAGGCTACACCCCCTTCCCTCCCCAACCCTCATTGGAATAAATGATTACAGGATGGATGAATGTTGCTCTAATTTTATTAAGCTCATTTGTTTTCTTCAGATATTGGCTACTTTACGCCATGCAGTTTCTTTGATATTCCCAGCAGCTAATATCTTCATTTGTTTGATAAGTGAATGACCAACTTGCAAAAGGTACTGATATTATTAATTTTAAAGAGTACACATTACGAAAAACAACTTAAAAATTAAAATGGCATTATAGAACTAACAGCTTTATTGCTATCACATGAAACAGATTTTGTCTTCATTCTTTTTATCTTTACCGGCACATGGAAACACCATGGAAATCCCACCAGTTCCCAGCTTTCTAGATTTACCATTCAAGAAATTAATGTTGAAACATAATTACCACAGGCAAAATGACACACGATTAAATTTATGACTGTCCTTTGAATTTGTATGCAGGTGGGTGTTGGTCTGTGTATTCAGGCCCTTATCACTGATAAAACATTTGTCTCCGTGTCCCTTATCTTGGTGGGATAGCTAAAAAGTAGTTGACCGTTATCTAGCTTGGTCTGATTGGTTCAGGCTGGTGGTGTGCCTCAGAAAATGTATAGTAATTTGGGGTCAGACGTTACATAGATTTATATAATAGTGGCGATTGTCTCTGTGGGATAGGTAGATGTCTAGTTCACAAGGAGAATGTCATACTTGACACCCCAACCCTTAGTCATGGTTTTACAGCACAAAGTGAACAACATGAATTTCAGGAAAGGCTAATTTAGACAGTTAACCTCTAGACCACAGACATATAATGAGAAGTCATGCATTTGGTTCCTGTCTGCCTGAAGGCCCCAATAAATTATGATTGTATCAGCTGACAACTGTATGAGTTCTGTACTCTATGAACTTAGAATTCTGTTTTTGCTGTTGGATTTGTTTTAATCGCCTTCGTCATGTATCTAATGTCGGACAACATATGATCATTTTTATAAGTTATTTTTATAGTTGCAGGCCAGACTGAAGCTGACTGAGCTGTGAACTCGCTTATCAAATTCGCGTGCAGTTCAACACTTTTTTCATGTAAACGATAAAACGATAAGATAAAGTTACGAAAGTCAACGTTACAGCGGACCCTGTATTATCCAAAGAGGTTACGTTTAAACGAAGATCTGTAATTAGCTATATACTGGGTTTAGGCATCAGATTACCACGAATACGTGAAAGCATACAGTTTGTTTTCAGAAAGTATGATGCATTGCTTCTAATATATATATATATATATATATATATATATTACATGAAATAAGTTTATTTTAATTGACCATTTTATACGCATATCTACGCATTCACTCGATCGCTCTGTGTTTGGCTCGCCAGGTCTAGCCCAGTGCGCCGAGCTGTGCTGGCAACTCAGAGGGGAAGCTGCGAATAGGCAGGTTCAGGGTGCAAAGGTGGCCCTGCAGCACAACATCGGCCTCGGAGGAGCGGTGGTCGTAACTCTCTACAGAATGGGCTTTCCTCAGTATGCAAGGTAATGCCTGTTGTTCACGTAAAAGGGATCGCATGGGGGGAAAACGAACTCGAATAAACATGTTCTTATTGACCTCCAATGATAAGACCCATTTTCCGGGTGTTATGCCATCAAACCTGCTTTTGAACTGTTTCCATCCATACTCGAAATATGATGAATAGTCTTCTGAAATGTATCATGATTTGGAATGCACTGTATATATATATATATATATATATACCCAGATGAAGCCGTCTCAAATGTCAGTTCCTTCATCCCGTACTGATTCAGTGTTAATTCAATTCTTAATACGCGACGAGCTAAGTCGGTTGTCATTTCTTGTTAATTTTCCTTCGGTTAAGTCCGTTTATTTATGCTGGTGCCTGTAGGTCGTTGGCTTCTGATCGCAGATAATGATGTATGTATGTTGTTTTCTGTGGCCTTCCCCGTCCATTCCGACGATTTATTTCCATTGTCAGTTCACAAGTCAGGTTTACCCCTTTAGGCGCTTAAGTCTCTCTCAGTGCGGATTGGAGAACGATAGAGTTTTCCAAATGCATATGCATAAAACCCAAAGTCTGTATTTGCGAGAATGCGGAGATATGTTGATCAGAGGCAGTGTGTGCTTGACCCCGTTTGTGGATTGTGTTACGTATTACGTATCAGAATGCTGTTATTTGCAAGTCTCTTTGTATTCGGGTTACACGTATCTTTTTTAAAGTTCCGTTTCTGCAGTATTTTGTTCAAATCGGTTTTAAAAATAGAGGTGGCTCTGAGAGATTAATAAGCATCTTTTCTTCTGAAATGCAGATTAATTCTGATTTTAAACCCAGCTTTAATGGTCTCTAGTCCAGGAACGGCGTATGCACTGGCATTAGACATTGTTTAATGTGTTTTGGGAACTAATTAACATTTGCTCCCATGTAATTTCTTTAACTAATTCAATTAACTGAAATCTGGAGAAATTGTTGGAAGTTTCTTAGTATATTCCACTACTAATTACACTACTATTGACTTTTAGGTGACAGATTTTGAAGTTCACAAGTGTCTTACAAAGTAATGACATATTTCACTAATTGAACCAAAATTTTAAAGGAGGTCGGAGCGGGTCCAGGCAGTACCAACCAGCGCAGCTAACGACCTGGAGGGCTTCAAAGCGTATGCTGTGTTCCAAGAGATAGAGAAGATGTTGCAGAAGGTAATGATGGGCATCTGCTTCACACAGCAGACACATTTAAAAATACAGGAATGGAAGATCTCTAAGACTTGAAGATTCCCGATTTAACATGCATGACTTCATACCTTATTTCATAGAAATTTGATCAGATTATTGTGGTCTGTAATCTAGAGATTATTCAAGGAATATGGAAGACTTGGTAAGACTTGGTAATGCACAAATTATCAGACTGCTCAGGGCTTTGCCTCAGAGTAACGGGAACTACTCTGTCAGTTAATCAGTTATCAGTAAAATAGAGCATGAGGTACCCAGGTGTTGGGAGTCTGTGCTTTGTCCCACATTTGCTGTCTAATCTCCCCCCTCCCAACCTCACTTTACAGGAAGGGGAGCAGTATGTGAAGAAGATTGGGGGAGTGTTTGCCTTCAAGGTGAAAGACGGACCTGGTGGCAAGGAGGCCATGTGGGTGGTTGATGTGAAGAACGGAAAGGGCTCCGTCGACAACGACACAGGTGGGTGTGGTATAGGGGAGCCTCATTATGACAGAATAGGCAGGGGCCTGGATGTCCCCGGGTGGGGCAACGTCAGGTGATGAAGCCCCTCGACCTAAAGATAGTCATCTCTATTTCTTCGGACCCAAATAGACCAGACCACATGTCTCATCTGCCTGCCTGTTTCCCTTCTGTTGTTAAATCCAAAATGGCTGACCTTTGTAATGGTTTCTCTACCCTAGTTTTGGGAGTGTAACAGACCCCGATAAAGTCCTCAGTCCGTCCTCCTATCCTTGCATCAACTGTCTGTCTGCTCTCCTGGTTCCTGTCCCTTGCAGCTAAGAAGACGCAAGTTAAAACAGATCGTAACTTGTGGTGGCCTGTTTGTAGTTTGGTAATATGATTCTGATTGGCCACCGTGTTAGCCTGACCATGTCTTACGATTGGTGCAATTCCATTTTAAATGTACACAGAGGGTGATCTTGTGCTCATCTCCTCCTTTTTCATGCAGCGAAGAAAGCTGACTGCACGATCGCAATGTCCGACACTGACCTGCTTTCCTTGATGACGGGAAAAATGAACCCGCAGACGGTAAGCCGGAAAAGCCAGAAAATGTACGAGATAGTCAGAGGCAGCTGAACGCCGGCCCTCGAATCAAATTCCTAAGTAAAACTAAGTGCAGATTTAAGTCCGTGGTTTATGGAAAAAAAAAAAAAAACGGTTACAAACACTCGATCAGAAACCAGACAAACCGGTCTCAGGTGCCCACACCTGTTGTGTCGCCTACAGTGACTGTACAGAGGAGCACTTTTCCCCCACAGCCTCTGAAAGAGCTCTGTCAGAGTCAAGACCTCATTTAACACCTTTTTGCCTGTTAGATTCCTGACCGTTCAAACCGCAATTATCCATGACATGTGCAAATAGGTTACATTACATTGCCAAAGACAGCTTAAGAGACAGTCAAAAAAAGCATGTTTGTGTTTTACATTTGAATTTGAATAGTCCATTTACACAGCATCAGTGCCATAACACACAGTTTGGCTATGCAGCAGAAAATGCAATTCCAAGCTTAATTTTCCAGCTGGAATCTTGGTCTCCGCTTCCATGTGGGTGTGTGTGTGTGACCTTAAGGGCGAAAATGGGACATCCCCCACACCCAGCCCGAGACAACAATATCCACCTTATTCTCTTTCAAGGTTCAGCCAGAAATTGTATTTTTTGAAGTGCTAAAGCTTTATCTCTAAAAGGGCAGTTTGATTTTCCCAGTGTGCCCTCCCCATCCCATCATTAATGGTGGCTCTGTAACTTGGCCTGAATCAATTAACGAGCCAGGGGATTTGAACAAAGGAGAGCCATCAGCCACATCCAGGCTTGTCATGACGGGCTCCTGTGTTTCTCAGGATTTCTCCTGTGTCCTGTTTAGGGCTGGGAATCATTCAGAATTTTTCGATACCGGCACCAGAAAAACACCTTGATTTTGATAGCAGTTCCTGCACAATACATTTTTCAAAACATGTTTTTAAATCAGTTTCAACAACAAAAATACATTAAACATTACAGCACAAATCTTTTACTTGAAGTCATGCCGATCTTTCATTTTCCACAGAATAAAAAACGATGTTCTCTTATTCTACTATTGAGTATTGGCGCATTTCACCACCTGCACTGGCAATATATGGAGACACGAGCAAGAAGATATTTAGTCCTATTGAGGTAGAAAACTAGTTCCATCTGCATCTTTTTCTGCATTTCCACATAACTTCCGTCTTAGTGCTGGTGCTTGTGGTTAAGCAATCAGCTACTGATCACTGCAAGCACCTCCACAGTAGTACCTCCGTGGAACTGCAATCGGGCCGAGTTCCGATCTCACACACACCCATGCACACCTTTTTGTTTCAAAGTTTAAAAATATTTAAAGTTCAAGGACATCCACTGTTAAAAGTTTTTAAGAGTTCAATAAATGCATGATATTTTCCAAAGTTTTATCCACAGTTGTGATGTCAGCATTACCCAAAATAATCCCATAATTAAGCACTGCTGAATTAAATCAATGTTCTGTTTGCTGACCCAAACGAGAAAGTCTGCAGTTTAAGGGCCAGTTGACAAAATGGGTGTAATTTAAAGTTTATTGTAAAGTTCGCATTTTTTTTTATATTACACAAACGTTTACATATATGTCAATGATTAGACATTTTAGATTTTAAAAGGTACTATGGAGTTCTGGGGATGATTCTTGGCTCAGAATTACATGCTTTGCAGCAGTCAGTTTCACTTATTCTCAGAAATGGTTTTACTCAGAAATCTAATATTTGGTAGCATTATTTTGGTACTAAATACTGAGTTAGGAGTTTCAGGGACAACAGTGAGCGGTCAGCCGGGTCTCAGTTGAGGGCCAAATGCTGAAATGTCATTATTAATCAGGCAGAGTGCTGCCTCTGTGACCTTGTTTGGAGCCCATTCTGTTTACCCGAAACTGACTTTTCTTTGCTTGCCTCACAGCATAGCAGTGGCTGAAATTTGATCTGCCACTAATGACTATTTTTCTCGATTAATCTAAACTATTAATTTTTCTCCAGAAAATCAAATTAACTGTTTAATTTTATTTTGACAACAGCAAATGTTTTTGCAGGGGTTTAGAATAATGGACACCAGCTTTTCAGCACTATACTGACATTATTTTTGCCCACAATTCGATAAGCAGATTAGTAGTATGCCTAAGATATTATTAATATGCATATTTTGATGCCCAAAATTTTGTAATCTGTATATATTATGCTTATTAAATTCAGTTAGTGGAACATGCCACATGCAATTGTTTTGGCAAATCATGGAAGCACTAAGTGAAGTGAACAAAAGGACAACTCAACAGCCACATCATCTTTTAAAAGAGGAGATATTGTCATTAAACTAGGTAAAATGGTGTTGGTGATGCTTTTTGCAAATTAATGTCTGACACTTTTTTTTTTGGTAATTTAAGGTTTTCATTTTTATTAATTAACAAATTAATTCTTAAATTGTGTCCGTTTTCATGTCAGTCTTAGTTTACAGCAATAACACTGGTCTCAACAAGCCCAACGGACATGAACACACACTTGCACAGTCAACCAACATGAAATAAGCCCAGATTTCAGCTTAAGTGTTTTCTCAAACACTTATTCATTGGAAATACTAAGGTAGCAGGCAGATGCTCATTACACCTGTAAAATTATGTTTATCAGCTACAAGGACAAAAGCTCTCCTGTGGGACCTGGTTTGCACCCGGGCGGCCTTCCATACATAAGCCCTCAAAAGCTTGCGAGTGGGACAGCCCTAAGCCCTCACAAACTCCACACACAGACAAATCCCCACCCGCACTTGCAGATCTGCCACAGCAGAAGTGTAGCAAAAAATCATGTGTAAAAAGACAGGCAATTGTGAGGTCCGCCTGTGTTGTAACTAATGACTTGTCGGTATTTAGCTCTCTTGAAGCAATATACATAGACTTTTTAGCCATTACGCATTTTAGCCATGCCAGTATGCATTTACAGATTTGTCTATACATGTACAAATCTCAGTACAATTGTAAATCTCATTACGCAGACAAATCTGATTACTCTCACAGATTCTGAATATATATTTACAGATTCCTGTACACATTTGCAAATTCTTTGACACATTTACAAATTTGATTACACACACATGGATTGAGATACAGTCACACTCTCCATACACATTTGCAAATAATTTTGCTACAATAGTAGCCCATATTCTAAATACTCATGTAAATTTAATAAACATGAATAGACAGCACTGGTTTTGCCTACTCAGGCAGTCCATCGTCCAGAATTCAGGCACTTGCACATAGCGCTCATGCTGCTGTGGTTTGCCATCAAAATTTTTTCACAGTGGTTTGTGGTAATTTGAACCACTCTTGTAATTACGTAGGGATACTAAAGCAAAACATTTTTTATAATGAATTGAAGCATCTTAGAAATCCATGAAGGTAATTTCATTCAAATAAAAGATGTCGATTTAAACGGTGATGTCAGTGCGTTTTTAGTGCTGACGTCATTGAATACATCAACTGATGGCGACAGCAATAGGTTTAATACTAGGGCCACTTGACTAGGCATTAGTATCTTTTCAAGAGTAGACAAGCTATGCGTTCAGAGAAGCCATTCTCCACACTCCAAACAACTAAAACCACAACACGACCCGTCCACTCTTTGCAGTTAAATCGCCTCCATCTCCCCATAACTAAACTCAGCATGATGGGCGATTGAGCCTTCTGTGCTGCTGTGCCTCACATGTGGAATGCCCTTCCGGACACTCTCAGGGTATCCTAATCTATTGGCAGTTTTAAAAAAAAGACTTAAAACCTTCCTTTTTGGCAGATTTTTTATCATTCCTAACTTTTTTCTTTATAGCTTTTTTTTTTTTTGATTGTTGAAGTTTTGTAGCACTTAGAGATTTTCTCTATAAATAAATGTTATAAATAAAATGCCACTGTTGTACTAAGCTGTTATTTCTGCACTTCCTGTTAGTTTAAACAAATCCGGCCCTTCTCCTCTGATGTCATTAAACAGGTGCATTTATCCATAGCAGTGCCGATCACCATTCTCTTTAAACTCAAGACACTGTACTATTTGAAAACTGTTTCAGATAATGAAACCAGCATGTCTGACACCAGCAATCACATTGCGTTAAAAATCGCTTTGATCAGGCAACTTATCCATTACAATGCTGAGCCAAACGGCATCTGAACCTTTTGATCATTGCATGCTGTATGTATTGTTCAGTTTGCATTAGCTAACATGTTCAGTAAACTGTCCAGTGAGTGTATGTCTTTAAATGTTATGGTGGGGCGATTAATATTAGCTGTCAGTCACTAATTAGATGAATCAGTGATTGGCAGTGCATGATAATCATGCCCACAATGGGCTTCAATGCGGGAAGGTTTACCTGTTTGTGCTGTACCTTTCCCCTCTAGGCCTTTTTCCAGGGGAAGCTGAAGATCACCGGGAACATGGGTATGGCCATGAAGCTTCAGAATCTGCAGCTTCAGCCCGGCAAAGCCAAGCTGTGAGAGGCCCTGTCCCCTGGGCCGCCCCTCCAAGCTCCCCGGGGAAGTGTGCTGTCACTACCGCTGTGGATGGGGGTGCGGAGGAGGTGGCCATCCATCTGCTTTTGTTTTTCTGTTTAGTGGGGTGAGGGAGGGGGGTGGTAAATAGAAACTGAGTTATGTTTGCCAGTAATTGCATCTCTTCAGAATACCCCCCTCCCCAGTAACCAGAGCACTGTAGGTTTGCACACATCATAGTGCATCTTGT
>JAODKF010000049.1:16553509-16568705 GCA_026779585.1 Mormyrus proboscirostris | reverse complement strand
CAGCTCCTTCTTCACCACGACAGACCGATGCAGCACCTGCATCACTGCTGACGCCGCACCGATCCGCCTGTCGATCTCCTGCTCCATCCTTCCCTCACTCGTGAACAAGACCCCAAGATACTTATAAAGTACTGATTAAGATACTGATCAAGATGGGTTATAAAGTATCCTTATATGCTGCTTATGAATATTCTATGAATACATGATAAATGCATTATGAAGGTACATTACCCAATTACCCAATATTTTTAATATTTAATATTTAATATTTTTGTTGTGATTCATTACTGATCATTCTCAGGTGCTTGAACTTTTCCCACATTTCAGTCCTGCACAATTACATAACCAGCAATGGAAATAAATCTCAGCTTGCATGGCAGCTCAGGGTGTGGTACTGCAGCCTTGCACCTCTGAGGCTGGGATATGGTTCCCCATTCTGTGCTCCAGCAGCCTTCCTCTGGGCTCTGCCATGGATTGGCAGCTGGCAATTTTCTATCCAAAGTGTTTTCTGTTAAAAGTCTTTCAAAGTCTTTGTTTTTGACTCCCATGTTTTTGTCAAATTCTTTCTGCCATTAAGAGACGCAGATAATTATGATGACTTAATTGCTGGCTAACCTTCACTTATGTCTAATGGAAAGGCACGCTATGTTGTCTCACATAAGGTGAAACAATATCAAAGAGCATACCTCTTCTTCTTCTTTGATGAAGTCTTTTCTGCACACGTGTGCCATTATTCCGGTGGCCAGAGCGTCGCCCATGACGTTAACCATGGTGCGAAACCTGTCCCTGCAGCACAAAAGCATTGGATGTCAGTGTAAATTAGCATCAACGCTGCTAACAGCACAACCCAGGCTGGTGAGCAGAACTCCACCAGCTCCTCCTCCACTTAGCCATTGGGAACTTGTGCTGTCAAATGTCAGCTCATGCCCACCTCCCTATCACTGCGGGCCAATCCCAGAAGTGCAGAACGTGAGACCACACTGTACCACTACCGCAGCATGATTAATTTTCTTCTCCAAAGACGAAGATGAAACCTCCAAAGATGAAGCCAGGAATTCAATGCGTTAGAACCACAGTTAAGGATGACCAATGGGACTATATACTTACAGAGCCCAGTCTACTGCAACAATGAGAGTGATGTCATCAGTTGGGAGTCCGACAGATGTTAGGACAATCACCATGGTCACAAGTCCAGCTTGTGGAATCCCTGCGGCACCAATGCTAGCTGCGGTGGCTGTGATGCTGTGAACCATAAGAAGATTATAATCAAAAACTTTGTTCAGGCTCATGTGGCGTCTAACTGCCAAACAATAGGAAAGTGAACCACTGAAGGGAGCTCTCTATTGTTATTTACTGCTATGTTACCCTTCCTTTGTGAATGTGAACAATGAGGTTTTTTTTACCATTGGCTTGCTAAGATTTGACCTTAAATACACAGAGGTTTTTTAATCCCACTGGGATTGTTGTTCCTACTTCAGATAGTGTTGTATACAATAGGAATTGGTTATTTCAATACTTTTGTAAAAACAGACCTACATCAATTCAGTTTGCTGTGCATTTAAGATGGGAAATCGATAAAAAATTACCCTTTTGACATTTGACCGTTTTTTAGGTGATACCTGCTTAAAATGTCCTGTTTCTAGTTCGGATTATGAGATCATGTTTCTCTAGTACTGGTTTGCAACCTTATTTCAACAAAAAAAAATCAATACGTAATATAGCTGGTGGTGGAAATAGCAGGTTGGTCACAGCAGGGCATAAGGGGAGTTTAAATTAAATTTTCAGGAACAATGGAAGATGATTATTGGTGTCCCGCCCCGACTGTCCACTCCTTCCGTGTGCCACGCCCCCTCATTAACCCCATGTGGATTCCCCGTGTTCACCAGCGGTTTCCTGTTACTGTCATTAGTCCAGTGTATTTAGTCCGCGTTTCAGTTTGCTTCCCCAGTCTGGTCATTGTATTGTCAATGCGTGTTTGCTTGCCCTGTCTCAGCTCCTTTCGATTAAACCCCGTGTCCCCCCGATTCATAATTTCTTTACGAAGTTTGCATTTATGACATCAAAATACACTTTTGGAAATGCTGAGCTTGAAAGCAAATGTAAGACTAACTGTGATAAATTCTTTAAATAGCAAGTTTGCTGAGCCTGACAAATTCTGTGAAAAATGTACAGACAGCTTTGGGGAGGTACTTTTCATATATAAACTAATGTTAGTTTGAGGTAACGACAGATTCCAGAAGCCCCCTGTTTCTTGATGTTGCTGAACATTCCCACACAGCGTCACATGTACCTTATGGTGATAATCTGCCCAAAGTCCAGCTCATAGCTGTTGACCTGAGCGATGAAGATGGCAGCCACAGCCTCGTACAGTGCCGTGCCGTCCATGTTGATGGTGGCGCCCACAGGCAGCACGAAGCGGATGATCCGCCGGTCGATGTGGTTGTTCTCCAGGAGGCACTTAAAGGTGATCGGCAGCGTGGCAGAGCTGTTGGGGAAAGATGGACCCCACTGTAACGTCCACGTTCTCCAGCATCCAGGGCCATTTTTTCCCTCATTTTCACACTCAAGGCTTCCAGTTGTTGAGCTAGAGCACGGCTCAGCAGGCTAAGCCTCTGAGTCTGTGATCGGAAGCTGTCACTTTCAGCCCATCCTAGAATAACCACGTGTTCATGGGCCTTGAGCAAGGTCTTTAACTTCCAGCTTGTTGATGCTACTATTATAATCATCATGAAAGAAAGGGACACCCTCACATTGCTCTGTACAGCCTTTGCAGGTAAGCATGTTCCTATGTTCTGTATATATTACATGTCTATGTATTATATTACTATATATTATATTACAAAAAGCCTACAAAATAAAACATGTAACTTTACAAATAAGTGCACCCTGCCGCTTAACAGAAAAAAACTGGTTTTAATTAATGTAGTGATGTCATACGATGAAGACTGATTGCATAAAGAAGTGAAATGCAAGCCCCACCCTTGTTGACCCAGGCGTGTGTTGGCCTCAGGAAGATCAGGGCATGTCTCTGAACCTACCTGGATGATGTGGCCAGAGAGATGAGCAAGGCCTGCAGGATGCCACGGATGTAGACGACAGGGCTCTTCTTGGTGATGAGGAAGTAGAGGGAGGGTAGGATGATGAGGCCGTGCAGCACCAGACCCATGACCACCGTGATGGCATAGAAGCCCAGCTTCTTACCCACGGCCGAGGGGTCGTCCATTTCCAGGATCTTTCCTGCCACCAGGAACACGATGCCAAAGGGGAAGTACCTGAACAGGAAGTTGGACTTGCAAACATGACCCGCCTTAATTTCCATCTGCTTTGTCTGGCTGTGACAGCATTTATAATTTTGTTGACCTCATGTCACCACAATGATCGTCACGACGATCTGAAGGCTAGCAAATGAGAAGCAATACGAACCAGATAACTATGGCGACGATCTTCAGGACGGCTTCATTCAAACTCTGGCAGAAGTTCACCAAAGCACTGCCGTTAGCTCCCATTCTGCTGAGCATTATGCCTAGGAGAAGCCAAACTCTCTCGTCATCTTCATCATTATCATTATTTTTATATCTTGAAAGTACAAAAAATACTTTCCCCATAATATATGTGCGATGATAAACATATGTGTGCATGAACAAGAAGGAAGCTGTAGAAATTTTAATGAATGGTCATTAGAGTCAGTAGTTAATCTCTTTTGTTGAACCAAAAGACTCACAAGCTTATTTCAGGCCTATTCATGTATAAAGTGTTTAAGATGAGTTTGAAATTGCTGAGCGAAGCTCTTAATCTGTTTTCCATTTTTCATTTTTAAATTTTGTTTTTTGGTTTATTAGCATCTGTACTACAAAAAAAGACAAAAAAGAGTCTTTATCAGTCTTATTATTGCTTTTTCAGTGGAATGACGTATCTTTAAGTGTTCACATTTTTACATTTGCATTGCGTCTTATTAAGCAGTGAAAAAATGTTGCTCTAATGCTTTGCCATTTGAGTCAGTGTGCTTGCGAAGGAACAAGCTGATATAGGTATGTAAAATTTATTTTAGTTTTTTTCAAATAGAAAATACTGTATTTATTTTGATACTTTGCTCGGTGGCTGTGTTATGTAGTGTATTTTGATACCGTGTTTTGTATCAAAATACATTCTGATGTATTTTTGTCCCTCTCTGGTTGTTCCACTGCAGTGGGTAGGTTGATATTATTTATGAATACTCCACATTCACATTTTTGTTTATAGGAGAGGTCATTCTTACAAATGGCCCTGTTTTTAGGTACCACTAGGGGGCGGTGGCTTCCCCAGCCATCCTGTTGCACAGCCTGCCCAGCTGCACCGTGTCCATACCCATAATGGACGAGAAGATGACGAGCCCCAGCACATTGGTGCCCTCACTGGTGCCTGGGAATGTGCGGAAGATGATGTCGGGTGCTGGCGTCAGGTCCAGGGAGAAGCTCTGCACGTCCGTGCCGTTGGCAGCCTGGATGTTATAGACGAAGATCCGTTGAGGGTCAGGCTCTGCAAGACCATGGCTGGCAGTGGGCCTGGGCGTCTTCAGTGTGGGTATGATCAGGGTGCGATACTATAAAGAGGATTATCATTACTCTCATTGGCTTACAGGGTATTCTGAACACAACACGCAGAGCACAGGGAAGAACATATAGCTGGGCACGCAGTGGTTTGTATGAATAATGTGTGTGTATGAGGCTGTAACACTCATATCCATCCATCATTGGAGCAATGTGTAGCTGAGTAGGTCAG
The DNA here is from genome assembly GCA_026779585.1 of Mormyrus proboscirostris. Classification (NCBI taxonomy): domain Eukaryota; kingdom Metazoa; phylum Chordata; class Actinopteri; order Osteoglossiformes; family Mormyridae; genus Mormyrus; species Mormyrus proboscirostris. The sequence goes on along the minus strand of JAODKF010000049.1, from coordinate 16,563,947 downwards.
GCATGTGGGTGGTTGTGAGTTCAAATCCCACATCCATAAATGAGGCCCTTAACCTAATGTTTTATGTTGACTGATCTTGCTGTCCTATCATCACTTTGAAGAAAAAACCCTGCTGGATAAATAAATGTTAATCAGGTGGAGGGACATGGAAATTGCAGTTCAGGCTATTAGTTCACAAAATTGCATATTTCGTGACTGAAGGCAAACTGGGATTTTAATCTGAAAGTCATTGGTTAAAATCCCAGGGCCAACAGAATGTTCTCACTGTTGGGCTCTGAACAAGGCGCTTCACCCCAATTGCTCTTCGGCCTGGCTGACCACGTTTTTTTCGAATTCATGTCTCTTTGGAGCAAAGCATCTAATAAATGTAAATCATGTAACTTCTTCAATTTCATTTTGTAAATGTCATTGTTGCAAACTACCCTGAAGTCACCTACCTGCTGAAAAGCTGCTTGTACCAAGTTTTCTGGAAACATGTTACTATAACAAAAGAGACAAAACAGAAAAATCTGAACTTTTCAGTGGCGTGTGGTATCCCTAAGGTTAAGCACGCAAACTCGGGAGCGAAAGGAGCGCTCACGTCTGGTACATTGATTTCACAAGATACTATTTTGCCTTCAGTAAAAATGTTTTAAAATTCTTAAATCCTAATGATATTAATCTGTTGGCCAAGTAATATGTTTTTAGGCTGCTGGTAAAATGAATTTAATAGGCATTTTTAGAGGGAACTGAGAATCAGTATAAGCACACGAACATGTGATCAGTGGATTCAATGGCCTCTTTTGAAAGATGCATATGGAAGCATGTTTTTGTACTTTACTTGCAGCTGAAAAGTGAAAATAATTCAGTTCCCTGAGCTATCATATGTGACTTTAATTGTCACTCATGTTATGTTTTTTTGTGTGGTATTATTGTTTCTGCTCTGTCGTTGAGAATGCCACTTTTTTGCTTTTGTAAAAGTTCAGAAGTGCACCTGTCAGTCAAAACTAAGGATAAAGACACAGAAGTTTAGTCTTCCTCATAGCAACAAAGCAGCCGCCCACATATCCAGGGCATGCAAAGATCTATGACACATGAAGAATGATTCAGCTTCCTGTCTGCTGAGCACAGAGCCCTGCTGTTACCGGATGAGGTCAAGCAGCGCATCAGCAGAGGTCATAATGGGCTTCCTGCTGCTTTCCGCATCTTCCTTCTGAGCCACGCCCCCCGGGTGGATCACAGACACCATGACAATCCCCACCACCACCGCTAAGAAGGTGGTCGACAAGTAGTAGGAAACGGTCATGATGCCCAGCTTGCTCGAGCACTTGGCATCCAGGGCTGCAAGGCCAGACATCAGACTGCAGGAGAGACGACAGAACACTGAAGTTAGCCTCCTGCTCTGTCTGAAGTCTTTTTTGTATTTTTAGTAGAGAGTCAAAGGCATACAACAAGGTGTCATCAAACTGTGGAAAGGAGAGATGGGATAGAAGAAGGAAAAGGAAAAATACCAGTACAACTCAAACCAACTCAAAAAGCATGCAAAATAATAATAATAATAATAATAATAATAATAATAATAATAATAATAATACAATGACATCCGGTGAATGTGTGAACTGTTTAGTTTGCATTCAATACTTCCCCCTTGATGATGGCCATGCGTTGTGCATGAGCATCTGACTGTGCTGGGGAAGATAGAAGAAATACATTACAAGGTACAGATGGAAGAGAGCAGAGATAGGAACAAAAAGGGAGACTGAATGGCAGATGGGTTGTCGTAAGGCCAACCAAGGTAGGCTGGGTTCACCGTGCACTGTGGGCAGGCCAGTGGGAGAGACATGGCAGCCCCAAGGCCAGTACCCCACCAATGACAACCCCGCCGCAGGCAAACCATACCTAACACGACCTACTGTTCTAGAATGTTCTTGTTCTTGTTTTGTTTTGGGATTTTTCTGGATGAGTAGGAGAGCAGGCGCTGATCTAGGGTGGTGCATTAAAAGAAGCAGGTCATGCAGGTTGGTCCAGTCCAGGAAAACAGAAATCAGTAAGTTGGAAAACAGCTGCCTGGGGTCCACCACACCACCCAAGACCAGCTGAGGAACCCATCCTGGGTTTGCCGGATGACCACCACACCAGACCGGCTCAGAAACCCACCCCTAGTGCACTGGGGGCCACCACTCCAGACCAGCTCAGGAACTCATCCCCAATGTACCGGATAGCCATCAGACCAGCTCAGGGACCCATCCCCAGTGCACCAGGGGCAACCACACCACACCAGGTCAGGGACCTGTCCCCGGTGTGCCGGAGAGCTACCACACCAGACTAGCTCAGGGACCCATGACCAGGGACTCTTTGAGGCACAGGGCAAAATGGTGGGGAGGCAGTGGAGAAAACTGGAATTTTTGGAAGTGGTGAGATTAATGGGCTTGTGAAATCAATAGTGGAAGAAGAAACTGGAGGAGAGAAAGAGAGGAAGAGAAAGAGTGTAAAAGTTTAAAGTTCCCTCATCTACCCCATGTCATTCCCCATGTTCACCTGTTTCCTGTTGCTGTCATTAGTTCAATGGATTTAATCCGCATTTCAATTTGTTTCCCCAGTCTGGTCATTAACGTTATGTGTGTTTTGGAGTCTGTCACCCCGTGAATAAATCCCTTTTGTTCGTATGTACAGCTTCCTTCGCCTGCTTCCCTGTGCCAGATGTGACAGAATGACCGGACTCTACAAACATCCACCTCGTCTGTTGGAGGATGAATACCTCAGCGCAGTGAACGAGGTGAGCTACTGGCTTGAGCTCTTGAGTGGCTTGTGCGCTAGCCCACTGGAGTATGGACGTCCCGAAGGAGATGTCCCTGCCCGGAGACACTTACCAGGCAGCAGAGATGCGTGAAAACCTGCGGGAGTTTCAAGGGTGGACAGCAGAGTCAATGATGTAGCAGGTAGCCTTGAACAGTGGAATGCCCTACGGTCTGCTGTCGGAGCTACCAGAGGTGCTCCAGACTTCGTCAAAAGCTGTCAAAAAGAAGCAGGAACCGAAGATGGGAGATTCTGGAGGTCTTCTTAGGGGCCATCTTTGTATCCACTGCCTGCCCTGCTGCTTGTTGGGAGGAGCCCCTCCCAATCCTCAACCCAGCGGTGTTCGTAATTGACATCACTGCCATCACCTCACGGCAGCTGCCTGACGCTCGCATTGCCGCCGCTTTGTGGCCAGCATCAACAGCCTGATCGTTTCTGGGAATACACCTGACCCTTAAAGGGGCAAGATCACTTGAGGACACCATCCTGCAGGTCCCCAAGTTCCTTAAATGGGCAGAGCCCACTGCCAAGGCGCAAGCTCCAGCAGCACCCCGTGGTTCCTGTGTTGGCGGCTGAAGCTCCGCCCCCTGTGGTTCCTGTGTCAGAGGCTGAAGCTCCACCCCTGTGGTTCCTGTGTCAGTGGCTGAAGCTCAGCCCCCTGTGGTTCCTTCTTCATTCTCTGTGGTTCCAGACCCCCCAGCTCCAGTTCCCCTAGTTTCTGACCTGCTCTTCACACTCTCCCCACCTCTCCAAAAATCCAAACATGCCAGATCATCACTTGGTCTTTCATGTGCCAAAACTAACTAGGACAAAGGACATGGTAAAATTCCCCCCATGATAAACTTTGGGACATCAGCCGGTCCCTAGAAAGCTACTGAAAAAATTTGCTGAGCAAGGAGCTAGTGATCAAAAGCTCATAACACATATAGATATGTGTGTTATACATTATGAATGGTTTATGAAGTTCTCATTCGTAATACACTTTAGATAACTTCATAATGCATTATAATCGTCGTATAAGCATTAGGGATGTTTATAAAGGTATAGTGAAACATAAATGAAAGTAAAGCATTCATTAATTCATAAAGCATTCATTATGCATAATAAACATGGCTGTAATGCATTATACCTTTTATAAATTTTTATAGCCATGTTTATAATGCTTTAGGAATGCATTATAATGTATTATGAATGAGTTTATAGATTACTAAAAACATGGCCTTAAGTAAAGTGTTACCTGATCAAGTGTCTGAGGCTGCCTTGTTTTCCTTTGCCACTATGTGATGCTGCTTCTATTTTGGGGCGATCTGTCTTAGAATTTAATCAGTTTCAGGTTGTCATCCATACAACCCCTCTGTGAAGTTTGAAAAACCTCCATTAAATATTTAAGTGACTGGTAGTGGACCCAAAACCATATGTATTCCCTGATCAAGGGGAATAACAGATAATAAGAACAATAATAAACAGCAGTACAATATTTTTATCTTAACTGACTTTTCTAACCATGGATTTTGGTTCACGCATATTCACGCATATTCTTACTGGCTAGCTTCACACATCCCACAACATGTCCGTGACTTTGCAATTCAAAAAATTCATTAGCAGCGACTCAAAAGTGAAGTGTCTGGCTGCAGAACACTGGGCGTCCTCCACAAGGAGAACTCCACTGTGGGGATGTGGGCATGACCTCCACTCCTGGGCCAGACATGACGTTATGCACACTTCAGGAATGGAAGCGAAGTATAGTTTGGAGATATTACGATTGTTAATAATTGTTATAGCATTATTATAATTTAGTATAATTTTATACATGTATATGTGTGTGTAATATTAAATTACATAGAATCACATGACCCCCACAATAGCGCTGGATATGACTATAGTCCCATATTGGGAACTAACTTCAATAATCCAGCCTACTGAGCAAATTTAACCAGTGCTGAATAACATTGAGAATCAAATCAAATATAAGGTTTTTAGGGCCCAGGGGAATTAGGCAGCAATATCCTGGAGCTTAGCTTTAAATTGCTGCAGCACAGGAGCACCTTTACTCAATCAGAGAGTGGGCCGTGGATCTGTTGGTAAACACGATTTAGACTGCCACAGGGACTCGATCGCCAGCTGGAAAAAAATGTAGTGCGATACCCCCCTGGTTGTCAAAATTTACAAAGGAGACCTGCCTCCCCCCAGTTGGTGAATGGTTGAGAATCTCTGTCTTAGAAGATCAGGGTGAAGTATTACCAAACAGTGCAGAAATATATGTTCAGTCTCTAATTCGAAAGCTTTAAATCGCACAGAAAATGCTGAAATGTTAGAAAATCACTGAAGTCAATTAACTTGACTGTGTGAATAAAGTGGTTGTGTTGCCGTATCTCTGTGCCCTCTGATCTCACACTCACCATTTTTGAGCTGCAGCTCTGGGGTAAGGGGAGATCTGCGGATTAGCGTACAACCCTATTGCTGAGCTGGAGTTCAAGATGTTAAAGTATAAAATTCTGTCCATCTATTCCATTCAAAATGGCCTGGTCCTGTATCCATCGCGGCTTTGAATTTGGTGTTTAATGGCAACAAAACAACATTATACATATAGTGAACTAAAAAAAGATTCAGGGCTTTGCTAAAAACATTCAGGGCTTAAGTCTTACTTGATTAATTTTTGTGCTACTACCAGTGAGAGGCTTGTTAGGCAAACATGCAGGACATTCTCTGTGGCTGGGGAAACAGGGGAGGCAGAATGTAAGGGCCTGTAATGTTAACCCACCCTCCCCCCTAGCCCTCCCCTCCCCTCCCCCAAGCCACACATGCAGATTAGTGTACTGAGGGGAAACAACAGCCTTATACTAATCCAGCCATGACACAACATGAAGCTCATTTACTGCTTATAACCCATGGCCATGCATTCATCTAGCTGTTCACTGACCTCATCGGATCAGTTTTCTGATTCTGATTATGAATTTTACTGGCTGGGCCACACAAATAGTTATTTTCCCCACACACTGTTAAAAAACCAGATGAGTTGAGACTTGAGTTTGTGATACAGAGGCTCTGCATTTAAGCCTCTGTGAGGTTTAGTACTTAAGCTGCATTGTCTGAGTTACACACCATTAAATTACAGTGACCCTGAGTAGCAAAACAAAATAACATTCAGAGAACAAATTAACAGTAAAAAAAGAAACACAGTATTTAGAAAAATAGAGCAGATTTCTGCATTTCTACCAAGGGCATTTTATGTCCTCATGAATTTTATGACTGGGAGGAAAAACTTCCTCTCTTCAATCTAAGCTTTGTCCCAAAGTTTTTTTTCACATTTTTGTCATTTGGTGACATTCAGTTTTTTTTAGATGCACAAACTCTTCACTAACCCTGGAAATGTCAGATTTAATGAACAACGCTGAATGTCACACGTCTACATATGGAAGTGAAATTGGGCTTTTTAGAAGATTTGCTGCTGCAGTCATGGAGACCCTTCGAGTTATTGCTGGATTGAAGAGGCAAAGAAGATTGCAAGGTAATTGCTGGCATCAGTTGCTGTGTGCTTCTAATTTGAGGGATAATCAATCATCATAGCGGCTCAACAGGAAATTCCTGTTCTATTGGTTTCCCTGAGTCTAATGTCGTCTTCAGTTTGTTCTCATGGTCCTGCAAGAACCCAACCATGGACTGCGCATACAAAAACTGAACATCATCTATATGTTGTGCCTCTGGCCAGGAAATATACCTTACATGTTTTTATTTAGTGGATGAGCAGGTGACACTGTTGCCTCATGCCTCCAGGGATTGAGATTTAAATCCCACATCTGCCAGTGCTTGTTCTCCCCATATGGGCATCCCACAGTATGTGCATGTGCCCTGTGATGGACTGGCATCCTATGCAGGATATAACCCAGCCTTGTGCCCTTAGCAGGCTCATAACTCCAACTGGCGCAAGCAGTTAGATTGTTCTATGTTTTACTCTAAGTTCAATTTCAATACTCTTATCTTTCCTTTTCAAAAACAGGTAACGCACTCTGATCTTAGCACAAATGGCAAAACAAAAACATTTTGGCTTGTTGGCAAAAACATGATGCTTCCCAGCAGCTCTCTGGGCGAACTGAAGAGGGTGTCAGATCAGAGAAATGAACTGCACAAGGGCGATCGCTTCTTTTTTGTATTATTGGGGACTTTTATTTTGATGTTATTGGTCTTCTATGTAATTGAGTTGGGAAACTCATTATGCAGGGTGGCATGGTGATGAAGTGCTTAGCACTGTTGCCTCACACCTCTAGGACCAGGGTTTGATTTTAAATGTTTAGATTTTTATTTTTATCTGTAGAATTGGATAGTGATCAAAGTGGCAGCCAGTTGAAGCTTTTCCACCTCCTGCCTCTATCTATATTTTAATGGGGGGTTTAAGGTTTTTTCACTCTGTGAATTGCATTTTTTTGTTGTAAATGGAAAGGTGTGTGGTGTTATGGTGTATGTGGTGATCCTGTTACGCGATGACAAGCGCAATTATGTGCCATGCATTGATTTATTTTTGCAGCAGATGGAAGCAGATTTGTCAAGATGGGAGAGCCAAGTAAAATAAATAAAAGACGTTTGCTAATGAAGAACTGGAATTGAAGAATTTGCCATCACCACATATCTGCAAAGACAAACACTGGCATGTGAACACGCTTGTTGACATAGTTAATTGGAGTTAACAGACGAAATAGAGGTAGAGGAAGAAGAGGCAGAGTACACAAGGTTGTTCCTGATGAATTAAGGGTCATCATTGTGGACCACATTGTCAATCATGGTCTCAGAATGGCTGAGACTTATCGAATGGTACAGCCAAATACTGGGTGAACCACTGTGTCCTCAATCATACAAGAGAAAGTGGGTACTATAGTGTTAACAGAGTTTTTGCTTTTTAGTGTTTGTCCAGAAAGTTTTCCCTTTGGGAAAACCCCTTTTTTTGTGGGGCAGTGTGTGGCTCATTGTGCTAAACCTGTGTACCTGTAATCTGAAAGTCACTGGTTCAGCCTCAGCACATTTGTGGGTCCTTGAGCAAGGCCCTTAACCCCCAGCTCCCTGGGTGCCCCAACAGGTGGCTGCCCTTCATGGACAGCTTACTCTACAAAGAGCAAGTTGAGGGAGGCATAAAGACAATTTCCCCACAGGGATTGATAAAGTATCTGTTATTTTTAAAAATATGTGTATTGCAAAGCTTGCAATAACTGTATATTTTATACTTTCTAGATATTTTCATTACATAGTTGATGATAATTGTTGATGCTGTATTGTACACTACTATATTTACTGCATGTATTTTCTCCATTTTAAAATACTGTCCAAGTAGGACTGCAAGACTATCTCACATGGGTGGTCGAAGGCACCTTTTTACTATTCAACTAGCGGAGGGTATTTGTGCCATGGTGATTGCAAATAATTCCATTTGACTACAGGAAATACAGAGAGCTGTGACTGAACTGTAAACTCAGTAATCTGAAACTTTGTAGTATAGAAATTATGCCACACAGAAAATATGTTGCTTTATGGATTTTCAGACGGTATTAACAAAATTCTTTGTTTTAACTGTTTTAAAACCATATTTTGAGAACGCTTTAACTGCACCCTCATAATGCCTTTAATGTTTTCATAGGACAGATCTAGTGTAACTTCATAATGCATTCGTAAAACATTCATAAGCAACATGTAAATATACCACAACATCCTAACATATCTTGGCAGTTGTAATATATGTAACCCGGCTTTAGCCCAGCTTATTTAAACCATGCCCTATTATGGTGTCTGTTCCTTTAAGGCTGGGTTGATAGGATGCGTGCGCCATAGCGAAGTCTGAAGGGGACGTATAGGCGATACGGATGTGGAGTGCTGTATGGCTGGGCTGGAATTGCTAAGCCGCTCTGTGATTGGAGGAGGGGTTAGTCTGTTGGGTTTTCCCCTCTCATGGTGGGTGAGAGGGTGGAGCTGGGGCGACGAATAGATTATAGAGAATAAGGGTAGGCAGGGAAGAGTGGGGAAAAAAAAGCCGCGCTGAGCGGTTCCATTTGGTTTTTTTTTGGCCCACTAAGCGTATTCTGCCTGATTGTTTGGGTAGTTACTGGGGACTGGTTAATATGAGTCTAGCCCGCCGTTAGCGGAGGGGAAAAGCGCTGGGCGAGTGCGGCTCCTGAAGAGGTACCAGGTGGTTTTTTCCCCCCTCTTTTACACTGAGGCTAGTGCGTGTAGCGCGGCTAAGTAGTTGGTGCACAGTGTTTTTGTTTTGTTTGGAGGAACTGTGATAGTTAAGACCATTAGTGTTTACTTCCCAAAGGTTTCCGCAAAAACGGGGAGATTTTGGGGCGATATGAGTCACTGACTTGGGGAAACAAGTGTTTCTCCGAGGCCTGCAGCGACAAGATGCCATTGCACCGGATAGCACTGCGTGGCTGCCAGGAGAGCCAGCAGTTCCTCCGGCAACGCTGGATTGCTGCAGTGCGGATCCCTTGGACGTGTGACTTTTCCAAGCTTCGCTAGAGTAGTGAGTACAAGACTGTTGGATGCCCAGTAGGGGTGAAATAAAGCGCGCCAACGATATTGAACAGGGTTACATATACATTAATAATGAACATTATATAATAAACTTTATAGTCGTATGTTTGTCATTAATGTATATTGAAGTTGTTGAGGTATGTTAGGCTAAGGTATACTTGCACGGTGCCTATGAATGCATTACGAAGGTGAACTGAATGTTCTAAGAATGCATTATGAGGGTGAAGATAATGTTAAGCGCTACCCTTACATTACCTTCGCATTTATGTGCTTCCCCACCATTTCAGAGTTTTTCCCAAGCCCGTACAGCTTATTTAGCAAGGAGTGTACATTGGTATGTAACTGGCCAGTTTTACCAAGAGCTGTCGCTCTTCCAAAGTGGAAATGTCTAAACACTAGAATGCATGGATGTGACTGTGAGCCTTTCCGGATGTGAGCGCCCGCCGGTTTCATCATTACCTTGACACGATGAGGGGCAGGATGAGCATCTTCAGCATCCTCATAAGCAGCTCTCCTGGGAACTGAAAATATTTCACCTCCTGTGGGAGCAGAAGAAATTAACACCTTGATAAGCAGGATATGGGAGTATAAATTGAAGTGAGCCATACTCAAGCCGAACCGCAAAGAGAAGGTTTTCTATTGTAAATTATGAGAGCTGTGCCTGAGCCGTACCCGTACTGACACAGCCCTGCTTACTAGCAGAGCTGAAAGCGTGACCAAGCGTGGGCAGTGCTGGCTTGATGGTTAGGGACGCGCACTTGTAATCGAAAGATTGCAGGATCGAATCCCCCACCTCAGTCACCACTGAGGTACCCTGAGCAAGGTACCGTCCCCAAGCACTGCTCCTCGGGCACTGAATTAGCTGCCCCCCGCTATGTCATGAAAGTCACATATGGGTTAAATGCAGAGGACACATTTAGTTGTTGCGCACTGTGTGCTGTGCTGTGGTGTGTTGACAATGACCACTAATCACTTAATTCTAATTCAAACCAAGGTTGTATCACTACCATCTGATTTGTTGAAATGCACGAAGATACCAGTGATCTGTGCCAATATGCATGGATTATCTGAAGGAAAAATCGGCATATTCTATGTGTTATTCATTTTTTTTGTAGTGTCACTCATTGCTGAACAGAATGGGTAATAC
>JAODKF010000049.1:16512588-16534582 GCA_026779585.1 Mormyrus proboscirostris | reverse complement strand
ACATTGATATACATATAAAATGAGATACATAAGACAAAAGAAAGACAGAATAGAAAAGAAAGAAAAAAGAAAAAAACAATTGACAACAGAGGAGAGGAACCAAAAACTCCCACGCAGGGAGAAAAAAAAATCCGACAAATAATCCAACTAATCATGAAATCCAATTCAAGCCCAGTAAATTGTTATCCATTCTTAGCAATATCAGTTGATAACACATTACGCACGTTGCTTTACTGTACGTGTAAAACTCTTTAGCAACACGTCCACAGATAAGTTGGACGGTAGAGTGTGTGCGACCGATTTAATGAGCCACAAATGAGAAGTAGTGCTTAAACAGGATAAAACTACAACTCTCCCTTCTGTTGTTAAAGGGCGCAGCCATCTTGGATTCTGAACTCGGGATCCTCTATGCTGTCCAAGATATTTCTCGGATCTCCGAGAAACATGCCTGTCATTACTTCCGGCTTCCAAACTCAGAATCCGACTCAGAATCTGAGTGCCAACGGCAAATGGAACGCACCAAAAGCTTCCGGACTTCTCGCATAAAAATGCCGCTGTGTGGTTCGTGCAGGCTGAAGCTCAGTTCACCATCCGGAGCATCACACAAGACGACACCAAGTACTATTATGTTGTCGCTGCAATGGACAACGCATCAACAGAGAAGCAGACAGGGTTTACATTGCCAGTCACCAGTCCTGCACCGCGGTGGACAGTGGACACCCTGGCGATTCCACTTTTTCTGCCCCTGGTGTTGTTGCTGAGGTGCAGCGGGGCTCTAACTCCGCTTACTGTTTTTATCATGCCTGTTTCGATGTGCGCGCCAAGAAACGCATCCCTCCCTACTCCTTCAAGCCGCTGGGAAACGTCAGGACCAGCACCCTGTAGCTGCGCTGGGCACTGGGGGGCAAAGCAGTTTGCTGTTTATTGAGGATTTCATTTCTGGCCGGCATTTTCTTTGTGACACCGGCACTTTGGTGAGTATTCTCCCAGAGTCACAGCTCGATAAATGTTCAGGATAGTGAGGTGGCTGCCAATGGCACTTCAATTGACACTTTTGGAGAGTGGATCTCTGTTTTCATGGGCAGCGTTTCCAGTGGGTTTTTGTGTTGACGTCTGTTTCCACCCCATTGTTGGGGGCTGATTTTTTGTGTGCCAACAATTTGTTGGTGGATGTGAAAAACAGGCGTCTGATCAACGCAGAAACTTTTTGCTGTTTTCCATGCTGGCCCTTCCAACCTGTCTGGTATTTTGGCTTCAGTCGACATTTTCTAGCACCTCCTGGCAGTTTCCTAACCTCATCATGCCCACCTTTTCTGCGTCCTCAGCTAAACATGGTGTGGAGCACCACATCACCACGGCAGGCCCACCAGAGCATGCCAAGGCTGGGTGCCTGGACTCTGAAACCTGGCTATTGCCAGAGAGGAGTTTGCCACATTGGAGCGTTTAGGGGTAGTTCGGCGTTCTGACAGCTCCTGGTCTTCTCCTCTCCACATGGTGCCTAAGGCTGAGGGTGGATGGCGCCCCTGTGGGGATTATAGGTGCCTTAATAATGGCACCACCCCCGACCGTTACTCTATCCCTCACATACAAGATTTCTCTACCCGTTTGGTGGGAACTGTCATTTTTTCAAAGATGGACCTGGTTAGGGGTGACCATCAGGTCCGACACACTCAGTTCCAAGCTGCTAAACAGGCCTTGGTGGACGCTACATTGTTAACCCACCCCTTGCTGGACGCTCCCATTGCCTTCACTACAGATGCTTCAGATGTTGCTGTTGGCTCAGTACACGAGCAGCTAATTAACGGTGGATGGCAACCAATGAGCACAAGTACAGCATTGTCGACCGTGAGCTCCTTGATCTGTACTTAGCTGTGCGCCACTTCCGTTTCCAGTTGGGCATCCGTTCACTGCTTTCATGGATCACAAGCTATTGATGGCTGCAATGCGCAAGATTCCTCACCCTTGGTTTACCCGTCAGCAGTGTCAGCTGGCATTTATTTCTGAGTTCACCACAGGCATCCATCATGTTGCTGGCAACCACATTGTAGTAGCTGATTGTCTTTTGCGTTTGGTGGTTGGTGCTGTCCACCTTGGTTTGTATTATGCCCTCATGGCAGCTGACCAGATGGCATTGAAGGGTTGCGTTCACTGCTGACACTGGTCTGCAGCTGCAGGACGTGTTTTTTGGTGACACCTCACTGCTCTGTGATGTCTCCACAGGGACTGTGCGGCCTGTAGTGCCATGTGGCTGGCGGCGTTGTGTGTTTGAGGCTGTGCATGGCCTTTCCCATCCTGGTCGCAAGGCATCCCAGAAGCTGCTTTCAGCTTTCAGTTTGTTTAGCGTGAGCTGAAAAAGGATGTACGCGACTGGGTTACTTCTTGCCTTGCTTGTCAGCAGCCTAAGATTCAGCTGCATACCAGGCCCCTCAGGTGCCTTTCACCATTCCAGAATGTTGATTTGATAATGTCCATGTGGATTTAGTTGGTCCGTTGCCACCATCCCATGGTTACACACACCTTTTGACCATCATTGATCGAACGACTCACTGGCTGGAGGTGGTGCCATTGACCTCTACAGCCATGGCAGATGTGGCTCGGGCTTTCATCAGCTCCTGGGTCTCACATTTTGATGTGCCTGCCACGGAGCACAGTTCACCTCTGACTTGTGGAGTGCAATTGCCCGTGAGTTAGGATCACTCTCCATCGTACCACTGCTTATTACCCACAAGCTAATGGTTTGTGTGAGCACTTTCACCACTCTCTGAAGGCTACCCTTTGTGTGTCTCTTCAGGGTGCTTCTTGGTCTGACAGGTTGCCATGGGTTTTCTTTGGTTTGCTGACAGCTCTGAAGGCCGACCTGCAGACTTCATCTGCGAGTTTATGGGCAGCCTTTGCGAATGCCTGGTGATTTTCTCCCAGATGTGTCAATTCCATGATCGGCTAAGCAACAGCGCTTGGTTTTTCGGAACACTGCGGCCGCTTTTGGTCCAACACCCACGTCGCACCATGGTTTTCCGCGGTCTCATGTTCTCCCGAAACTGGCAGACGCTCGTTTTGTTTTTTGTTCGGCAAAACCTTTGCAGACCCAGTACGACGGGCCTTTTCATGTACTGCAGTCTGGGGACAAGTTTTTTGTTTTAGACAAGGGTATTATGGCCGACCACGTTTCTGTGGATCGTTTATCATATATCAATATGCTAATTTGCTAACTTCAGTCTCACAGTGTTCTTGTTGAAGAACCGCTGCCTGTAACACTACAATGACCAAGTATATCAGATACAATCAAGTGAAGCGTGACACAATGGCTTCTCCACACAGTCAGATGAAGGGGGCAGTGGGGGGAATGCAGGGTGAAGCCTGCGCAGAAGGAGCAACACTGCTTGGAATGCTGTCATTCAAAGTATACTCAGAAACAGGGAAGCTGAGCCCCCCATACTCCAAAACAGGCATTACACTCCTGACAGAGCAAGGTGCAAAATGGGGAAATATGCAACGTCCACGGGTCAGTTAAGACTTTGAATTGACACTGAAAGCTCTTAAGTTGAGCTTGGCGGCGCCATTATTGATTTTCGTTGGCCCCGGTTCACCTGAAAGACTCAAACCTGCTCAATCGCCATGGAAACATCACATCCTCAAAATCAGCCTTTGCACTGAAACTCCGCATTTAGTTTCACATCGTCCATTAAGACAGGTAAAAGTGGCATGAAAAACACACAGAAAAAAGAAAAGGGTGAATCATATGGCATACATAAATCCATCCAAGGGCAATTAAGGTGTTTTAATACCAGTGCACTTTCTTAATAATTATTGACTCCAGTGGTTTAAAGACAAAGAGTGTTCTCTTCAGTCATTCATTCAGACTATTACTTGATAACAACAATCCTTAGCAACAGTCAAAATAAAGCACCTGTCCCTTGTCATCACACTCTTACTTTCCTGCTCTCCACTGGAACCAGTGAACAGACTGTGAAAAGGATGTAGCAAAAGCTTCAGAATCACTTAGTGAGCAACTGTAATGACTTCTGCAAACAATATTTATATACAGTGGTGCCTGCGGTTCACAAACACAATCCATTCCAGGAAAGTGGTGAACCAATTTGTACACGAACCAAAGGCAATTTTTCCCATACGAAAGAATTTAAATTCGACTAATTCGTTCACAAGCCTACCAAATAATAATTTTGTTAATTCATTTTCTGGATTTTATAATAAAAACTTTAAAGAAAAACACAGCATAATGTGTCAACGGGCAGACCGAGGAATCGTGGGAGCAGAGAGAGACATGGAGACTTGCTTGCCTAAGAAATCACACTCTTTTTAACAGTCTTTAACCCTTGTATTGTTATTGTTGTTGTTAATGGTAGCATTTCCCTATTGTCACACGTATGTTTGCCTGTCTCTTGTGTGTACCCGTTCTGATCCTCACATGTATTTAGCATGTGTAAATCTTCCACCTTGTGTGCATCTTGCGTCTTACAACCTTGTGTTTCCCGTCTGTGTATTTGGTTTCGGTGCTCGTTGGGTGCCTGTTGTGGTCCTTCTATTTACAATTGCAAGCAGGGCATGCTGGGACATGCAAGGCATGCTGGGACATGCACCCCGCCGGTGCTACACTAAGATAAAAAAAAGAATCTAGTCGAGGAATCTGTTTGTCAACCAAATTTTGTACGCAAACCAATGCATTCTTTCAAGAAACTTTTGGTCATGAACCAAATTATTTGTAGACCACAGTGTTCGTGAACCGCAGCCACCACTGTACTGGTCATAGCCATCATTTTGAAATATTATTTGAATCAGCAGTAATGCCAAACTTTTATTGTCTTTATGATATTTTCAACACAAATTCACTAATATATTTTTTTCAACATAAAATTGTTTTATATTGCAGATATGAATAACATTTTTAAATCTGGGGTTTTCCCTCAGTGCTACACTGCATACTTGTTTTTAAAATGTATTTCACTTATTTCAGGCAGAAGGGAGAGAATAACATGAGCTCAGCTTCAACAAGAAGTTCTTCCATGTCTCACAGCGGGTGAAGCAGAAGCTGTTTGATGAGCTCTGTTCTTCCAACTCCCATAGGTACGGCATCCTGCTGACCACCAGAGACGAAGATTTCATCACAGTGAACAAGATGTTCCTCTACTTCATCTCTACCAACACCTAGGAGCCGCTGAGGATTGCTTATGTCAAACATTGGCAGCAGGAGGTGCTATGAGATACTCTGCCGAGGGACAGAGACCAGCACCCATACTGTATATTCAGCTGAGTGTTTTTACTGGGGCAGTCAAACTGAAGTATTTTTCACGAGGGGACACGTTTCTGTCTCACTCATTTCTCCTGGCTTGACAAGCTTGGTGATTCAGCCTAGAAATGCTGAACGATTTCCTCCTCCCCCTAATATTCTGCTCAGATAGTATGTCACGAATTGTCAGGCTGTGACATGGCAGATTCTGGTCTTTTCATACCATTGCTGGTCAAGGATGTGTTCAGTATCTGCTCCTACAGAGTTGTAGTGCTTTTCTCTTAACTTGACCATTTCACCATATCGACGTCTTTGCTTCCCCTGTTTCTCACTCGCCGTTCGCCATCATCACCCCCCGCCGTTGCTCCTTTAATTGCAGTACCTCTGCACATCAGAGAGTGCAGACCAGCCGCTGACGTTCACACATGCTCTGGGGAATGAAAGGCTGATAAACAGAAAGTCATAAAGACCAGAGCCGACATTATTAATCAGCTCAGAAGACAAACAAAAGGAGAGATTTTATGGAGAAAGTCGAAAAATACATGCTACGCCTGCTATTTAATTATTAAGCCTAGATGTCTGCTCCATTCTGTATGTCTGAAAGTAGCCATATCACTGTTGGACCTTAGAATGAGGACCTTAATCCCACCTGCTTAAGTGATGTTGGATCTTTGGTGAGGTTCAGGATGTATTTTCAATGACACTTCAATTTTATACAAAGAATATTAAACAATTACTGATTCACAATTAACAATGAATAAGAGAAGCTCTACAAGAGAAACTGATTTAACAAGAGAGTCTGATTTAAGCAATTACGGAAAATATAGAATGATGGGGAGCCGTTTCCTAAATTTGAGGCAGATGCTGTTACTCATTACGTGAAAGTAGAAATAATTACTGAAAAAAAATTGTCATGGGGATCCAGAAAACGTAAATGAGGAAATAATACAGCCCAATACCATACAAAGGACTTGGTTGATCTGCTAGACCATGTAATATCAAACACAGAGTTTATTTTCCAAACTCATAACAGTACAGTGGTAGAAGCATATGTTTTTTTTGAATGTTAATTTATTTTCTTGTTTTAATGTGATGGCACAGCTAAAGGACATGCTCTTACAGTTCAAAATAAAATTATCTCGTATTTATAAAGTTATTTGCTGTAGTGCATCATGAGGCCATCCATATTTCATAAGCGTTTATGCGGTAGAGGGTAGTGCTGAGCCCATTCCGGGCAGCACAGGGCCCAAGGCAAGCACGCACCCTGGAGAGAAGGCACACTCACACACTCCATCACACACTCCAAGTGTGTTTTAGAGACATCAGTATGCTGAACTGCACGTCACTGGGCAGAAGGAAGAAAACAAGAGCACTCAGCTACATCCCAATGTGTATGGACCACATATGTAATTCCATTTATACAAATTTAAATGATAAATTCTACTGATAAGAAAGCCCTAATACTATCCTAAACCTTAGTGTCCTGGTTAAAAAGTACTGTAATTCCGAGGGGTGGGCATGCGCGGAGCAGAGCAAAGTCAGCAGACAGGCAGTTACGGTCCTGCTGAGGGGCAATGGGTATAAAAATACAGAATCCTGACAAGGACAAGGCGATGCTGGGAAGCTGATTTATTCTCCCAAAGTGCAGTGGAAGTAGAAGAGTGTCAAAAAGAAGAAAACTCAATGAAAAGATAAGTAGTGGGGTGGAAAAAAGGGAGCAGAATTACAAACAAACCAAGACTCAAAGCTGGCAATGTGTGCACTTCAGTTACGGCATGAGGATTCGGTGCACAGCCTAAGGCAGCTGGTCTCAGAACGACACAACCTGCCCTCCATAAACAACCAGGACAAACCGTTACCACAATCAGTTACCACAGTCTCTTAATTTACTTAGACTATACACCTGACATCACCTATTCCTTTTTATATAATTCAAACTCTCTCATGACATGAACTAGATTTCTACCATAACTGTGTAATCATATAAATATAAACAGAGAGCTGACCTTGACCCTTTGTTCCCCTCACTTCTATTGTGTCTTTAAGCATTTAAGTACCAATCCACCCCCCCGCAACAATCACATCATTTCACATTTCTGTCAAGAAATAATATTACACCTTTCATCAGATAGAGTCTTTCAACCGCACTGGTGCCCTGGATGAATCAAACAAAACCCTCAAGCCAAACGCATCAAACTATGAATAAAAGCCACACATAATCCAAACAGTTTGTATTTCATAGAGGGTTCGTTTGTCCTACATTTTTGGCTGTCAGAGGAGTTGTACATCAATGTTACAATAAAATTGACTTTAAACCCATAAAAATTGTCTGTGCTGGTCAATGATATAATATTAATATACATCGACATGGATTTTACACTGATAATGTAGCTTCTGCTCTGATTCTCAGGAGAACACACACTATCAGAGAAACAGGTTCAATTCCTACCTTTGAGAGTACAGTTATTTGCCACTGGGGCTGTACCCTCAGGGGTCTGCCAATTATACCCTTACCTGTAGGTAAATGTACCTTTTAGCCTAATTTAGGGCACAGAAATGGATGCTGAGGAACACTTCGGTTCCATTGGAGGTACATTAATCTTGTTTGGACCAAAACTGCGCCAGGGCTATATCGTTTTTTTTTGAGCGTGCAAACCTAGGCCCTATGGCCCCATTTTTTCTGTGTCAGAAGCCAAAATGCCATGTTCTCGGTGTTCATCCCATCCAGCTTGCTGTGTCCTCACACCATCGCATACTGCAGATCTTATAAACACAGAGGGAGAGTTTCAGTACCATAACGTTTATCATGTAAACAAAATGTCTCGCTCTCTCTGCTCATCAGTACAACCTTTTTTGTTAAAGTCTGACAGGGTTTCTATCACTGCATCCACCATGAGGCTGAAAACATGGGAGGGTGTATTTCAAGATGCTTTCTTTCCTGACCTTTCTGGAACTTTTTGAGTCTTGCTAGCTTGGTACACCTTAGATCTAGGAATAAGAGGTGAAGTCCTGGATTATTGAACCAGTTTGCTTTTTGAAAGATGAAGTTCATCATGGTTCCCTCTCCTGAATTCTTCATGGTCATCCAAAATGGTTCCACAACAGCCGAAACTACAAGTAGAAGACTGGCAGTAGAAATACATGGTACAGAAATGGTAACAGTCACCAAAGTATGCAGAGTGTGGTGTTTTAATGCTTTTTCCTGTACATTGTCCTACTTGCCTGAATTTTTGAAAATTTAATGGTGCAAAACAGTTTTATTACACCAGTGTTCCTCAAACCAGCCCTTGAGAACCCCCAGTAGTCCACAAGGAAGCAAAAACATAGTCTGCTTCGAGTCCCCTGCAGTACACTTACTTGCCAACCTCATCCAAAGCAACATTTTTTGATAAATTTCTGTGCCTGGTTGTTTTCATGGAACATGCTGACCCTGGATCAAAGAAGTTCTTGTTGGGACACATGGTAAAGACCTGCGCCCTGATCACAAACACGCCAAAAGGATTCATCTGCAAGCAAAACCATGAGTGTTAAACTGAGAGTGGGTGTGAACAGAGACAACGTGATGTATTAATGTAATATAAACCACCCATGTTAGTTAAATACTCTCGATGTTCAATTAGCCATCCTGATTTTGTTGTGTCATTTGCCTGTTGCTTTGTCCTCATGATTTTATCATGCTGTGATTTTGCAGGAACGCTTGTGGGACACTCAGATTTACTATTATGAATATAGCACTGAAAGTTCAGTCAGCTATGGCTAGCAACTAACTTTCTGTCGAGGAAATCAGGAATCTTCTATGGAAAGGTCTATGAGAAACAACTAGCACTATTACCATGCACCTAGAGTCTAGGGTCCGAATCTTGCCTCAGCTCAGTCTGTGTTCTGTCTGAGTCATGGGGGTGTCCTCTGGGTACTCTGTTTTCCTCCTGGAAGCCTGAGTCATGCAGTTGGAACTATTGCAAAATATCTCGGTGTGTGCCCTATTTCCCCCAAGATGTGCCCCCCTACCCCCATGCAGCAGACTTTACCAGGATAAAGGCTGATTTATACTTGTGTTCTTAATCCACACCATAGCCTAGCACGCACCTCCCCAGAAATGTAACTACAGGCATCAGGCTATGGCAGAGGGTACTCAGCTACGTGACTACCGACGGTGAAGATTCTATGCAGAAAAATAAATCAGCCATAAGTGGTTGGAAGGTGGATGAAAGAATAAAACAATGTAGATGAAGTAAGTCAACTGCTGTGGCCTTAAATAGCAAGCAACCTGAAGATTTTGAGCTAGGGGTGGACTCAGTCACCAGACATGTGGTCTGACTCTAAACAGTTAAATCCTAATTACAAGTAAAGGTTTCTTTAAATCAATGATGAATCAATAGCAATCTTTAAGATCAGTGTCCTAATGATTTAAGAAGCTACCTTTTAATGATGAAGCTATATGCATAATTAGAAATCATCTTGCACGGCATACCCATGTACATCTTATCTACTACAGCAGTGTTTCCCAATCCGGTCCTCGGGGCATCACAGCCGATCCATGTTTCTGCTCCCTCTGAGCTCCCTATAGGATGGCCCATGTTTTTGCTCCCTCTCTGTTCCAGGTAGGTAGGGAGCTGGGAGGGAACAAAAATGTCTGTGGGTCCCCAAGGACCAGATTGGGAAACACTGCACTACAGGGTTGTGGTGACCTGCAGCCTATCAAAAGCACACATAAGCACACCTTTCATTTAGCCTCATGTATTTGGACTGTGGCAGGGAAATGGAGTATTAGGAGAAACCAACATAATTAAGCATATAATAATTATAATAAGCATCTCGACTGCTATGTGATTAAGATACATAAAGAATTAAGAATTGTCTAAGTAATTTGAATAGAAGTGGGTGGTGGAGAATCAGAGCTATGGACGAACCACGTATCAACAATATGCTTCACTTTCAGTATTTAATTGCATCCATTTTCTGTCGCTTTCTGAATTACTCATTATAGCTCTGTTTTGTTGTTTCCAGTATTCTTGTCATTTCTCAATGTCTTCCCAAGGAGCAAAATATTTCAGAGCTGAACTTTTTGCACATGCCAGGAGAGACAATACAAATTATCATCTTCACAAAGAGATGATAATATGAATACAAGTCATATTCGGTGGCAGCTATTTGGGATAATGGCAGTTTGTCGTATAAATTGAATGAAATATGCCGTATGCAGTCAGTTCTTATAAGAGTCATTTGGAATGACACCTGAGATCACCACACTAATTTATGAGCTGCAAAATAATATGTGAGACTTGCTCCATATTTGCTTAAACATATGTAATATTTTAAAATATAATTTTGTTGTTCAGTCTTTCTGAAAATCAAATGGGTTGGAACGAATAGGCATCCCTTTTCTGTTTACTGAATCTCCACCGGTTACGTAGGACCTCGTATAGCTGCATCCATAGGAAAAATGATCAGAATTTTAAAATGCCATTCTAGCAGACAAATTATTGAGCCCCTACGTTGCACGACACATTAGCTTGCACATTGATGCGTTTCACAGCAGCATTCAGCAAGTAAAATCGCTCTCCCTGCATCCTCCACCCAAAATACGTAGCGCAAGAAAAGGAGGCAGGGCTGGAGCGAAGCTGAAACGCACCTTAGAAACAAAGACCTTGGTGGTGCTCTAGTGGTAAGGAAACATCCAGTTTTAGGACTTTTTCAGGAGAAGCGATATAATGTTTATTATTCCGGCTGTACTAATATATAGTTGCAATGGCAGGTTTTAGAACTTAGTGAAAGTTATTTTTCCTCGATTTTCTTTCTGTACACTCTCGTTGAAATCATTTTGCGATCAGTATGAGTGCAGAGTGTACGAGTTATTACAGCACGGAAAAACTGTTCATCAGTGGCTTCACCTGTCCCAAAAAGGAGGGGGACGCCAATGCCATTTTCTGCTGCGGATTCAACGACATAAAGTACTGCTGTGACGATCCTAATAGTTTTTTTCCCTATGAATATGGTTACATGTGGTGGCTCAGGTAAGGCTTACGTGCATGCCAGTCGCTGATCTGTTAGACAAGCTGTGTGAAGTACTTTTTCCATGGACATAAAATGGTTTTGATTTCACTAAAAAACAAGTGAATGGTTTTCTACGGCGGTAAGCCGTAGAAAACGAGTTAGCCTTGTGTTCGATATTCAGTTTTTCGGAATAATTTTAACAGATGTAAGATGCAGTTCTTAAGGACAGAATTTTGATATCCAGTACACAGACAACGATGTACACCGATTTCTTTTTGCGGTTCGAGCCATTTCACAGTTTCTGCAAAATCCTAATAGCTAAGGAAATTGGTAGGCCTAATTTCAGCTGTAACGAGATACATTAACATGCAAACAGCAGGTTCATGGCAACTGTTCCACACCCCTTGGTTTTCCAGATTTCTATGCGGGTGAATTTGAATTAATTTTTGAATACTCACATGTATCCATATAACGTGCAACCGGACAATACATGAATGGGTTAATAACTTTAAAACTAACCAAGATATCACATCTATTGAAGTATGCTTTGATCAGTGGATTCTGAGAGACAACACTTCTTCGATTTTTGATGTATCTATGTCTGCAATAGTTATTAATGATTATATTGTATTCATATAATATACAATACGGCAGTACACAAATGGATTAATAGCTCTAAAACCAAATGAGACAGACATGTCCCGCAAAGTGTGCATTTATCAAAACCCCTTGGGTTTTCAGCTAATTTTTGCCTGTAACAGTTATTTATTATTGTTATATTGTATTCATATAATATGCAATGAGGCAATACACAAATGGGTTAATAGATCTAAACCTAGATGAGACAGACCTGTTCTGCATAGCGTGCTTTGATCAGTGGACTTTGGGGGACATGCACACCCCTTGGATTTTCAGGTTATCTATGTCAATAATATTTATTAATTGTTATAATGGTTGCATATAATGTACAGTGGACTCCATAAATCAACAAATTAAGTCTAAAACCAAATGAGACAGCCATGTCCTGCAATGTGTTATGTTCCGCTGCGCACGGACCAGGGAAGCAAGTGAAGGACAAAAAGGCTGGGGCAAAAAGGGATTTAACCCTTCGGGGTCTCGGTGTAATGATCGCCCAGCGGGCAAGAAGGCAGCAAAGCCATGGAGTCAGACATCGGGTTTTATTCCACAAAACGACTGGGCAGGGTACAGCACGATAAACCACATCAATGACAGACCTAGGGAAACAGATTTGAATGTGGACTAATATACACAAGACAAGCAGAGAATAACAGGCAACAGGTGGGCACAATCGGGGAAGCACATGTGGATGATGAGGGGGGCGTGGCACACATGAGGACTGGATGCGCAGGTCATGACAGAACCCCCCCAAGGTACGCACTCCGGGTGTGCCCCAAAGGGAGTGGCGGACAGGACAAGATCGGGAACAAGACGAACCTGGAAAACAAAACAAGACGATTACCCGAGCACCGGGAACAGGACTGAAACACAAAACCAACACTGGGGCAGCAGCCACGACAGAACCTGACACAGGACAGGTAACGCGGAAAAACAAACCAAGAAGGGAGACACAGAGAGAACAGAAGATGGAGGAACAAAAGGACCAGGAGTGAAAACGGGAGACACCGAGGGACAAGGAGCAAAGACAGGAGGGACAAAGGGACCAGGAGGGAACAGAGTAGACACAGAGGGACAAGGAGCAGAAACAGGAGGCAGAAAAGAGAAGGGCGGAGGAAAAAGTGGAGCCCGAGGGAACCCCAGCGGGCGAAAAGCGGCAGCTGGAGGAGCCATGGGCGACCGAGCGGCCGAAGCTGGAGGGACCCCTGGCGACCGTGAGGCAGGAGCCGGAGGGGACAATGACAGGGCAGAGGAGGAAGCCGGAGGGACTACCGGCGGGGCAGAGGAGGAAACTGGAGGGGACACCAGTGAAGTCAAGGAGGGAGCCGAAGGGGACCACGGCGAAGGCAAGGAGGGAGGGGAAGCTGCAGCAGGTGACGGTGCAGCCACAACAGCTGAGTGACGAGAAATCAGAGGCGGGACCCCAGGCAGCTGATGAGGCAATGGCAGGCAACCCGCAGGCAACAGCCAAGCAGGAGCCCGGGGAACCGGAGGCAAGCATCCCCTTCCCTTTCAGGACATAGACAGTCATGGACCTGGTCAGACTCCACCACGCTGGAGGTAGGTAGATCCCCAAGGGGTCCCATTTGAGCTCCTCCTCTCCTTCCACCATGGAGGGCGGAGCAGGGGGCAGAGGCTACAGGTGGCACTGGGACCTCGGGTGCTGGCGGAGCTGCAGCAGGAGCCAAGGACACAGCAGGAGATGGGGTTGTAGCAGGTGCCTTGGGCGGCAATGCAGAAACCATCGACTCAGTGCCAGCAGGGGGTGCCACAGGAACTGCTGACTTAGTGCCAGCACAGGGCGCCACAGCCGGAGTCTCACTGGCCCACATGGTAGCTGTCGGGACAAGCAGATCAGGCAGGATAGGCACTGGCAAAACTGGCAGATCAGGCAGGTTAGACGCCAGCAGGACAGGCAGGACAGGTGCCAGCAGGGCAGGCAAAACAGAGACAGGCAGGTCAGGGACATCTAAGATAGCCACCAGGGTTGGCGCCGTAAGAGCGAGCGTTGCGCCTTTAAAAGCCCTCACAACCCATGGGATGGCATCCCACACAGCCCTAGCCCCTCTATTAGACAGCCATGCTTCCCGGTAGTGGCACACTGCTAGAGGCGGCAGCTCGGCGACAGCAATGCAGGCTTTTGATACTTGCTGTGGCGATGTCCGGAAGTTTTCGTGCACCTATTTCATGAGGTGCCCATTCTCGGGCAGGGACATCACCTCAAGGAGGGTCCTGCTCCAGTTGGCTAGCTCCAGCGCCTCGTGGACCTTGGGCTAGCTGAGCCAGTAAACCACCTCCTGCAGCAAACCGATACGTTGCCGCTCGGTTCGCGGAGGTGAGTCTTCTATGAGGAGGTCTGTCATTCTGTAATGATCGCCCGGCACTAGGGGTAGGAGACACACTTTCACTGACTGGGGCATGATCAATTAAATTAATTAATTAATTAATTATAATTAAATAAATTATTTCTTATATATTAATTTTGCCATTATACTCATCTTTATTTTAATGCATATTGTAAATATGTCAGATTAAGTTTGTAATTTGACATCAAAGTGTAGACATTGAAAATGCAGTTTGGAACACTTACAGAAACATTATAAAAGTACATAGTAAGCAATGGTGGCAGTTTGTTTTGATCCCAGATATCTTATCACCAAAGTCTTAACTACATGAAGATGATTAAATGGTGTAGTAAGATAAGATAAAATTTCTGGTCCCCTTCCACTGAATATTTAGGAACTGTTATATGTATGCATGGGCCATTGACACCTGGCCACACCCCCCCCCCCCCCTCGTCCCGCTTTTATGGCGCTGACGGGGATGTATCTGGATCGTGTTTCACCGTTGCATTGTGCATCAAATTACCATGCGAATGCGATTTGAATACGTGCTATTTAGAATGTGAATAGTGATCTTCGGGTGACAGCGGTACTACACGCCCCTGGTGCAGGTAAAACAAAGTAAGGTGACATGGTTTACTTTTTTGCCGATTTAACCTAATTTAAAAACTTTAATACTTCCAACAATGGATGTTTTGAAAACAAGACAGATTATGGATTTAGCCAGCATTTTTTTTCATGATTCTGCATTAAGATTTCAGCGAGATATAAACTGAAATAAACGTGAAAAATACGCTGCGTCGATGCACTCGACCCCAGAGGGTAAATACACAAAACTAAGGGATGGAAATGCAGAACATCTGAGAACAATCAGGAATTCACATGAGGGAAAGAGAGGGGCGTGGGACATGGAAGGATCGTACAAACAGGTCATGACAGAACGGGGCGCGGCTCAGTGGAGGCGAAGGACGAGACGAAACCGGAAAGACAGCAGAGGGAGCAGAGAACGGAGGAACAAAAGGACCAGGAGTGAACAGAGGGACGAAATAAGGATGGAGGACTAGGGGGAGCCTGAGGGGGCCCTGGTGGACGATATGTGGAAGCTGCAGGAGCAGCAGGCAACTGCGAGGTCGGAGCCGAAGGGACCCTCGGCAGACACAAGGAGGGAGCAGCCGAGGGGCTGAGGAAGAAGGTGTAGGGACTGGCGACAAAGGCAAGGAGGGTGACGAAGGGGCGACCGGTGAAGGGGAGGAGGGAGCAGGAGCTGCCGCAGAAGAATGGGATGCCAAAGCTGGCAGAGGCACAGGCGACCAAGGAGTCAGAGCTGGGAGGCTCACCGGTGACCGACGAGGCGGCAGAGTCAGGGCTGTAGGCGACCGCCGAATGGAAGCCAGGAGCACTGTAGGCGACAGCCAAGGGGTCAGGAGTTGGGTCAGGAACTGAGATGGGTGGGGCAGCAGGCATGGGCGGAGCCTGGGGCAGGGCAGCGGGCCGAGCCAGGACTTTAGGGAGAGCAGGAGGCAGAACCACAATAGGAGCTCGGGCGGAGCAGCAGGCGGAGGCGGAGCTGTAACAGGAGCCTCGGGCAGAGAAGCTGGAGGCGCAGCCGGGGCCTTGGCCTCGCTGGACGGTGCGCAAGCTGCCGAGACCAGAGCCTCCCTGGGTAGTTCCGGAGCCTCCTTGGGCAGTCCTGGGACATCAGACAGATACTACTGGCGAGTCAGGCAGCACGGGCAGAACAGGCTGGTCAGACAGCAGGGGTAGAACAGGCTGGTCAGGTATACAAAGAACAGGTTGGTCAGGCAGCACATGAACAGGCTCTGTGGGGGGTGGTGCATTAACCGGCGGTGCTACAGGGACCTCGGGTGGCAGTATAGGAACCACCAGCTCAGGACCAGCAGGGGGCACCGCAGGAATCAGCGGCTCAGAAACAGTTGGAGTCGGAGCATCAGCTGTCGGGATTGTACTCACCGGGGCTGTGGTTGGTTCCTCTGCTACAAGTACGGATCCATGGGATTCGCAGGGTGGCATCCTACCCTGACCTGGCTCTTAAGAGCCAGGGGTGCCTTTCGGAAGGCACATGTTGCCAGCGGTGGTGGCTGTGTGGTGGCAGTGTGTGCTTTGGGTACATCAATCCGGGAAGTGAGGTTGGCGGTGTCCCGGGAGAACATCGCTGGGTTTAGGATCCCAATATCCAATGGGATGAGAAGCGACGAGGGAGATGGCCCCCAGGAAGAACGTCGGTAGATGGAAGCTGCAGGAGCAGTAGGCGACCGCAAGGTCGGAGCCGAGGGGACTCTCGGCAGACGCAAAGAGGGAGCGTCAGAGGGGCCGAGGAGGAAGGCGGAGGGACAGGCGACTGGAGAAAGGCAAGGAGGGTGACGAAGGGGCAACCAGTGAAGGGGAGGAGGGAGCAGGAGCTGCTGCAGGCGAAGGGGATGCCACAGCTGGCAAAGGCACAGGCGACCAAGGAGTCGGAGCTGGGAGGTCCACCAGTGACCGACGAGGTGGCAAAGTGAGGAGGGAGATGGCTCCCAGGAAGATTGTCAGATCCTCTCCTGGTCTACCTTCTCTTCGCTTCTTTTTCTTCCTCCAGCTCATGGCTGCCGGCGGAGGTTGAGCCCCTTCGGGAAGGATGGCCAGCAGCTCTGCAACGCTTGCACTGTGCAGTGCGACTAGCTGGGCTCTCTCTTCTGTCACGCACCAGCTGAGGTGCACATTCCCGGACGGCGGCATCTCACGCAAGATGGATCTGCTCTGGCTGGCTAGCTCCAGCGCCCTGGGGTCCTCCTGGACTTCGGGCTGGTTTATAGCCAGTATATTACCTCTTGGAGCAAGCTGATGCACTGGCTCTCAGCTCACTGAGGTGAGTCTTCTTGAAGTTCCGTCATTCTGTTACGTTCCGCTGCGCATGGACCAGGGAAGCAAACAAAGGACAAAAAGGCTGAGGCAAAAAGTTTAAAAATTTAATGGGGATGCGTAGAGGCATGCAGGACAAAATCACCATAAAAATACAATGACGGAACTGGGGATACAAACTCTGACGTAGACTTAAATACACAAGACTAAGGGATGGAAATGCAGAATAGCTGAGAACAATCAAGAATTCAAATGCAGTAATGAGGGGGGCGTGGCACGCAGAAAGATCGTACAAGCAGATCGTGACACAATGTATGCTTTGATCAGTGGATGGTGGGGGACCATGTACATTCCCTTGGTTTTTGTCTTATATATATTCATATGTATTTATTAATTCTTATACTGCAAACTAATATTTTATGTTAAACGTGGGGGGGGGGGGGGGTCCAAACAAATAATTATGAAATGTGAGGGGGACACATCCCCCTCAGATTTAATGGCGGTGACACTTGTATTTATGTAATCAATTATGTAAATTTATAATCTGAATACTGAAGAAGTGTGTTGTCCCCCACAGTCCACTGTTCAAAGCACATTTTCCTAGATGTGTCTGGCTTATTTAGTTTTAAAGCTAACCCGTTCAAGTATTGCTCCAGTGCATATTATACAGATACAATATAATAATTAATAACCATTACATACAAAAAGATCATCCAAGAGGTCTGCATTGACCCCCAGAGCCCACTGATCAAAGCAGCCTTTGCAGAACATGGTTGTCTCATTTGATTTTAGGTTGAACTGTCTGGTAGGCAGCTGGGAGGGAGGGGTGGCAGTGCTAATCTGAAAACTGTCCATCAAAAAGTATTACTAGCATGAGTGCTGTGGGTACTCACTGTGACACCTTATGATGCTACATGTCTTATGTTTGCTTTAAGTCTCCTGCTTTATTAGGTTTTTCATTTAACTTAACACATCTGTAAGCCACCCAAGGGGTTACAATCCAAAGCAATTTGGCAGGCAGTTCAAAAAGACCCTTTGGGTAGCTTGTTTTAGTGTATGTGTGTGAACAATACACTGGCCTTGCTCCTAACCTGGGGCACTAGCAGACATTTTTCAGTGCAGTGTCCAAGGGGTGGACTTTTCAGGGGGTGACACAAACTCCAAGATTTAATTGTATTTAAAATATAATTTAAGTGTGTTTAAAATGGAGTAGTGACTCTGAGGCTATACCAGCGACTGGAAGGTTGCTGGTTCAAATGCTGTGAATGCCCAGAGTGATTCTACTCTGTTGGGCCATTGAGCAAGGCCCTTAACCTGCAATTGCTTTGTCCTGGGTGTGACGTTAATCTACATCCAGCCCTATAAGGAGGTCCTTCTTACAGGGAATAACTTGGGGGGTGGTGGCAGGATTGGCATTCTGGAGAAAACCTCACACTGGTCCATTCAGACTAGTGTGGCGCTGAGGTATCACCTGCTACATGGCTGCCCTCAGGTTCTCATCCCTGAGGTAGTTTGTTGTGTGGTAGGTGTGGCAACACACTGTAATCAGTGCATGCTCCTTACTGTACCTTACCTCTGTATTTAAAATACAACAAGAATAA
This sequence comes from Mormyrus proboscirostris, assembly GCA_026779585.1. NCBI lineage: Eukaryota > Metazoa > Chordata > Actinopteri > Osteoglossiformes > Mormyridae > Mormyrus > Mormyrus proboscirostris. Next base: position 16,515,905 of record JAODKF010000049.1, on the reverse strand, counting down.
TTAGGATGAACCACAGCTTTCTACAGTATAGCGCTTTCGATGGCTTCGGAAAATAAAAACTCTACAGCAGCATTTGGGGGCGGTGCACTTGCTCGTAACGCTTGCATAATTTCTGTCACCCCCTGTGTGCGTTGCCTTGGTGAATTGCATTTGTGAGCCTAAAACTGAACAGTTAATGCATACATGAAATATACCACTTTAAATTGTGTATCTTTAAGATGCTGTATTCATTGCACACTGATGTTTATTTCATTGCCGTCCCTCTTTCATGTGACAACCCCCCTGGGAAAGAGGCCTGTCACTTCTTGACTTGGGATGAACACAGGTAGGAATATATGGCAATGGAAGGCCCAGAAAATTGCATTTCTTTAGTGAACCTCACCTGTAACCACATATAAACTGACAGCAAAAATGATGATAAAACTGCACGTTGTCACGTTGCGCGGGTCGAGCAGGCGTGCAGCAGCCCAAAAAGCAGGCAGACAGGCAGGAACACGGGTAACAAGGGTTTACTCGGGAATTTCAGCAGACGAACGCTAGACATTACATGACATTACAATGACGAGTCTGGGGGATACGGACTGAGACACGGACTAAATACACGACAAGCTGAACTCAACGAGCAACAGGTGGGAACAATCGGGCATTAATACGAGGTAACGAGGTGGGCCTGGCACACAGGAGGATCGGACGGAGCTGGGCGTGTTCTTCTATAACCAAAAATAAAAAATGCCCTTTCTGGTCCATCTCCTGCTTTGAAAAGATCTGATCTCAGCCAGAAGTAGTCAAACTTACAGTACAAATCATCTTATAATTTCCCTTTAAGGTTCTTTTTTAGCTGAAATAAAATCTCTGGTTTTCTATAATAAAATTGATAAAAATGATTACGAAAAAGGGTTGTTTGGATGTTGGTTAATGTGAGGGAATCTCAGGGGCAGTGTTTCTCAACCCAGCCCTCGGGGACCCACAGACAGTCCATATTTTTGCTCCAGCAACTGTCTGAGGGTCCCTAAAGCCCAGATTGTGAAACAATCGTCAGCACTTGTCCTCTTCTGTCTCCCCTCGACAGTGTGGGGGCGCTGATAGGCCTGTCCATTGCCGCCATCGTTCTCCTGGCCTTCATCATCACAGTGTGCGTTTTTTGCTATCTCTTCATTGCTGCCAAACCCAGTCGACTAGACAATGGACTCCCACTGCAGGATCCAGGTACGAATCCTCTTTCTTCTGTTTCAGAGGTACAGACCAGATCCCAGTGGCTCAGATTTAGAGTAAAATCAAGTCTGCACAAAGAGACCATCCACCAAGAAGGCACTGCAAGGTCCAGATGCCGTCCTACCTGCTCTCACCAGATTGGGCTTTTACCTAAAGCACAGCCTAGGGACCAGGAGGCAATAGCATGTTATCACACACATGTTCTATGTATGTTTGTGTATGTGACAAACAAAATGTAAAACTTGAAAAACTGGCATGCAGTGTTAATCATATTCATAGCAATATTAGCCTAGCAAAATAAGTTTATATGACTCTAACTTTATAAATAACTGTTTTATTCATGAATCACATTATCTATCTATTCCTCTAATCAGGTTGCACCTAGGGTTCATCCCAGGCACAGTGTGGATGCTAGTCAATTGCAAGACACACACCTACTGAGTCACCCTGAAGGAAAATGAATTCTTGGTAATACAGTTATCATTTTCAAACTATTTTTTCTTGCCTGGTGCCATATTACTTTATCCAGCCTTTACCACTCTGTTTGTGTGGAATTTGGCTTTAAACCTGATTAGTATGTAAAGAAGCATTTCTAATATTTCTTAGATTTGAGGGCCAATTATATTCAGCAGCTGTTTTCTTTGAGAGAACAGATAATTTCTGAGACCTTGCATCTGTACTCCTTGGTGTCACACCCACGGTTTTATTCATATGGCACTTTCTGAATACTGAACGATACATTACGAAGGTCAGAACAAGAGAAAAACAGACAATCATAGAATAACATACAGCAAATGCCCACTGTAAATAATTATACGTAGTAATAAGTGGTGCTAAACAATAAATGCACAAGGCAACAGACATCAACAATAAAAAAATATTATGACAAAACACAGCAACATACTGTAAAATAAACAGTGGGAGAGGAAGCAGCCAGAGAGATTTTAGTCAAGATGTCCTGCCGGATAGCCTAAACCTGGAGACAATGAACCAGTGAGATCTAATTAAGACAAGTGTCCAGGCTCAGGTGTAAACACACTGTATTAAACATACTGTAGTCTAGACAGAAGAAATTGAACTTGGACAAGGGACTATATATGTTTGAAAGGTGAGTGATCAAAAAAACAAGGTTACGAATTATGAAGGTTTAACAAAAACTCCATGAGTGTCTGTCCTAAAGTCAGATAGACTGGTAACATAAGTCTTGGAGCTAATAAAAAGAGTCAATTTTATCAGCGTTAAGTGGAAAAACTGGAGCTGCTTTATGTTTTGGATACAAATTGTTAATGGGAGAGGTGACAGGAATGTAGTGGGGCAAGACATAGACCTGTGTGTCTACAGCTTAACACACCTTAAAAATTAAGACCATGATGGTGAGCAAGCATGTAAATTATAAAATAGAGAGTCACTAAAACTGAGCCCAGGGGGGCACCTCATGAGAGAGAGATGGTGGCAACATTGTGTTTCTGAAGTGAGAGAAGACATGGCCTGTCGGTGGGGTAAGAGGCAAACCAGGAGAGGGCCATGCTGGTAATACCAGCTAAAAAGAGGATATCTGTATGTAACACAGAGGTTACATGATAATGATGCATCTGTTATTTGCTATTTACACAATTATGAGTACAGGTACATTGGAATTCTTCTGTTTGCCTACCCGATCTATCTAACACCCCCAGTATCAAAAAGGAGTTGGATGCTGAGGGCCCCGGAATCAGGAGATCATTAACCACTCACCTGAGAAGAGCAGCTTCAGTACTCTGTGTAGTGTGAGAACCTAACTATAAAAAGCTCATAAGGATTCCAGCAAGCTAAATAGGGGGCAGCAATCTTTCTCTAAGAGTTCAGTTATGAAAGGAAGCTTCAAAGTCAGTCTCTCAGTCTTACATAGTGGAGTGTAATTCAATGAAAACATTTTATCAAGCTCGAATACAACAATGTTTGAATGGACTCACATTTTACTAAGGTGCATACAGAGGTGGACATTTCAGGTCCAGAAAGTAAAAATCCAAACCAGGATTTTGTTTCAATCAACTAGTTGCGTACTCTGTGACTGTGACTCTTTATGTTCAATTGGTTGGTTGAAACAAAATCCTGGTTTGGATTTT